>PVJI01000882.1:0-198414 GCA_004026765.1 Micronycteris hirsuta
ATAGCGGGAAGGCCGGGGGGGGGGGCGGCTACTGGCAATAGTTCGGCGCAGTGTTAGCGGGTGGGCAGGAGAAGTTCCCTGCAGACTGAATAGTTTTTTGGAGAGTTTTTAAAGGGTGTTGGGGACCGGGCCAGGGGGATAACTGCAGTAGCAAAGGCATTTAGAGCAGGAACAGAGCGGAACTATTTCCATCTGCAGGGTTTTCAAAATAGAAGTGGAGAGGGCGGGGCGCGGAGTGACCGCTCAGGTCTGACTAAAAGAACCGAGATTTCTTTTTCTTTTCTTGAAAAAAGAAAAGCTACGCGCTGCGGCCGTGGCTGGAGAGCAGGGCGGAGGGAGCACTGGGGTTGTGTGCCGCCCTGACAGCTCCGCGGATTTCACAACCCCCTCCCCCTCTTCTCTGCGCCCCTCTTCCCCCGCCCCCCTCCCCAGACTGCTGAACGAGAGCGAGAAGCGGCCCTTCGTGGAGGAGGCGGAGCGGCTGCGTGTGCAGCACAAGAAAGACCACCCGGATTACAAGTACCAGCCTCGGCGGAGGAAGTCGGTGAAGAACGGCCAGGCGGAGGCTGAGGAGGCGACGGAGCAGACGCATATCTCCCCCAACGCCATCTTCAAGGCGCTGCAGGCCGACTCGCCGCACTCCTCCTCCGGCATGAGCGAGGTGCACTCCCCCGGCGAGCACTCGGGTGAGTCCCGCCACAGCCCCTAACCTAGCCACGGTCCGCCTGGCGCACCCCCAGTCCTCCACCTAGTGGGCTCTGTTTCGGGAATTTGCTTTCTCCGGGGAGAGAAACACCACCCCTACGCCGAATCCCCCTCCCATCCCTGCCCAGTGCCACTCAACACGCTCTCTCTCGCGCGCTCTCGGGCTCTCTGTCTCTGTCTCTCTCTCTCTCATTCTCTCTCTCTTTCTCTCTCTCTCTCTCTCTGCATCCCAGCAGACTGATTTTATTGCGAGGTGAAATGCCTTTACAGCTTTACAGGAAGTCTTTGCTCCCCCACCCCAAAAGCACACACAAGACTCTTCTGCAAGTAGCAGTTTGGTGCAGGGTCCTCAGACCCTCCCCTGATGAAAGGAGACTGCCCAGTGTGCGCTGGCGAGTTAATCATTCAGGGTCTCATCCCCAGGACAGCGCGCCTCCGGTGTGGACGCGGGGCCCTATGACCCTTGAACGGGGAGGGAGAGGTCCCGGAGGGTTCCTAAGATTAGGGCCTTTGCACAGCCCTTGTTGATTTTCCTGCGCTTCTTTCTCTTTTATTGCCTGCAGGGCAATCCCAGGGCCCACCAACGCCACCCACCACCCCCAAAACCGACGTGCAGCCCGGCAAGGCGGACCTGAAACGAGAAGGGCGCCCCCTGCCAGAGGGGGGCAGACAGCCCCCCATCGACTTCCGCGACGTGGACATCGGCGAGCTGAGCAGCGACGTCATCTCCAACATCGAGACCTTCGACGTCAATGAGTTTGACCAGTACCTGCCACCCAACGGCCACCCGGGGGTGCCGGCCACTCACGGCCAGGTCACGTACACCGGCAGCTACGGCATCAGCAGCACCGCGGCGACCCCGGCAAGCGCGGGTCACGTGTGGATGTCCAAGCAGCAGGCGCCGCCGCCGCCTCCGCAGCAGCCCCCGCAGGCCCCGCCGGCCCCGCAGGCGCCCCCGCAGCCACAGCAGGCGGCGCCGCCGCCGCCGCCGCCGGCGCCCCAGCCGCAGCCGGCGCACACGCTGACCACGCTGAGCGGCGAGCCGGGCCAGGCGCAGCGAACGCACATCAAGACGGAGCAGCTGAGCCCCAGCCACTACAGCGAGCAGCAGCACTCGCCCGCGCAGCAGGTCGCCTACAGCCCCTTCAGCCTCCCGCACTACAGCCCCGCCTACCCGCCCATCACGCGCTCGCAGTACGACTACGCAGACCACCAGAACTCCGGCTCCTACTACAGCCACGCGGCCGGCCAGGGCTCGGGCCTCTACTCCACCTTCACCTACATGAACCCGGCGCAGCGGCCCATGTACACCCCCATCGCCGACACCTCGGGGGTCCCTTCCATCCCGCAGACCCACAGCCCGCAGCACTGGGAACAGCCCGTCTACACACAGCTCACCAGGCCTTGAGGAAACCTTAGACAACGCGTGATGATCTTAAAAATCACCGAAGAAAGAAAGAACCGACCAGAATTTCCATTGGACATTTTTTTTTCCTTCTTCCATAAAGACATTGAAGCGAAAGGCAACTCGCACCCAGATTCCAAGACAGAAACATGAGCTACCCAAACGCACGCCCACCTTGTTGCGAGGCAGTGGCCCGGCCACTCGTGGTTCGATGGACCAGCGGAATCTCGACAGGGGACTGGACTTGGCAAACCTTCTTCGAAGCAAGCATGGAGGATGACGGAGAATCGTGTGCCCAATTTGCCCATCTCTCTGCCTGTTTGGACTTTGTAATTATTTTTTAGCAGTAATTAAAGAAAAAAGTCCTCTGTGAGGAATATTCTCTATTTTAAATATTTTTAGTATGTACTGTGTATGATTCATTACCATTTTGAGGGGATTTATACATATTTTTAGATAAAAATTAAATGCTCTTATTTTTCCAACAGCTAAACTACTTAGTTTGAACAGTGTGCCCTAGCTTTTCTTGCAACCAGAGTATTTTTGTACAGATTTGCTTTCTCTTACAAAAAAAAAAAAGTGTGTTGTTGTATTAACATAACCACCACCACGACCCCCACAGATTTGTGTTATGTGATGAGTTTGGGGGGTTAGCTTTGCTTAACGCCTCAGGCTTTCTGATTCAAGGGGGATCTGCCTTAGAAAATAAAAGCCTTATTTTGCAAGTATGGACATACACACATTAGTCTAGAGAAGCATTTGGTAAGCTTTATCACATATATATTTTTTAAACAAGAGAAGAACACCCTGAGCCTTAAAACCATGCTGCTGAAAAATACTTGCGCGCTCTTTTAGTGCATTTCCTCCTGCATTTGCTCATTCATTGAAATCGTAAGCAAGAAGCAAAAGGCAAGGGGACAACATCTGATGGGGGGCTGTCTCAGCAGCCAGTGAAGTGCCCCAGCTCACTGCCCCCTGGTTGCCTGCCCCGCCCCACGTGGAGCCCAGATGCTGGAGTCCTCCCACACTGTCACCTGTGCCTCTCTGAACACCAGCAGTCACCTTCAAGACATTCCACGTGCTGAAATTATTTATTTCGTAAGGAGAGGTTTTCATTAAAACAAAAAACAACTTTTTTATTTTTAAAATGTACCTTCTTTAAAAATAGGTTGTTGGAGCCTTCCTCAAAGGGTATGGTCAGCTGTTGTTAAATTATGTTCTTAACTGTAACCAGTTTTTTTTTTTTATTTATCTCTTTAATCCTCTTTTTTTATTATTAAAAGCAAGTTTCTTTGGATTCCTTGTCCTAGATTTGTACAAATGCCTTTTTTTGTCCGTCCTTTTTTTTTCTTCGTTGTTGTTGAAAACAAACTGGAAATGTGTTTCTCTTTTTGTACAAATGAGAGGTTTCAAATGTAGTGTATCACTGAGTCATTTGCAGTGTTTTCTGCCACAGGTCTTCGGGCTGCCTAAGTGGTGTGTGTGTGTGTGTTGTGACACGGGACAGGGCAAGCGTGGGGCATCGATAATTCCCCTGCATGTTCTCTTGGAGAGAGGGAGGAAGGGGGGAGGGGTCAGCCCACTGACAGACTAATTCTTAATTCTGTGGCTGGAGAGTTTGAGGATTGCTTTTTAAAAAAGACAGCAAACTTTTTTTTTTTTATTTAAAAAAGATATATTAACAGTTTTAGAAGTCAGTAGAATAAAATCTTAAAGCACTCATAATATGGCATCTTTCCATTTCTGTATAAAAGCAGATCTTTTTAAAAAATATTTCTGTAACTTAAAAAAAAAAATGGCATTTAAATCCTATTTTGTCCTTAGGTAAGGTTTGGTTTGTGTTTGTGTTTTGTTTGTTTCCTCGTCCCCCGACCCAAACCTTTCGTTCTCTCTGTGAAACTTAACTTTCCTTTCTTTTTTTTTGTATATTATTGTTTACAATAAATATACATTGCATTAAAAACAAAGCTGCCCCATGGACTTATTCGCCCCTTTCTCTTGTTAAAAGGATGATTTGAAGAATTTGTGCACAAAACGGATTGTTCCCTGTGCTGATCACTGTGAGGGTTTTGGTTTTGATGTGCACTTTGAGAAATCCTAAAGTCGGCCCTGGGAAGACAGTGTCCTCAAAAACCCGCACAGGAAAATCTTGTCAAGTGCCACCCCGTTCAGGGCACAAAGAGAATTACACGTCAGTAGTTGCCCGCTCAGGCAATTGTTTGTTGTGGTTTAGGGCAAAAGCTGTTCCCTGGTGGAAGTCAGAAGGGAACATGAGACCTGAAATCAGTAGCTTGTCAGAAGGCGGGATGCCAGAGCGGGTAACTTGCTTGTCTGAATTCAACAGAGCGAATTTTCTGTTATTATGAACATGTACCCTAAAATGGGGTGTCCATTGAAAAGGCAAAGCAAGCCAAAGTGAAACAGGGTTTCAGCAGGGGACCCCAGGGAAGTCTGTCCTATTAACCCATTAAATAATTCAGAGTTTATCTGCAGGGACCATGGAATGAGATTCTTTTTCTGTTCCCTCTAGTTTAACTCATTCCGAGAAGATGCAAAGGCATCATAGAAGTAATAAGACCTAATCCTGTTTTCCTTGGCCCCAGCCAGATGGGAGTTTCCAGGATCAGAGAAACGTTCAGGTCATTTTTCATTAAACAGATGAAATCACTCCTTCCCTCCCACCCCCACACAGAGACACCCCACCCCCACCCCAGCTGATTGGGGAAGTGTCTCTAAGGAGGCAGGTCTCCTCTCCAACTTCAGGCTGGTTTTACTGCTGGGCTCATGGCTCTGACAGTCTTAACCAGCACCAAACTCTGGTATTACCTCACATTGTCTGTTTTTGCTTATTGGATTCCTGGCCGGCCTCCCATGCCAGGATCATGGCAACCGGGAAAGTGGTAGTTATCAAATCGAGGGGACGTTAGTGCTCGGCCTCCTTGGCAAATTCCTTCACCAAACATTGACTGAGGGCCTGTGATCTGCTGGGTGCTGCACAAACACCTCCCTGCCCCCTGCCCCCTGACCCTGCACCCCAGGTGTCACTTTCTGTTGCTTGTTGGTGCCATAACATCCCATTCACTTGGGCCCAGAGCCTATCCTCCATTCTTACAAAATTTCTATTGCTTTCCCTTTGCCAACACTCAAAGTTTGTTTTAACAGTCTCCGTTCAATTCTTTTTCACCCAAGTCCCTTTGTCTACTAAAATCAACACATATCACCCCGTCCTGATGGTGCCTTCCCCGACCAGGTCCGCACTGTTGGCGAGATTCTTCTCTCCACTCCTACGAACACGCTCTTTTCCTCCTTGTGTGACCTTTGGCAGACCTTCTTAGAGCCAGAATATGCTGCTGAGACATAAACTTGCTGGGTGACCTGGAACAAGCTGCTTGCTTCCCTGTGCCTCGTTTCCCCCTTTGGTAAGCACGTTTATAATCCCTCCCTCATGTAGCAGGGTTGTTACTAGAGCGGTTTGGGGCCAGAAGCAGTCTGAGAACTGACTACCTCTGAATCTCCCAGTCTGTACAGGATTCCTGGTGCTTTGGAATGAAGGAAAAAAAATTGGGGTTTTCACAAGCTCCCTGATGGTTTCTGATGCACAGGAAGATGCAAGAGTCACCCAAGTGCAGACGGCAAGCCCCCCGGAATCCCCTCTCCCCCATCCACCAGATCTAGCAGAAACCCAGTATCACCAGATTATAAAATATTTTAGAGGAATTTTTATCTAAATCCCGAAATGCAGGGCTTATCACCCTGACAAGATGACATTTATTGGAAACCTTGCAAAGAATCCTCCAGACCAGAAAAAGCTTGTATTTAGAGCCAGGGTTATTTGCTTATTTGTACTCACAATAAAACTTTTTTAAAAACTATTTTAACAGAAAAGGAAATTTTTCACAAAAGGGAATTTTAAAAATCCCTTGGAATCAGTCTCGTGGGTTATTATTAAAATGGTGCTTATGGATTCGTGTGAGAAGTGTGTTTGACCTTCCCAACCCAACCCCATCCCGTCCCTTCCCGTCCCTTCATTTCCAAAGTGAACGTTTTTGAGGCACCACTGTTGACACTTTTTACATTAATTGGTGACTATCGCTATAGTCGGAAATGGACTTAAATGATGATGCTAAAGATGCTTAAGCTTCAGGATTTGTCATTTGCACAGACTCCTTGTACTTAATCTCATATTTTTAAATGTATATTCTTTTTGTTGGAAGATCCTCCTCAAAAAAAAAAAACAAAAAAAACTGATCAGCTTCAGGCCCCACAAAACCTGAGTCTGCCCGTGACCGTGGCACAACAAACCATGACATCAGAGGTGCTTTCCCTTCTGTTCTCACCAGTCCTCGCAATTAGTAGATGCTCAGTAAATACCAACCTTTCATCATATCTGTGGACCAGAGCACACGCTCACAGACGCGTGGTTAGGAATCTTTACTGGAACATGCTACCGCCTGTCCTTACCCACTGCCCTTGTCCCTCTGAGGCTCAAATGATTTTTATTTCTCAGAAGATATTATCTCATGGACATAATAGAGGTTCAATGAAGTAAAGCCCACAGGGAATATTAGGTACCTCTCCTACCTCATTTCTTCACATCCTCTTCCTACTCATTTCCTATTGCCTTTCTTAGACCCTCTGCACCCTGCGCTCTCCCAGGCTTTCCCATTAACTCTGGCAGCCGAACAAAAATTTGCTGGGCCCTAAGTGGGCTGTTCCTTTTCCGTCTTTCGCAGACTAGACCTCTTTTACTCTGAAGTAAACATCTGAAGGGGACATCTGAAGAACTATTGTAGACCAAATGCAACACGGCCCAGGAGATGTCAGCTTTGCACTCATTCAAAGCAACCAGGCAAAAGTCGGGTAATATGTACATTACCTTGAAATGTCAAAATTTTGTATGAACTTAGTCCAGTTACCATGACTTCATGTCGCCGTATTCCACTTTAGGAAGATTTCTGCTCTTCATTCTCCCCACAAGCATTTGTAGAGCATCCCCTGCGGGTCAGGGTTCAGCAGTGAGCAAACCCGACGTAGTCCCCCTGCCTTCACAGGGCTTGCATTTCAGAGAGGGCAGGAAAAACAAATAGTCCTCCTGATATTTTCTTGTTCACGTGCCATGAAAACAATGCAACTGATTAGGGCTGGCTGGGAGGTCATCGTAGCCACCCAGGCCCCAGGTGATGGTGGCAGAGGGGCAAGGCAGTTGATGGGTTTGGGGGAGAACTTTCTGACTCTTTTTTTCCCAGTCTCCAGCCATTTTTCAGTGACATGCAATTTACTCTGATCCAACTGACAAAGACCCACTCTCTTTCACCTCAGTCAGTCCCTTCCGTCCACCTCATGAACCCTCTGTAAGTGTCTCTACCTCTTGATGAAGCTCAAATTCCTGTATCTCACAATCCCCTTTTGGCCAGAGATCTCAAGAGAAAAATTCGGTCCCTGGTACCCAAGAGGGTCTCTTGACCTTTTGAGACTTGGTTAATGTACTCCTTATGAAGTCAGGGCTTATGGAATCAGAAACTTGGGAGGTATGATGGGAGGTCTTTTAGTTTGGTTGTGTTCTCATTGCAAAAATCTTTTAAACACCTCAGCCACTGAATGCTCCTCAGTCTCTTTGAGAATGCTCACATTGACTGAAATCTCCCTTCTCCTATTATGAAGATCTTTAACTGTGGAAAAATCTTATCTCTACCAGTTCCATTCAATGGTCCAGGGAGACCCACCTCCACTCCGATATGACATGAGTCTTGTCTTTCTTCTAAACAGTAGCCCTTCAACTATTGGTACACTTTTCACATTTTCTTTTCATTGTTTTCCCCTTGTGAAATGTTTCCGACATGCTTTACATCTGATATGGTTCCCAAGCCCTTCCATAGCTTGCCATCCTTTTTAATGCACTTACTTATTAGCATTCCTCTCAAATTAGCATGTCCAGAATGATTTCCAGAACTCCAATTTTGGTTTGACTAATATGGGATACAAGTAGATTCATCCCATGTGTAATCAGAAATTGTGCTTCTCTAAGTTTCAAATAAAATCACCCGCTTATGTTATGGTGAGAAATTTCCCACCTCGTATGTAATTGTGCAATAGATCTTTTGAACTTAATTACCAAGTTTGACATTTACCTCTGTCTTGACTGGAGCATGACATATACAGGCTCCATGGAAGGAGAGAGAGGAAAAGGGATTTACGTCACGGAGGTCTCGCTGTGCCCGGCACTGTGACAGATGTTTTATATACATGATCTCATTTAATCCACTTAATAACCCTCGGAGACAGGTGTTATTATTATAGTTTTATTAAGAAGGAAACTGAGGTGCAGAGAGATTAAGCAATTAACCTAAGGTCGTGTAAACTGCCACGCAGCATAGACAGCTACCACAACACCCTGCCCCACTATCTGCTGCCCCTCATACCCCAACCCAACCGAGTACTCAGTTTTCCAAAGAGAGTATGAAATAGAGTTCATAATGGGGAAAGGAGAATAAAATCTTATGTTACAAGGAAACTTTTTAAAGCAAAATCTGTCCATAGGAGCCCCCCTCCCCATCCTGCCCCATTCAAAGCCTGTTGATGGCTACCTATTTACTTGGAATAAGATGCAAATTCTTTACCATAGGGTACTATGCCCTACTCTAGGGGGTTGCAAACCATAACCCACAGACCAATTCTGGCCCACCAACATTGTTGCAAATAAATTTTTAATGGAATACAGTCGTGGCTGTTGGCTTACTTATGTATGCTGCTTTTCCTGCTCTGACACCAGAATCAAGTATGTGCAAGAGATGGTGGCCCACAGAGCCTAAAATATTTACTCACTGGCCTTTACTGAAAAGGTTGGCTGACCCTTTCCCTAAACAGTCCAGCCCTTGCCTATTTCTCTCTCTTGCCATCCCCTGCCTTATTCCCTATGTCCCCAGTCCTCTGGCATGTTTCTCATTCTCAAATCTGCCAAGATCTTTGCCATTTAAGGGCCTCTGCACTTGCTGCTTCCTCGATCTAAAGCACCCTTTTATCAGAATGTGCCCCGTTGTCTCCTCCCCACCTTTCAGATCTCCGCTCAAATGTCATCTCCTGCAATGGACCTTACTTGACCGTCCTAGATCGAGTGGTCCTCTCTGCTATCTCCCCAGCCACTCTCCCACTGTCCTGCCTGTGTTTCTGTAACACCATCACTTCCTGACATTACCTTGGTCATTTGTGTATTTGTTTCCTCTAACTAAGGCTTTGAACTTGGTCTTATCCCCAATTTATCTCCAGCACCTAGAAAAGTGCTTACCACAGAACAAGAGCTCAATGACTACTGATGAATTCATTGACCTATTAAGCTATTTTTATTCCCCCAGATCCTCGGGTGGGAGTTGAGTATTAGGAGTCTAATGACAAAAAGTCACCAATTACTCCATAATTAAATAATCAATTAAGTGAACATTTGATGAGTGTCCGCCGATGCAGGGCAGGAATTTAACACTAATAAAAGAAGGAGCTCACAGGAAAAGAAGGTGGAAGTAGAGTCATTAAACCAACAATAGCGTTGAGTGTTGAGGTAGACATGCGCACACAATGCTGTAAAAATTCAGAAAGCAGAAAGCAGAGAGGCTGCTGGAGCAGGGGAGGCAGCTCACTGAAGGAAGATATTTCAGGCACAGAGAAGGGACTAGGCAAGAATATGGGGGTGGAAGTAGATGCACAGTTCGGGGCAATGGCGTGGTGGTTCAGCGTGACTAGGATTTGTACATGGCAGAGAATTAGTGGAGAGATAAGCAGGGGTGAATTAAGAGGAACTAGAGAAAGACTGTAACCAGGGAGATGACGATAGCAGTCGTGTGCTAAAAAGGATGCATTATTTCCCCCTCCCCCATCTGAGCTTTTGACTTTACTGTCAAAATCTGGGAGCAGGGAGACCACTCAGTAGTCTTTTTCTGTAGTCTGTTGCAGAAGAGCTAACCAACCGCCTGAGCTAAGGTCAGGCAAGCAGCAATATGGGGGAGAGAGCGGAGGCCATGAGATTCTGGGGGCAGAAGTGGCAACATCTGAGAACTGGTGGGATTTAGACCAACGAGGTGGAGTCAAGGCTGACCTCTATGCTTTCTTTGGTGACAAGGTGAGAGGTGGTATCATCTAACAAACTGCAGAACATATGAATGTAGTTGGAACTGCTTAGTGGGCACGTGAATATGCATGTGGATTAACCTATAATACTAAATAAGCATAACACATGAATTGTGATCAGATACAACTTTACTTTTGCCTTTACACCTTTGACCCCATTTAGGGGCTGCGACCTTCCCTTGGCCCTGAGTGATCTTTGGGGTGGGATTGGAGCTTGGGGGAATGAGAATGTGGCATGCTCAGAAAAGAGAAGTCCTCTGGCTATGTAGTTACTAAAATTTTTTAAAGTTGCATTTCTGTCATTGAAATGTCCCATCCTGGCCCTGGCAGGTGTGGCTCAGTAGATTGAGTGCTGGCCTATGAGCCAAAGGGTTACTGGTATGATTCCCAGTTGGGGCACATGCCTGGGTTGAAGGCCAGGCCCCTAGTTGGGGGCACACGAGAGGCAACCACACACTAATGTTTCTCTCTCTCTTTCTCCATCCTTTCCCCTCTCTCTAAAAAAAAATAAGCAAACTCTTAAAAAAAAAAAAATATATATATATATATAAGAAATGTCCCATCCTAGAACATACCAAAACTGGCTTAATATTCCTTCTCATCCTGTCCTCAACTCAAGATTGCTGCAGGACAGGAATAGGCAGTGGGAACGACAGCTGTCCTGGTTCTCTCTACATGGCCCCTGGTGGCCTCCCCCTGACTAGCTGGCTGCTGTCTCATGTCTGTGCAACAGAGTGGAAGGAAATGGGACAAGCAGGGGAAGAGAGGAGAGGAAAGCAAAAGGGACCTTTATCTCTGTGGTGCCTCACCATTGGGTCCTGCTAGATGGTTAAAGCTAGCAGCCCTTGTGGGCCAGGCACTTGTCACAGCAGACTCTTTTTCCCCTGGGGCACTTTCAGGACTCCTCATTTGAGCCGCTCTCTTGATTCAGGCTGATACATTACTCTTCACAATGGTTGTTTCCAAGCCTTGCCCCACTGTTGAGCATGCGCAGAACACCTCCAGCCTCTTCCTGGGAGATCTCCTCGCACCACACCGTCAGGTGAGTCTTCATTAGGGTACCCCGGATGATTCCACGCTTGCTCTCTCTGTGCCGGGACCACATTGGGTTAATGGAAACACATCACTTACCCAAGAGAAGTCACCACTCCTCACATCTCTCCCAAGCTACCTAGACTCTTGAGTTTCTCAACTGGAAGAACACGTTTCAAAGCTTTGGAAGCAGCCTCTTTGAAAGCCCCATGGGCTGAACCCGGGGTTGGCAGGTAACACCACCACCCTCCCCAGGGGAGGGAGGGTGGCAACGGCTCTGCAAAAGGCATCCTTTCAGATGTCCTTTCCCACTTCTGATTCTGCCCCTCCTTTATTTCACTAATTTTCAAACCTTACATATGGTGACATTGGATCTTAAATATGGAACTCTATGATTTTTGAGAAATGTGTGCACCTGAGCATGCACCGTGCCAATGAAAGCAGAGAGCACAACCCTCACCCCAGAAATCCCCTTTATCCCTTCTTTCGGTCGATTCCCGTATCCCCTCAGACAACCACTGGTCTGCTTTCTATCACCCCACGTTGGATGGGCCTGTTCTTGAACTTCATATAAATGGAATTATACAGTATTTATATCTGGCTTCTTTTGCTCCACCTAATTTCCATGAAATCATCAATGTTGCACGGATATATCAGTAGTTTATTATTTTCTCTTGCTGAGTATTATTTCCCTGTATAAATATACAGCAATGTGTTCATCCATTTCCCTGCTGATGGACATTTGTATTTTCCTAGTTTGGGACGATTGTGAATAAAGCTGATATAAATCTGTCTTGGGCAGATACCTAGAAGTGTTACTGCTGGGTCATAGAATAGATCAATGTTCAACCTTGTAAGAAACTTCCAAGTCATGTCCCAAAGTGCATAAATCATGTCCCACTCCCACAAGCCACGCAGGAGAGTTCCAGTTTCTCTACATCAATACCAACATTTGTTGTCAGGTTTTAAAAATTTGACACCTATTTTTGTGGGTGTGAAATGGTATCTCATGCTTCTAATCTGCATTTCCAATAACCCTCTTCCTCACCACCCTATGTAATTCCCGGGCAAAGTGTTTTGCATTACAGAATTAATGTGACATCAGATCTGACGACCCCCTACACTCTTCTGGAACCCAGATGTTTATTTCCTTTCTTTGGATGGGAAGAGTTTGAATATCCATTTTTCTTATGACTTTTCATTTTTGCAGCTGTCTCGGCACTGTATGAATCCAGCTAGACCCGTACAGGTCGTGCCAAGCACTGCAAGGAAGCTAATTGTACTGGTCCCCCAGGTCCAGCTGGAGACAAAGAGGGCTGGGAACCTAGGAGTGTCTAATATGAGACTCTCAGCTCCTTACAGGCAGCTTGGGAGGTGGAGGAAGTCAGCATAGTGGAGGGGAATGTAAAAGCCCAAATAAACATCTGAGCTTCTAGGTGGTGCCTATTCAAATTACCCTAAATTCTCTGACCTGTGGAGAGCTGACCCACATCTATGCAGATAAAGGATCTTAGAAAGATGATGTTTATGGGGCTCTCATATTTTATAGCTTAAAGCCCCTAAAAAGGGTAAGATCAGCTCCCATTCTGAGAGTCCTTGATCTCTGTAAGTTCAGGGGAAAAAAGAGGCAGTTCTCACGTAGAGTCCCCCAAATGAGAGAAAAAGGGAGGAGTCTGGAGCCCCATTTCCCCTTAGTCTTGAGGCTTCTGCATTTCAGAGTGATCATGCATGAATTAGCCCCCAGCTCCTCCATCAACAGCTCTGCCTCTCTCCAGAGCCAATTTTGAAAGTCCCTGAAATTTCTGAAGCCCTCAGTGAACATGAGCACACATCTGACCTCTGAGTTGATTTCATCACCCAGCTGGCCCTTGTCTGAACCCCTGCCTCGATCCATGGAGAATTCTTGAAATCCATCCTATCCTCCACCTGCAGCTGTTTCCTGGGATTTGAAAACAGAACAACCTGGCATTTTTAAGTCTCCCAGATGCCCCTGCTCCTTGATCCCCTATTCTCACCAAGACTCTTTTGCATCTCGTTTTCAAATGTATTATCTGGTCATTTCAATTCCGCCGTAATGCAAGCGGTTAACTATCGAAGCCAAGCCTGCACCTCATGCCGGACGGCAAAATTAAGATGGCAGGAAAGTAATTTGAGCCCACAGAGTATCAGAAATCAGCCTTGAGCAGAGCCAATCAATGGACACAAGGCCAAATGAAATTCAGCTGTCCAGCTTGAGGCCGGCACCCATAGCTATTAATCAAAACAGTCCCTCTGGGCATATAGCGCAGAAAGAACAGTCCTGCTCTGGTCTATTCTGCCGCATTGCTCAAGACGTCATAATCATCAAGACAACAAATGTTTCTACCAGCTGACAGGCTCAATGCTAGAGGGACCCCACACCTAGTCGGGAGAGACCACATTAAACAAGTAATTTTAATAAATTATGGAGAGCTATGTTTCTGGATTAAATCTGGTCAAAAGAATTCAGTGAATAAAGAAGTCGGGAAGCAGGAGTTTCCCAGCTTCTAAAATTCATCATCTGCACGTGTCTTGCTTTTAAATACAACATAAAAAAGAAAAGATTACTTAATAAATCAGTTGACTACCCCCTTCCAAAACAGATCAATACCTTGATTTATAGAGCCATCTTCATTGGAACAGCACTTCAATTGCCCGACGTGGCCAGGCTACATGCCATTACAACTGTAGTGATCTAACTGGAGCTACACTTCCCATTCATTTTTGGTGATGCTGGGAGGAGTGGCAAATTCCTCTTTCCCAGAAACTCTGTCTAAGCTCATATGAAAGCTACACTCTTCCCCCAAGTTGCCACATTTTCACTCTGGATTTCTCACAGCTCCCCAGCCCAAAAGTCCCTGGAGGAAGAGTCCCATAGCTTTGGAAAGGAAGCCAATGGGTGTGACTAAATGTCTTTTTTCTGGTTTTCTCTGGATGATTCAATGTATCGTCCTGGTCAATCATCGATAAAAATGATACGGTGTGCAAATCTGCAGTTGTGCCAAGACCCCCCACAAAGACCAGGCTGAGATGAAGTTGGGGGAATTTATATGAGATTGAATAAAGAATAACCACACTGTGCAAAGAACTATCAGCAGCAGGGAAAGGGGCCCACTGCAAATCCTCTCTGATATATTAAAGGCTAACTCATCTCCATTTTACAGTCTGCCTTGGAGAGGGACCAGGGGAGGAAGGGCGAAGGGTAGACCTGATGACCCACGGACCAGGCACCATCCATGCTGAGGACACTATTTCTGGTGATAACCGTCTGCCTAGGAGCAGAATCTTGACAGACAGCAGCCCCCCTCAGTCCGGGACCCACCCCACAAGCTGCTGTTGTCCTGCCACAGCTGTTTCCGTTTTTTATTACGATTTTCTCCGCCTTTCATTTTCCAGGCCAAGGGGAATCTCAGGGGGCCCATCTGTTTCTCTCTTGCCCTTTTCCCTGTTCCCAGAAGCAAAGCATACGCATGCACGCGTGCACTCACACTCCACATCAGGCCACCGCAGAGTCCTTGAGGACAGTGAAGAACCGGAACCAGAAGTGAGCACAACCCACCCGTGTTCCCCCCAGGGACCTGAAATGAGAGGCAGCCGTGGGGAGCAGAGGTGGTGTCCTCGGACCGCTGTCCAGGAACACTGCGTGGTGAGGAGAGCGTCCGAGGCAGGAACCAAGCCCTCCCAACAGAACAACAGGGTCTTTTCCTAGGAGAACTTCCTGTTTTGTTCTTACTTAAACTTTCTTATTTAAAAACAAAAAAAACAAAAGAAAACAGGCTATGCAGTTGAAACCCATAGTACTAATTCACTCCAGTGTCGAAAACCTAAGAGAAATGATCCCATCAAGCTTAAGAAAAGTTCCAAACTTATTAAAAGAGTACATTTCCACTTAAGATGGGACAAAATAGTGTTATTCCTAGCAAGAATGGCCTTATAAAAGGAAAGAAAGGAGGGAGAGCGAGAAGAAAGGAGGGATGGGGGGAAGAGAAACGGAGGGAAGAGATTTAATATCTTCTTGTGAAATCAGAGAATGAGTGGTCCTCCTTAATTATCTCTGTGTCTTTGCTGAAATGGTCTAGTCTCCTTTCTGGTACCCACTCCCCAGGTCACTGACATCGTCATCAGGAAGCTAAAGTCTGGATAGCATAATTTGCATAATAAAACGCAGAGACTCCAGAGCTTCCCACATCCCACCTGGCCCCTCTCTCCACTCTTCCGCCACCTCATTTCATTGTCCCTGTGCTTTCAGCAGCCTCAAGTTCTTGCTGCCTCCCTTCCTTGTCTGAGTTCTGTTCACAGTATTCTTTCCCTCCAAATACCCTTTCCCCACTGGCTTCTACCCACATCTGTCTGTCTACCCATTCAAGACCTTCCTGCGCCCTGCCCACCTCTGTCCTCACACCCAAGCTAAAGAGCCTCTCCTTCCTCTCAAGATTGTCAGAGCTGATCAAATCTAAGATGCCTTGAATCAAAAGACGAAATGTGTATCCTAAAATCAATAAAACAAATATGGGTTCAGTTACCTTATCTTGTCTACATATGTAATCTGCATTGTATGTAGTTTTTGTGTGTTTTTCTCCTCTTCTGACCTGCAGTTTTCATTAAGGCGTGGTCTTTATCTAGCTGATCGACTTCTGTGCTCCTCATCGAACCTAGCACAGGACTGGGACTGTATTTCTATACACGCGTATGAATACATATTTATATGTATGTGAAACCTGGCTGTAAGAATGAATAAACATTTCTGACTTCAAGAATCCAGGTAAAGATATTCCATTTATTAAGTTTTATAGTTGAACACATATTTCATGTTGTTAAAAGCATGACTCGTATGTTTCGAAATATTGGCTTAAACTGACAAAATACAAGGTGGGGCAAACGTAGGTTTACAGTTGTTCATATAGAAACTAGTACAATAATTAATAGGTATTAATACAAAAATAAACTGTTTTATGTACTCACAACTGTGAACCTACTTTTACCATTGATATAGGTTAATGAGGAAGAGCATACAATTAGAGTACCTACTAAGTGCAGAAACTTGACAAACCACCTGACAGGTGCCTTTTGTCTTAATTCTCATGACAGCCCTCTGAGATGGGTACCATGGTCTCCACTTTACAGATGAGCTCCCTCCTATTCATCTGTCCAGCCTCAGGGCCCAGCTCAGAAGTAGCTGAGCAGGCTTGTAACCCCCTTTCCAGACAATGTCTAGTCTACTTCTGTCATCAAAGACACAAAATGTATTTACTCTCCTAGAAATGAGCAAATCTCCCTGCCAAGCCAGCAGCTGCTCTGCTGCCATTCAAGGAAGAAAGCAGGGCACCTCAGGATTTGGCTCCAAGGGAGGTCTTGCAGGGAATCCTGAAATTTCCCCGTCTTCAGAGAGAAACCAGCAAGGATCTTTCCATTTGGCACCCTGGAGGTTTTGTGGATAGAACACACACACAAAAAAACAAATAATAATAAAAAAAAAAAAAAACAGCAAAACATACTATCCCGGATCTTCTGAGAGGCAGATGCTGAGATGGGATTAAATGTGCAAGGACTTTATTAGAGGAAATGCCTGTGTGAGGGACATAGGGCGGGAGCTGGAAAAGCTGGGAGCACCGTCAGACCACAAGGCAAGTCTGACCCTGAATGAAGGAGAGAGAAAAGCATCGCAGACTGCTGGGCAAGACCACATGGGAATTATTCAGCCCAAATCAGCCCTCACAGGAATGCTAGGTCTCCCAAGATCATGGTTCCCTTAGCAAAGCATCCCTGCTGGACTCAGCGCTAGATCAGGAGCAGCTTTTGCAAGGTGTGGCTTCTGTCCCAACAAGGTGGAGTTGGGTTTCATAGGGCAGTTGCTGAAGACTTTGGTCAACTCCACTCCCTGTAGGTGGAGGTGTAATCTCATGGGAGCTAGGGAAGGGGGATGCTCAGCTAAATTCAAGTAGATTGCATGCATATATGTTGAAAATGCATGGTTTGCAGACCATGGGATGAGACTGGCTCCGCTCACAAGCTCAGGAACACATAAAAATTACAGGCACAGCCAATGCATTTTCCTTATCTGCCCTGAGTCCATATAGCTGCTGTTCATACTGGATGAAGCATTTCCCCCGAGCAACTTCGCTATCTGTAGACTGCAACAAAAGACCCTCTAATTTTTCACTACTATGGCATTTAAGCTTTTCTTTTTAAGTGTAAAAATATCATGCATGGTGTGAACAATCAGCAAGTTGCAGATACAGCAATCACCAAGTGGTGGAAGAACCCAGGGACTCCGGCTCCCAGTGGAGATCTCCATTACCCATCGTGTGTGCCCTGTAAGCGTGAGAATGAGAGGTAGGGCACTGTGCTTTACTGAGCTTATACTTAGCACCTCATGCTGAGCCCCTGTCTCGCTTGACCCTCTTGATGACCCCATGAGGTAGGGAGCACCCATTAGCCCCACTTGCCAGGTATTCAGGTGAGGGGACAGCAGTCAGAGGAACAATAAGACACGGAGTCAGGTAGGCTGAGAGCTGAACTAGGGCCAGAAAGCCAGGAGCTGGCAGCTGAGGACCATTGACCATATCCTCGCTTAGGGCTCTAAGCTCCAAGGCAGAGAGCGCAGCTCAGAGCACTGCCAACACTGTCCTCTGTCCCAAAGATTACACTAGACTTGATCCTGCAATAGGATATCCTACATGAAGTCTGGAAAACGTCCCCACACTCTTCCTGGGAGACAGATTGGGTGTCTTCCTTCTATGTACGTCAATACTGCATTTCAACTCAGGAGTCAAGGGAGAAAAAAGATCATCCACGCATAATAAATTGCCTATCTTAGTTTTCAGTTGTTAGAATAAAATACCAATATCAGGGACAACTTCTTTCCTAAAAGTGATGCAGAGTTTCCATCCTTATAGCATATGAGCAGACCATTCCATAACCCCCAAATATTAGTCCTACTCTCAACTGACTGTATGTGCTTTTGAACACACAGATGCTTTCCCAGAAGGAAAGAACATAATACTATCAGAGATGCTGAACTTGGGCCATGATTGCTTTTGATCATCTCTGTTTATAGGGCTGTGAGATCTTCCCACTGGGCTTTATTTTTCACCTAGGGGATCATTACCCTGAGTTGTGGGGACCCTGGATTCTTTATCACCCCCAATAGTCTCAAGTTGTAAATTTCAAGCCGCTATTAAGGTGGCCAGACAGATTTTTAAGACTCCTATAGGCAGTATACAATTAACCATGTCCTGTCAGCTGGAAAATCAGCTCAATAGCCATTCAAGTTCATGTCCAAACTTCTTTACATTAAGGAAGGCTTAAACAGGTCCCTTGAGTCTCAGAACTAGAATCTCTCTACAGCTATGGAGACAGGAAGAAGTCCAAAAGGGGAGATGCAGCCAGCCAGAAGGAAGTGCTGTCCAATGGGTCATATGTGCTTGTGGGTTATAAGTCAATCACTGTAGCCACCAGCTGCTTCTATTTTTTTTCCACCCAAATCATTTTATTGGAGTCATTATGCAATTAAGTCCTACAACATACCAACCCATACATTTTTGTACCAGTCTTCTCTGTCTGTCCCTGGAACTTTACACATAGATGGGTGTTTACCTGGGGCAAAGAGCGGAGTGACCAAATGGACTGCTTCTTAGTGGCTGGGGGCACCATCATGGATCACGGAGTCTACAGGTCCTTCTCATAGTGAAGCAGAAGGAAATATGGGTGCACAGACCAAGCCTCTCACCCTTGACACTGGGACCGTAGTCACCAACTTAGAAGAAAGGCGTCATCCCCAAGCCCGTGAGGAATGAGGTCGAGAGCAAATGCCTGTGAAATGGATGGGGAAGGGCAGATCATTGCACAGAAGACTTCATGAGCCAAATGGCGTGGAACTAACACAAATAAAACACAAACAAGTTAGCCTCCCACAGTCTCAACTCCCTTTACCTCTTTGGTTTGATTTTCACACTATTTTCCTCTTTACCCACTCTACGCATCATTCACCCTGAATGACCTAGCTTCTCTCTTCCTTCTCCTCCTCCTCCTTGTTTTCCCCCAAATGTCTTGGGTTTGTTTTTTGGTTGTTTTTTTTTTTTTAACTTTTTCATTTTTGTTTTGCTTATATTCCTCCCTCTACCTAGAATACCTTTTCCCTATTTCTGTATGTTCAACTTCTACCTGGATTTCAAGACTCATCTCAAATGTTACCTCCTTCATGAAGTCCTCCCATTTTATGGCAATTAGAACTTGGAGTAGCACTCTTGTCTAAGGAGTGATCATTCAAAAACAATCTTCTATGTTGAAATATTTCAAAAGTGCCCTTTGTTGATAGAGTAAAGCTTAATCTCTTTGACCCAGCCTAGAAAGCCCTCTGTGACCCGGCCTCTCTCTACTCAAGGCAGCTTTGTCTCTTACCCTCCTGGCTTTGCTTGCTTTGCTCTCTAAGGTGAAAGCAAGACACACTACTTGTGGTCCTTGCTGCTTCTCAGAGCTGTGGCTGAACGTGAATGGGTTCTCACTGCTGATCTCCTGACCCCTTCACCTGGGTAACTCTTGCTCATCCTCCAAATCCCAACTGTGAGTCATCTCCTTCAGGAAGTCTTCCCCTCCCCCAGCTGGATCAGGCTTCTCTACTCTCCGAGCACCTTCAATCACCTCTTTCTAGCATTTACCACGTTGTATTGCAACAATCAGATAATCTGTTTTCACACCTGTCTCTCCCATGAGATGGAGCCTTCAATGAACTTATTTTATTCAAATTTGCAACTCAATGCCTGCTAGAGCAGGGTAGGTTTGGGGTTTTTTTCTCTTTTTTTTCACTGCTGTGAATGTAGTTGGGGCAATATGACACTTCAGGGTTCTTGCCCACCTGGGACCTATCCTTGTATCTGGTCTACCCTGGCGTGATTAGGATTGCTGATGGAAATTGTCTCAGTCGGTTTGGGCTGGTATAACAAATTACTATAGACTAGGTGGCTTATAAACAACAGAAATTCATTTCTCATAGTCCTGGAGGCTAGGAAGTCCAAGGTCAAGGCTCCAGCAGGTTCTGTATCTGGTGAGAGCCCACTTCTTGGTTTATAGAAGGCAGTCTTCTCTCTGTGTCTTCACCCAGAAGGGGTGAAAAATGCTGCTGAAATGCCCAAGACCCATTCTCCAAGCCAGTGGGCAGGTCATGAGCTCCATCCGTGAGATGTCCTATGTCTCCTCCCCAGGGACACTGGGGTGCAGAGCGAAGCAACTCCAAATTAGCTTTAGACACAGTAATTTCCACTCTGGCAATCAAATCTTGTTCTGGAGAAGAGGAACTCTTCATGACATGAGATACCTCGTAGATAAGCTTTCCAGAGCTTGCAGCAACCACAGCAAAATGAGTCAGGCTCCTCAGCTGACCTGTTAGATACAATGTGACAAAATGGGGACAGTTCCTTCCCAAGGGCACTCTTTCATGATGAGCCATCCAGCTCCACCAAGTCTGCCACCCCTGTGGTGGTGGGGGAGGAACAGTCGATGGGGGTGGGGGTGGTCAGTGCAACGGGCCATCTAACAGTCTGAGACCCCCCCCCCGGGTTATTTTATAAAGGGACACAAGGACAATGGAGGACTACGGGTGGAAGGACAGTGATAACTAACATTTAGTGGGTGCCAGGTCGGTTCTAAGCACTTAGCCTAATGGGGAGAGGCACCATAATGCCAACTTTACCTATGAGGACACAGAGCAACACGGAGTTAAGTCACAGAGCTAAAGGTCAATGGCTGGTAAACAGCAGAGTTGGGATTTGAACCCACGTGGTCTGGCTCCAAGCACTCCACGTGAATTCTACAGCCTCCCAGAGTGCTGTGGGGAAAGTAAGACTAAGCAGAACTACATGGTGCCAAATTTAAGTCCTTCTTCAAGGGAGTGCAGATGGCAACACTGCAAGAGAACAGCTTGTTCCCAGAGAGATTTCAAGGTCCTTGAATAAAGTCCATGCCACTTTTCCCTGTCCCCACTGCCACCCTGAACCCTGGTATATTCTGTCCCACCTGCTCCCACAGTGGCTTCTCCCCGAACATCACCAATTACAATGAGGTTGACAGTACTGAAGGTCCGTTTGTTTTCAATTATACAACACGCACTCACAGCTTCTTCTGAAAAACATTCCTTCCACCTCGTAGCCCCCTTTCCTCCCCAAGGTGAGGGACTGGCACTCATGTGGTGAAAAGGAGGGGAGGGCAAGAGAAAAGAGGGAGTGAAAGGAAGAAGGGGGGGAGAACAGGGCCTGGAGGCAGGAGGAAGGGCTGGGGAGGGAGGAGAAGGAGGAAAGAGAGTGCGGGAGAGAGAAGGTAGAGGATGGCAGGAGGAGAGGAAGGGAGGTGGAGAAGAGGGAGGAGGAAAAGGTTGCCTCCTCAAAGGAAGATCCTTTTCCCATGGAAATGCACTCTGGCTGGTGCCCATTAGCATCCCTATGCATGAGGCTTCAGCCTATTGTCATGCAAATCAATTCAGATGACAACACTCAGCTCCTCGACAACACGCCCCAGCTCAAGGATGTTTCTCACACTGCCTCAGCCAACACTAACTGGGGCCTCGCCACCATCTTTCATTAATTATGTTTTCCCCCTCGCTTTTGCGAGGTTTGAGTTCAGCTGCAATCTCCTTCACCTCCCAGCTGCTGCTGGCTACTTTTCATTCTGGAGGAGCTGACAACATCCCGATAAACAAAATAAAAAGTAAGAAAGAAGAAAAAGCTAGAGGGAAGTCCGCATTTCAGATCCGTACTGAAAAAGAAAGAGTTGGACCCAACTGAGAGGTGGAGTTAGAGCTGGACCCACGGAGCAGCGGCTCCTTGCTTTCCTTTCCCATTGTGGTAAGATTATCTAAGCAGCGGCTCTTTTCCCCAGTGAGCCGCATTCTCCTGTCGCTCAGTCAGAGCCCGATAAGATGGATTCTTGGAGTTCTGAATATAGAGGGTGACTCACCCTTCTCATTGTCTGGTCAGCCACCCTCTCACTCCAGGCCACTGACCAAGTATTTCCCACTGAAGCTCAGCACCATCTCGGGCTCCACGCAGACCAGTCCTTGCCCTGAAGGGAGTTCTCTGTCAAAAGAAAGAGTAAACATGGGTGGCTTTGGGAAAAGCCAGGAGTGAAAGCAGAGCTGTGGGCTCTACGACCTCCTCCCACCTCCTGACCCCCTGGATGTCCAGACGTCTCAATCCCAGCATTCTCTTGGTGGGAGTGTCTACCCTGCAGCCTGAAGTTTAGAGCAGGCCAGAGCTGTGTCTTATTGTTCTATACACAGCACAGCAGGCTAGTTAAATCGCAGTTCTGGAGTCTGAGGACCCATTCAAGTCCTGGTTGCCTCTTCAAGTCTCATGAGCTCAGGCAAGTTATTTACCCTCTGTGTGTCTCAGTTTATTCATCTATAAAATGGGAGTAACAATTGTACTCACCTCATTGGGCTGGTACGATGATTAAATAAATACATAGGACATAGAAAGCTCTGAAAACAATGTCCGGCACATTGCAACCACTTTCATAAATGTTAGCTCGTGTCATTAATTAATTTTTCCAGATCTTTATCTTTTTTTTTTTTTGCTTATCTGGATAACTCCCCCTTTTCCAATTCAGCCGAGTTCATGCCTCTACTTATTTTCCAGGTAGCATGTATGTCCTGGTTCCTTTTGCTGTGACAGTAAAATGCATAATAATTTGCAGCATTGCGGACACAGAAGGCATGTGACCCAGGGACCACCCTTGTCCCCCGACAGTTCTGACACTTCTAACATACATCTGAGTAGATGGGGTAAGGAAAGATGAGGGAGAGTCAGACATTCTGGAAATCAACTGTAGCTTAAACATTATCTGAACAACAGACAGGCTTTGTAGTCAGACACAAATTATATGCAAATCACATGCAAATCTGAATGTAAATACTTTAGTCCCAGGGAGAAAATCCGTGAGGAGACATTCTCACTCCCTTCTCCCCTCCTTCCCAGGACATATTTTGTTTTCCTATTGGTTACTTTGGAATTCATTATGAAGATTCAAAGATGCACATAATTCTCCAAAGGGGTTCATGTCACCTGCTTGTCAGGGGTCAGAGGCTGAAGAAAACTCAGGAGGCAGACATTCCTGCAGACTTCTCAAACCAAAGGGCAAAGGGCATTCTCTGCCCTCTCGAACCCAGAGCCAAGAAAGTCAACATCAACAGCTCTGGACAAGATCAAGAGCCCACATAAGTACAACTTCTCAGGGGCCTTAAACTGGGCTAGAGAGGGCCATTCTCTTGGGTCCTTGGGCTGCCCCTTCCTGGACCTAGGGCACCAGAATCACCCCTTGCTTAATGGTCATTCTTAATTTCTGTCACAGGCTTTGAAAGAAAGCCTAAACTAATTTCGTTGGGGGTGGGGATAAGAAGAGGGAAGGGGAAAGGACGAAACATAACTACTTCACTGACTCATTCAGCACGTTACTAGGTCCCTACTGGGCATCGGACAGGGCCCAGCCATTACAAAGAGCATTTCACTTCAGCTTCTGAAAGGGTAGAGGATTCCCACGTGAGATGACTCGGGCTCACGGTGCATACCCTGCTCTGAGTTTCATGGTGGTCTTGCTGGGAGAAAATCATGTAACTAGACGGGGTTCATGATAAAGTCACAGTCACAATCTCCAACCTCAGGTGGGACCTCAAAATGGCCCCAAATACTGCATATTTCTTTAGATAGCTCACTTTCCATTCTAGGGTAGAAATGGCTATATTATTCCTTTGTTTTCCTCAAGACTATTGTTTCCACTAAGGTGATGATCATGCTTCATACTTCGCATGAAAAACAGAAGCCACCCCATTAAACCCATTTGCAGATATACCCACACCTTACCTATCCTTTCTTCCTCCCCTAGTGACAGGGAAGACCCATCTCTTCCACTTAAAAGACCCATTGCTCCAGATCATCCCCAGGGATCTTGCTCTGAGTTAGGCCTCTCTCTGAGACCCCTCCAAATTCCCCTTCAGTTTTTGAGTTTGCTTTTCAGTATGCAGAGAAGTCAACAGATACCTTCCATGGATTGCCTCCCTCACACACTTAGAATGGTGCTTGTTGCTCAGCAAGTATGCCTAAGACTTTGCCATAACTATTCTTTGAAAGCAAGTCATTAATATCAGAGACACACATCCAAACGTGGGGAGATCACTTTCTTTGCCCAAGAGCAGTGCTGCGACATGGCAGTATCTGTCATTTTCAATGTTCATTGTGTGACTTCTCAGAATCTAGACTAAAATGAACTCACATAAATGTACAGCAAGGAGAAATTAAGGAATTCACAATCTGCAAATGCATGGGCTTGTTACTACTATTTCAACACTGTGAATTATGCTGTAATACACATCCTTGCTTATCCATAAACTGAAGATAGTTATCAAGCCAAGTGTTGTTGAAGGGATAGGAGTTAATTTATCATAAGAGCCAAACGGGTTCTAGCACCAAGCAGATGCTTAATAAATGGTACTACTATTAATAGATAATGATAACTAATAATAGTAATAATATTAGTAGAGTCAAGATTGGGATCAAATCTCTTTGTCCCCATTTCTAAAGCCTCCTGGTTGGATGGGTTAGCAAAATTGAAGCGGAACCTGCTGGCAATTGGAAGAAGTCCAGAAAAGAATATGTGTTAGGGAGGCATTCATCACAGAAGGACATACTGCCCAAACTCCATAGTCAGCACTGCAGTGGGGTCAAGGGTGCTGAGTGGTAGCTCTCAGCCAGGGGTGATTTTCTCTCCCAGCGGATATTTGGCTATGTGTGGAGACATTTTTGGTTGAGAGAGAGGGGTATACATTACTGGCATCTAGTGAGTAGGGGCCTGGGATGTTGCTGAATGTCTCAAAAGGCACAGGACAGGGCCCCACAGCAATGGATCCAGCCCCAAATATCAACAGAGCCAAGGGTTAGAAGCCCCAGTATAGGCCATGGACACAGACTGCCCAAATCCAACCCCATCTTCTACTCCCAGGAGCGCTGCAACCACAGGGAAGTGAAATGGACTCTCTGGGCTTAACCCTTTCATCTGTAACACGGAAACGATGACAATAATAAGAGCATGTACCCCATCAGAAAGGGTTACATGGCTTTATATAGGCAAAGTGCTTAGACCAGATACCAGTGCATAGTGACCACCATCTCCAAAGCATAGTAGGTGCTATGCTACTCCATAGCATAGTAGGTGCTATGGAGATGGTGGTCACCATTATTCACCTGGACCCAGAGCATGGCCAAGGCCAAAGTCAGCCCCCTTCCAATACTTGGCACTGACGTACACCCTAGACCTCGATTCATTTCTGCTTGGTTAGAATCATTACAGATATGACATTTCTGGAAAGTTTGAAACTACAAAAAAATAACCACAATGACAAATCGTGTGTGCGTTTGATTGAAGAGAGATTTGGGGAAATTTTGCAATTATGCAATTTAGCTCTTATACGGCACCCTTGAAAGCTGAAAATCCTTTAGGAGAATTAGAAACATAGGCACATTATACCAACGGGCAGTTCTGAGCATTTTTAAGACTAGGAATGGGTGAGGGGCAGGAGGATGAAGAAGAATGGGACCTAAGAGTGACCGCCATGAGGAATGACATCAGGGCATGGGTCATTGTCTGTCAGGGTGAGATGATTCGGGGATCAAGGGTCTGTCCCTATGGTCCCAGCCACATGCTCTGCCTCAACCTCACTCTCAAAGCCCTGATGTTTCCTCCTGGATTCAGACCTGACCCCTCACAGCTTTTCCCTTTCTCTGCATGATAGAACATGAACAGACACTGGAGTCCCACTGACCTGTGTTGAAATTCCAGCTTCTCCCTTTCCAGGCTTTGTGTCCTTGGGCAAGTCACTGAACTTCTCTGGGCCTTGGTTTCCTTACCTGTGGGTTTTGCTGTCAGCTAGCGTTTCTGTACCTGCTAAACTAGGTGAACACTCCTCTGTTATGGGATCTACTGTCTTCCCTCAAAATGTGTATGTTGAAGTACCAAGCCCAAGGAGCTCAGAATGTGCCTGCATTTGAAGAGAGTCTTCAAAGAGGTAATGAAGTTAAAATGAGGTCCTATGGGTGGGCCCTGGTCCAGTCTGACTGGTGTCCTTATAAGAAGAGGAGATTAGACAAAGACACACACAGAGGAAAGGCCACATGAAGACACAGGGAGATGGCGGTTATCTACAAGCCAAGGAGAGTGGTCTCACAAGAAATCAACCCTGTGGACAACTTGACCTTAGACTTTTGGCCTCAAGAACTGAGAAAAAATCATATTTCTGTTGTTTAAGCCACCCCGTGTGTGATATTTGTTATGGCAGCCCAAGAAAAGTAACATCCTCCCAGATTATTTTAAAGTTCCCCAGCACCTTACAGAAATGCATCTGGCCTGTTCCTGCTGTAAATAAAGCAGCCTCCTTCCTGGCACAATTGCTCTGCGCTGTTTCTTATGGTCTCAATCAGTTGTACAGGGCTCAGTGGGAACCCTCAATCAGCTTTCTAAAGGGATAAAAAAGAGAAGGGGGGATATCTGAGCCACAGGGTGTATGCTCTTACAGATCCTCTTGTCTGAGTCCTTACTTGATTCAGTGCCTCCAAAAATGTCTTCCACCAGTCTGCAAGGAAATTCTAGGTCCAGGAGTGGGTCAAGATGAACACAGCTGCTAGAGCTCACCTACTCAAAACTTCTCTCCTGTTGAATGCTTCCTCTTTCTCTCTCAGCTCTCCCCTTCCTTCTCATTCTCTCTCACGCTCACTCTCTATCCTTCCCCATCCCTCTCCACATGTCACGTTTTCTTCCCATGTTGTTCTTTTTCTAGGGCCCTTTCCCTTCCCTCCCTCACTCTACCCTCTCCTGGAGTTTCTGGTGAAAACAGGTTGAAATTATGGAAGGCAACGAAAATTTGGTCTAGATATGTGCTTTATTTGCTGAAAATACACAACCTTGACCTCTCTTTGTAGGGCTCCCCCAGCTGAGAGAATTTCCAGGGCCTCACTGGATCCAGAAGAGCAACTGGGTTGCCCTCCCCACCCCTCCAGGACTTCAATAGCCAGGGAAAGAAACTTGGACCCTGGAATCATTGCTGAAAGCCATTTTATTCCCATAATGTGCTTTCCCCAAGGCCAGCCTTCCACTGTCTCCCTCTTTCTCTGCTTCCCCTCCACCTCACCACCATTTCACAGGTAGGGAAATGCAGACAAGAGCTTGCATATCTTGCCTGCTTCTAGCCCCGCCAGGAGCATGGTGAGTACCACACAAACCTAATACAAAAGGAAAGAAAGGAACCGTGGAATCTAGCCCATTTCTCCCCACTCGATGCCTGGTTCTCATTTAGCCCAGTCTCAGATTTCCAGTGGTTCCATTGCCTGCTTTTTCTGAGGACCCAAGCCTGTTGAATAGTGTTTACTTCCATTGATGCTTCCTTGTGCTATCAACAAAGACGAATGGTGGGCCCCTCTGGCCGCCTTCCATATGACTTCATTTGTAAAGTCCAGGCAAAAGGACTGGGCATCGCATCTCATCCTCTTATCAATGTGGGGATGGGCAGGGAAGGCTAACTGGGCAGAACAAGGGAAGACAACCCCGAAGGCAGCTCTTCCATCAAATGACTCCTGCTTTTGATTTTGCTGCTTGCACAATACATCTCACCACGCCTGCCAATCGCCCCAGCAGGAGGGTTGGGGGGATAGTTGGTGGGGAAAGGAAAGCAAAGGCATCATTCAAGCTGTCTGCCCTTGGCCCATCATTCCCTCTATGTGCGTGGACTGTGCTTCTCTGTTCTCATCATTCACTTCCCCGAGGTGTCACGGTGAGAAGGGACGAGGCATGCTTCCTCCTGGTTTCCCTAATCTCTCCCCGTGTCAAGTAACATATGCATCACTCCCTCGCCCTCTACACAGTCTTGGCAGGTCGTCCACCAACATCTGTTGCCCGAGGTCTGCCCCACGCAAGCTTCCCCTTCATCAAACAACAGGACCAGTAGGCCAAACTCTCTTCTTCCTTCCCCTCCTGCCAGCTCCCAGCTTGGGGTCCCAGGGTCCAGCACTTTCACCATCAGACAGGCGCTGAACAGGCCCGGAGGTGGAGGTGGCCCCAGGAGTGTATCACCAGAGACATCTCCCTCCCCACCCCCCAGCAGAATGACACCCGCCTGGGTGACCTCCACGACAACATCAGTAATTTGTCTTGGAGAACCGCCATACCTACAGCAAACACAGGAAGGATTAGAATACAACATATGCCACACAGCAACAGAAACATGTGAAGGTCCTTCCAGAGCCCGAAGGACTATTGAGGGGGAGGAGAGGGAGAGACAGAGAACAAGAAAGATGGATGTGGAGTGAGAGAAACCCCATTTATGCATCCAGTCCTGAAAGGAAGTGGGTGCCTCAGACCTGGGTGTGTTGAGGTCAGGTCCAATATGAGTTGCAACCTCTTTAAAGCCCATTGGTGACAGATGTGGACTTTCGCCAAGTCAACCACAAAATGGGATCAAAGGAAGTTGAAAAGCAACAACTGGGGCTCCCTAGCTAAAGATTTTTCCTGCCTGTGGAATGCTAGCCCAGTGGAGTTGATCAGGAAGTGGAAGAAAGACTGGGAAGGGCAACATTGAAATAAGTTAGGAAAAAAAATAATGATCCAGGAACCGGTCTGGTGGCTGGAGGACCGCGGTTTTCTCCGCTGTGGCAGAGAAGCAGCAAACACTAAACGGGGTGCAGAGTGACACAGAGAACCAATACTGTTACTTAGAGAGGAAATCGCTTCACCTTCGCTCAAGGGAAACAGATGTTGAGCAATAATTAGTTCATTTTAAAGGTGCAAGGAACAGGACTGTGAATTGGGTTTCAGGTTACCGGCTTTGAGGTCATATTGGTTGCGTTTGAACACACGTGTTGCCACTTCACGGCTGTGTGACCCTGGGAAAGTCCCTAAACTTCTCTGGGTCTAATTTTCTTGTCTATAAATAGGATTGATAATAGTCCCCAGCTTAAAGGGTTGTAAGGAATAAAGAAGCACATATAATGTACTTAAAGCAGTGTCTAGCAAGAGTAAAATTCAATAAATGTTGGCTATTTTCCTATTAATTTGTAAGAATAAACATATATGCTGTAGGGAAGACAAAATCAAAAGCACAATTCTAGACTCAAAGAGTCTCAATCATGTGACAGTAGTTTGCAAATGGAAATTGTGCTGTACAAACACATGTGAATTTCAAATTCCCCATTGTTCTCATCTAAAGCCAGGCTCAGCAATCCAACCAATCAAGGTTGAAGACAACCAAAAAAAGAAAAGCACACCTTGAAAAGGGTTAACACATTTGCTAGTACTTTCTGGATGTGGTCGTATTCTAACTGGCCCTTTAGTCAATGAGGATGGTTAGAAACATCAACCACTATTTCATTTTCTGGCTATCAGTGGAATATGCCTCCCCCTTCCTAACTGGCTCTCCCTACTCTCATGTAATCCAAAGACCTAGAATTCTCAGATCCTTTCAAACCAGCTCCATGTGGATCAGTTTCCGGGGAGTCGGGCTTAATTACGCTAGAGCCCCGTGGGAAAGGGGATATGCTATCATCACTAATTCTGGGGCAAAGTCTCTCTCCACAAGACATCCCATTCACCAACAAGTGTTTCCAGCTGTGAGAAGGAGCATTGGGGGCCCTTCCGTGTCACCCATTGGCTATTCCCCTCTGAGGAGTTACCTGCAGAGAAGTAGGTACCTCTCTATAGGAACATCTCCACGGCCAGCCAGGTGCACCCCAGGGCAACAACTGCCATTTGGGGCACACCCCACACAGTCTCCGACTCTATGACTGAGCAGAGATCTTTATGATAGGGGTTTTGGGGGAAGAAAATATTTAAAAGGAAATTCCTCATTTTAGAAAGAGATTAAACAAAATTAAATTGAATGAATGAAATAGTCTTCTGGTTTGTCGATCTATTCAAAGAGAGCAGTGGAAGATATCTGCGACAGCTGGGGCCAGCGGATTGAATTGCATCTCAGCAACCAATGCACATGGTTTGGTAGTAGATTCCTGAAGCACTCTGCTAAGATGGATTGCAAAACCATAAACCAGCATTAAGTTGTCTGTGATTGATTAGCAATGTCTGCCATAAGTGGTGGCCTTGGATACCTGCCTTGGATAATACAAAATAAAATTCCTACTTTTTAATAGGCTCATTCCGAGGGATCTTTAGACAGTTTCTTAAAATTCCTGGGCCTTCGTTTTCATTTTCTTATACTATAAGAAGGAGAGGAGAAAGAAGGATTATTATTCTTTCTTTAATGTTTGAAAGAACTGGTGTCTGTAGTCAGGTTTTTTTTTTTTATACATGTTAAAACAGGTATCAAAACCTTCCTGTCCAAATACTAGGTCCAGTCTTAGAGAGTTTAGTAAAAGTTGATTTCTACATCTGTAATAGACTTTATTTTTCTGCCCCCCTAAAATAACTTATCAGTAAAATCGACCATCCAACCAGCTACCTATTCCTGGGCGTTCTTGCAACACCACTTGAATCTGAAATCTTACCATTACAGACCGGGGTGCAGGGCCTCACTGGCAAAGCATACACTCTCATAGCAGGTGAGGTTAAAGATATGGTTGGAATAATACTGGTTTACAATGACTGAAATAGATCAAAATACATCTTTCTATGACCTGGGTAATATCCTCTCTCTCTCTGTCTGACTCGCTCTCTCCACCTCTCTCACATCTTTGGAAGTCTCCTTCTTTACCTTTGTCAGAAAAAAGGAGAACATAACCCTGAACTATAGCCAAGGGTTCTCTCTACAAGGAAGTATGGTAAATGCAAAAGATTCCAGAAACGTGAATAAATACAAAATATGGAACTAAAGTTAGATTGCAAGATTGACTTTTGCTCTCCTGATAAAAGGGACAGATAGCTAACACTGTTAATTTCTTTGCTCTTCTTGCCTTGAATGCAAATGTGATGCCCGGAATGACAGAAGCTGTTTTATGACTATGAGGCAACATCCATTAGGGTGAAAGGCCAGCAAGTGAAGCTAAGGAAGAAAAACATAGAAAGGCAGAAGGAAGGGTGGGTTTGGGGTTCATCACTGAGTGCTGAACTAGCCTTGAACTCCTATTTTCCAGACTTCCTTGTGAGGCCATGAAATGCCTTTCATTTTAATACCACTGTTATTAAAGTTTTATTATTTGCAGCTGAAAGTATTATACAACTATTTATATTACTACCATAATTTGGTAATTTTTAGGCATTGTACCCATACCGATTTCCACAACTGTCTTACATTGGCCTTTAAAAGAAAAAAGAATGTTAAGAAATCTAAATCTAAATTGTCAAGAGGTCACAGAAAAACAAGTGTGTCACACGAGCTAGCAGCCGTGCCGCTTTGGGGATAAGGAGAGGAAGGCCAGAATTTCAACCCGCCTGACTTTGCTGTCATATTCTAAATGCTGAGAGCAGGGCCAAGGTCATCCGTAAGCCCTCTCCTGAAGGGTAGTTCCCAAAGTGGTGCCCTCAGTGTTGACACATTTGAGACTTGAGTCAGAAAGACGACCCATCCGAACACACAGTCTCCACCCACCTTCAGCTTCTCCAGGGAGTAGCGCGGGACTGAGTCAGCTCCTAGCACCTGTGTTAATAATTTGGAGGGCACGCAGCCTGCCTTTCTCTGTGTACAGCTCACGAGAACAACCCAGCAAACTGCTGTGGCCTTCAATTTCAGGGCCCGTGTCGCGGGCCATGTCATTCTGCATCATATCCTTCCCAGCAGCGCTGGGAGACACCAGAGCAGTCAGGAAGGGTTTGACATGGGCTAAGAAGAAGTCTTTTTTCCAAACATCTAGATATGACTCATTTGCCTTGAGAAGACCAGCAAAGAATGTAAATGGCCTCTCTTCGCAGCCTGGCTGACCCAGTTAAAAGCATATGCAGATTATCCGGGTCCCTCTTCTCCTGTGAGCTCTCAGAAAGAATGCATAGGGAGGAGGGGTGGGGTTGAAAGAGAGGGAGACCTTTCTTTAGCCTCTGCTCTGTGCCTGGCCCCGTGTGGGTAGATACAAGAAGTCAGAAGCTAGGAGAAATTGTCCCCATTTTATGAATAAGGAAGTAAGGCTTGCAGGGAACAGGTGATTTGTCAGAGACCCTCTGTATGGCAGAGGTCAGCAGTGCTTACCCATAATTTTGTACATCTCGACCTTTCTTAGTCTTCCTTGCAACGGCATTGATCACATTACCCAGTTCTGGAGTGTGGACAGAACAATGCCGTCCCCACAGCTGGACCCTCAACCGTCTTGTACATTCTTGCCCCTATGACTGAAAGCAAAAGGCTCCAAGGTGGCCGGGCCACAAAATAAACAGAGCCAGGATCTTTGAGTCACCCCTTGAAGGAGAGCTGGTCATCTGTCGGGATTGTGCAAATTGATATTGTTAAGTTTATGTGTTGCTGGGGCATGGTCTATACTACCCTGTCTTATACAAGGAGCCTTTGAAGCAACCTGACCCCCAAATTACACATGGTCCATCTTGTCCAATACAACAACCAAGCAAGTAAAACTACCCCAAAATGAGTTCAGAAACGTTACACGAGATAGACAGGGCTGATGGATGATGAACTCTCTAGGACATAATAATTGTTGTGTGTGTGTGTGTGTCTCCCACTTCACCTAACATAGTACTCAGACATAATATAATCCAGAAAATACACACAGAATCTAATCTAGCCTAGACTCAGGTTGGGCTTGAACTTGGCGTGATAGCCCTTGATAAGTCCCTCCTGAGGTCCACGTCTCAGTGTAGGTGGCATAAAGCCCACGGCTCTCCTTCTGAAGTCTGCTTAGGAATATACGAGTCGCAAGAACAGACACTCGGATGACTTCAAAGGAAAGGAGCCTAAGAAATTCACAGCATAATTGGTAGAAATGATTTAAAGAACCACATGAATGTGTAATTTCCATATCTCTGACTCTTCAGGTACACATTCCAGGCTGGGCTAAGCTGTGAGAAGCCACACTAGTGATTATCCCAAGATCAACTTTTACTAAGAAGCTGTCAAAGAGAAGTAGGTGGAGAGATGGATTAGTGAACTGGAAAGGGGCTAGAGGCTGCTGGTGAAAAGCAGCAAAGATTTAGAACAGAGGATTTTGAATCTTTAGTCCTCCTCATTATATAGCATCTTCCATGGTATGTGACTGTCGATAAATATTCATTGGAGTGGGAATGGACCTAATGTAATGCAAATCACATGCAAAGCAACATGTAAATTGGAACCATTCTATGAAGTCAATAGGTGAGGTACTATGCATATTAAAAGTACAAGGCAACAGCTCCAACAGACCCATCAGAAGCCCAAGACGCTAACAGCAGAGCCTCCATTCCAAAAGGAATGCCATGGTCAAAGAGAGATCATTGCTGCCAAAGGGTGCCACCAAGCATGAAGCAGGGACAGCGAGGTCCTAGTGGAGAGAGAAATAGGAATGGAGACCGCTGTCTGGTCTGCACTCCCATCCCTTTCAAGGCTGTTTTCAAATGAGTTCTCCTCCCTCATCTTCCCATACTGATCAACCCTGATACTGATTGATTGGTCAAGTCCACTGAGTGACAGGGAGGCAGTCTGATCCAATTGTTCATTAGCCATGCTATTCAGGATGGCTCCTTCAAGCCCTCTAACAAAAGAGCAAGGGACACGGAGACAGCCTGTGAGGCTGGTCACTTTGAACTGGCTGGCACCACACGCAAGCCTTTTGCATGCTTTTTTGTCCCCTGAAAGCTCACTCCCTGTGAGTGTCACAGGCTCACAAGCAATGCGGGCATGTTTGGCATGGATTTGCATGCATCTATCTGCACAAGTCCATACAAAGTCATGGCCATAGATGCGCAGATTCTTCTGGCATCCACCTAAGTCCCCAGGGAACTGCAGGAGCATTTGACCATCGTGACTGCTCGGGGCCAGGGAAGGTCACAGGCTGTTTCTGATTGGTGCCCTCCACTGTGTTTGCTTTCTGTGCCCCCACAGACCTCCTGCCAGGACTGGGGGACACGGAAATAAGTCAGGGGTGACCCCTCTGGTGACCCATAGCTTTGCCAGCCAGCTCCTGATTGCAACCTTCTGGCTTCAGTAACAGCCTTTAATTCAGGCCTGCTGGCTTCACCAAGGCCAGGGCAGCCACAGAACTGGTGGCAGGAAACAAGACCAGGCTCAGAAGTTCTATGCACACCCTCCACACTTGAGTCAACCCAAGGTGGAGGGATGAAGGCGAAACAGGTGACAGGAAGGAGTAGAGGTGAGAACAGAGGGAAGAAGCCTCTGATGGTTTAAGCAACAGACACTCTCCTTTGGCTGCTATGCTACCTTCTATCCAAGCTCAGATCTGCTGGTTTCAGTCATTGGATGCAAACCTAATGTGAGCACCTGGACAACTGTCATAGAAGCCCTGCCTTCAAATCCCCACTCCTCTGATACAAGGTTGTAGAAGCCATGTTCACAATTACCTAGTGAGGTGATAGACCAAATGTAGTCTCAGACTCAATTTTACATATCTACAGCACACACACATAGCCCTCTGCGTATGACCTCGTCAGAACATCCCTGTACACAAGGGACATGTGGCTTTTTCAAACAAGATCTTACCTTAGACCACCGACATGGAAGTGTCAAAGCTCTCTGCAGCCTTCTGCAGAGAGGGACACTCAGACCCTGAAGTTGATAACTCCTGCCATCTAATTGTCTGCTTTTACAAACTATAGACCTGAGGCCCGGAAAGAAGTGTCTTGCTCAGAGTTAGTCACACTGCTGCTGGGTCACGAGAACAGCAGAACTTGAATTCCGGCTGCTGCTCCCAGCCCGGCGAGTGTGCCTTTCCCCCACACATCGGAGTACCCTCTCTCCTACACGGATGCTTGCAGGTGGATCCTAAATCGATAGCAATGATGAGCTAAAGAAAGATCCAAGTAGGAAGTCGAGGAGAAACACAAGATTCTGGCAGCCAAACGTGCTGCGTCTGTTCTAATAATTGCTGGAGTGTCTATGAAACTGACTGGGACTCCTGGCTGGACCTCCATGCTAGGTCTGATCCAGGTTCTTCTGAGAGCCAGGCACCGCCCCCTCCCCCAGCCTCTATAATCCAAATTCAAACATATCCTATCTTTTGGATAATTTGCTTTTCAGCTCCAAGGTTCTTTTAGGTTTAAGGAGCTGCAAGACAAATAGTATAAAAAGATGAAAGTTGCTAGGAGGAAGTCGGTGTTGATAAGCCCTCTTTTACAGGGGTGTAAACCCAGCTCCTCCCTCTCCCGATGGCCTTTTCAATCCATTCTGGGGCTCAGCCCCCTCCCAGAGCAGTACAGGATATCAGCCTCTCAGCCTAGCCCCGGCTCATGCGCATATCAACACTGTCAAAGCGATAAGGGCTTAACTTTTGACCTGCTTCTAGTCTTTTTTTTTTCTTTTTTGCAGATTGATGGTGAGTTTGATTTCAATTTTTTTTTAAATTTACTCATTTTAAAGCTTCGAAATGAAAGCCATGTCACATTTTAAAAAGTCAAACTGTCAAATCATCTTCAGGGTTACCTTTCAAGGACTGGCGTGGTGTTGAGCCTAAATGCTCTCTGGAGCGCATGCCTTGCCTTTAAAAACTGGGTCCCTCATACGTGCTGATGCGGAAGCATCATTTACTCACAGCTTGATCTCAGCCCCACATTCATGAGGGGCTTCGGAGGACTGCCTTCCTCGGAGTGCAAGATCCCCAGTTTCCAAGTTGCCACCAGATTAAGTCATTTGGGTTTCTCAGGAATCCCCTTCTTTATGAAAGGAATTTTTAACTTTTTCCATCCTGGTTAGAAAAGGACCTTTCCTTGAACCTCCGTTTGAAAGGCTAGACTGTTAAACATGGCGGCAGAGTAGTTTTCCAACTTGAAGCTCCCCAAGCCATTCATTCATTCATTCATTCATTCAACCAACAAATATGGTGAGCAGATAAACATGACCCCTGACTTCTTAGAGGTCACTTACTTAGTCAGGGAGACAGACAGCCAAGGACAAAATTGATGGAGCCTAGTGCCAAGGAAAGAATGGGAACAAGATGAATCTGAGAGGTAGCAAGGGTCCGTTCCCTAGGCACGGGAGGGCCCGAAGGCCATGAGAAGGGTTCTGGTGTTCTGCCTGGGAGCAGTGGGACTCCTCTGTACTCCTGCCCTCAAGCTGCTCCAGAGGGGACACACCCTTCCAGTGTGAGTTAAAACTTTGCCTCTATCCCCATTTAAAGTCTTTCCCCCAAACCTGAGAGCGTCTCTGGTATTACCACACCCACACCGGTCCCTGACACCTCGAGAAGAAGATAGAGTGGGTGTTTCAAGCCTGAGGATCAGCTGTGAGGAGATGCGGGAGAGTGGAGGCTGCCAGCCTGAAATGGAATTTCAGCCGGGCAGGAAAATACGTGTAAAGGTGATCCGGTTGTAAGTCGGCCAGGCTCTCCTGTTCTGTTTGGAAACTTATCAAGATGGCGCAATAGCAGCAGAGATGGGTCACTGACCGTCCCATCCTGCGGAGCGCACAGGCTCACTCAGGCAAGGCCACGGGCGAGCCCTGTCACCGGCAGCAGGCCTCTGCCCCACGAAAAAAAAAAAGTGGCTTTACTCACCACCACCCGTTCCAGCTTCACAACTGCACAGGAGGCGAAATAAGCTGCAGTGTAATTAACAAAATGATGGGAAAATATGTAAGCAATTTGAGTTCCATTCACATTCCCTTAAACGAAGACACGAACAGCATTCAGCGTGTGGGTGAAGAGGAAAATGCAAGTCTCTGACCCCAGTGGGCAATTTTGCAAATGTCTTTCAGAAATCTCTGGACTGTGGCAATCCTTCCGTTGGAAAACTTCTTCAAGACACCAGCTCAGGAAGTTCATTGTCACCTATTTCCCCTTGCCAGCCACTTTGCCTTCTCCTGCTGGTGTTCAGAGTGTGGGGTCTGCTTAGAATGGTTTCAAAGTCAGGCTGGTGGCTGGTCTGTGGGTCTCCAGGCCTCTGCTATCTGGGTAGAAGTAAATGGTCTTATTTTCACATCATGTCTGAAGTATATTCTTCTAAGGTATAAGGCAACTTGACTTTGTCTAGTCAGTGATCTCATTAGCTGGAATCAAAAAGAAAAAGGGAGAAGGAAGGAAAAGAGGAAATAAGTTCAATTGGCTTTAGATCAGTCCCTGAACTCCTGATGGTTGGGGTTGATATCTTCCATCATTTTCTTAAAGGAGAATGGACATTATACCAAACTTCCCCAAGGTCGGGAGTGACTTTTCAGTGAGAACAGTGGCCAGGAAAATGGAAGAGAGTTCACAATGTGTTGGTGAACCACTGAAAGACATATTTGTTCTTTTTCCTCTAAAAAAAAAAAAATACTCATCTCCCTTCCTTAACAATACTTCCTCCCATTCAGTGACCAAGCTAGAAAACCAGGCCTTATCTTGGGCCTTGTGCCTTCTAGCACTTTCCATAGCTCGAACTCCTTCCAATTTCACCTCCTAAAATTTTCTGTCATCTCTCCCCATCATCACCATCTAATTTGGGCCATGCTTCCTCTTGTCAAAATATTATTACAGCCTCCCCCAAACACTGGCATGGCTGGATCTCTCCTTTCATCCAGCACTCCGCTCTAATTCCACCGGCTCAGAGAGCCTTCTCCGGCCATTCAATCTAAAACATCACTCTTTATCCTAACTCACTTGATTTTTTCTAACAGACCCTATTCATACCTCTCATCACGTCACACATACATATATCCATAGATAGCACATAGTTATCTATCATACATTTAGTTGTATATATATGACACATTTATTGTTGGCTTTCCCTTCCAGAAAATACTTGTGTTGTTCATTGCTATATCTCAGGACTGGGAGTGATGCCTGGTATACAAAAGGAACTCTACAAATATTTGCTTAATGAATGGATGAACAGGTCTCCCTCCTTCCACTCGCACGTACCAACATGCTACATGGCATCCACAGCATGCCATGTCCTTCCTGGCCCCATGCTTCTGCAGCCTATCTCCCCTGCCCACCCCCCAGCTCGCAGGCCGCACCCACCCAACACAACAGCCATGTACAAGGATGATGATCTTCCCAAACATGCCATGCTCTTTCTGCCCTCAATTCTTTCATGGGGGCCACTCTCTAACCCTACAATGGCCCCTTCTCCCTTTGATGGCTGGGGCAAACTCTGAAAAGCCATTCCTTCTCCACCCACCAGCCTTGCCAGGCCCCTACAGTACCTCGCACAACTTCCGTTACAAGTTCCAGAACCTTGCAGAGTGTCGAGGCTAAACCTGTGTCTTTGTCTGTATCCTTCTTTGGCCTAGGAGCAGGGACGATATCACCATCATGTTTTGGTAGACACTCAATGTTTTTAGAAAATTCTTCTTTCATGCTAGCATTTCTTATAAAATAAAACAAAGCTTGTGAAAGAGATGTAGAAAAAAATCTTTGCATCTCTCAACCCTGCTCCTGCAATCTCTTACTCACTGAGAAAAATATATGTATAGAAATCACAAAGAGGACAAGAAAGGAAAATAAAGAGAGCACTGAGAGATGAAATTTTCAGCCAAGTGAAAAAAAAAAAAGAAACTGGCTTTTGATTTTTCATTACATTGATTACATAACTGAAGCCTGAACTCAGATGACAGAGAACTTGGCAAAATGACTGCACCCACCATGAAGAGCTACTGGGCATGTCCAGTGAACGATGGGAAGGCAAGGAGCCAAAACTGGACTGAAAATCATTGTGGGCTTTGACTTTTATTTCTCTGGAGTGACAGGAAGATTCAGCTGGGCGGTCAGGATGCCTCAAATCCCTTCCGGGCTATATCACCCCTCCTACCAAACAAACACAGGCAAGTGCGTTATAAACCTGCAGCTTGCTTGTCCTTACCCATCTCCTCTCCTCTCCTCCCCTCTCCTCCCCAGTTCCCAGCTTTCCTATTAAATGACTCCATCTGTCCCAAGACAAGTTTCTGTTTCTTTGCTCTGTTTTCTTAGATGAGCTCACGCTGAGTGAGGAGGGAGAGAGAGAGCTAGGAGTACTGGCTGTTGGTTAATGTCCAGGGACACTGGCCACTATTGTTACCTTCACTCTCACCACCCAAAGCAGTAAAAACAATATACATAAAATAAAATATAAAAATATACTTTGCCTCTGTGAAAGAGAAAGCGGACTCAAGCTTTACAGGCAGTCCGGGCTGAGGCACCCAGGGACCGTGCGCTGTGCACTGAAGGATACTGAAGCTTGAGGGCCAGTCATGAGCTCCAGTCTCTGGTAAGAGAGGGAGGAACCGGGTGGGAGGGGATGCAGGAGGCTGAGATCTCCCCAAGGAGGGGTCCTGGGGAGAGGGTAACCACACCAATTTGGCTCCAGCATTTTCACAGTTCCTTGCCTTTGAGCGAGGAACTCTTCTCTCTCTCAGAAACTTGAGTGTGAAGATCTGGGTGGGCCCCTGTCATTCAGGTCTCCTATGAACGTCTGCAGATGTGACGTGTGATGTTCCTAAGACTCCAGAGAATATTTCTGCAGGACTCAGCTTCCTGCCCAGGCTAGCCCAGGGAGAACACATATCAATTCTTTCAATCAGAAAACATAGCTCCTGTTATAGACTCTGACCTATGGTGATATTTTAAAAAGTGCTTGCCCACTGGGAACTTATGTTCTCTTGGGGGGAAGGGAATGACAAAATTGCAAACCAAAAGAATAGTTAAAATATATGGGATGTTGGAGCATGAACGCTAAGGAGGAAAAGACAACAGAAGGCAAGTATATGAAGTGCTGGGAAGTTGATTGATTTTGGTCCTGGAAGGTTGTGCTGAGGCTGTGACATTTGAGCAAAGCTGTGAAGGACCAGGTGAGGGAGGGTGCAAATCTATAAAGCCAGGATCTAGGATTATAACAGAGCTTCCTAGGCATCTCAATTTCTGCCCTACCCTGAGGCACGAGGAGCAAATAAAACTAGAAACGAAGAAGAAGGAGCAGAAAGCACATCCCTCGTTGCCATCTGGTGGGCCCTGGAACTCATCAGCGCATTTGGCTGCTGTGTTTACACAGCCGGCAGGACACACACTGCTCACTCAGGGCTCCCCAGAGCCATCCAAACGGTCCCTGCTTCCCGGATTCCTGAGGCCCCCGCATCCGCATCCGGGCTCTGGAGCCCCACCCCTCCCAGGGCTCCAAGCATCCCCTTGGGCTGTCCAAAGACTGGGGCCACCGGGACCTCCCTGGGCCAGCATCAGATCTTAATCTAGACCGAGTCCTGGGCCTTGGTGTCAAGTTGGGAAAGAGGACTTGGGAAGTCATTGCCTCAACTAAGAAGGGAGATAATTAGGCTGAGCGGGCCACTGGACTGAGGATCACAAATAAATGAATCACGTAACATGCAAACTACAGCGCCTGACCCACGGGAACAACTCACTGAACGCCAGCTGTTATTGATAGTAATCATTCCTGTGACCGTTCCAGGTACAAAGACTGCATACGTGCATACCAAGTATGTCACACGCAAGGTTTAATTTTTTTAACCTGATCCTCTCTATCTTTTACCTGTTTTGGAGCAAAAACACAGGTTTAGAGAGGTTCAGTACTGCTCATAAGTTTGCACAATTAGTAAGTGGGAGCCAGAATTTGAACCCATGCCTATCCAGTTCTGAAACATGGGCTCTTAATCACTGTGCGCTTCCCTCTACCAACACTGAAGAATGCCTCCTGGTCTTGTAAGTCTTACTCTTCTTTATCCAGTTCAGAACACTGGGAAAAGGACAGACAGCTCGTACAGTGAAAACTCAAGGAAAGGTAATGTTCGCGCAGCTAAGCCTCTACAACGTCTGGTGATCCTTTTCAGAGAGGCTGTAATTCTTCCCGCTGTTAGGCGTCGTCCTCGGGACGCCGTGCAGACCAAGCAATGGGTTACAGGGTGTAGACCATGCAGGTGCCATCGCAGGAAGTGCCCAGTAGGTTCTCACTCTTTTAAACACGGTTTCATCTGCGATCCCTGAGCCTCACTCCCTGATCGGGAGTGTCTCAAGTGAAATACCTGTAGCAATGCTGGGGCTAGTTTCTCATTCCAATGGCATTGAAAGCCGCCCTATGGAGGGCTTGAACAACCTGTGGCCTCTGTATATAAGAAAACATGAAGGGGGAGAGAGGTCCTGTCTGCAGTCACTCACCAAGTCCGCGCAAGAGCTTGAAGCTAGAGAGAACCCAGTTAAGTCCTGGCATCATGGGCCACCCAACTCAGTGCTCAGGAACCCAGGAACTGCGACAACCTTCCACAGTCATCAGGCAAGTGAATAAGGATCTGTGTTTGGAGAAGAAAATTGGTCCAGCTTACCCTAATCCTTCCCCACACCTGTCACCCAACCCCCCCCAACACAAAGGCACATCCAAATAGACCTTTGAGGCCAGCTGGGCCCACTCTCCCACAGAGTAGGCAGAAGTCCACGCTTCCTTCCGAGGACTGACCTGGGCCAAGTCAAATTGGGACAGAGCACACGAAGGCACTATTGACAAACTGGTAAGTTAATGGACAGATGGAAGTTCTGAGACCACAGAGAGCACATCGACGAGAAAAGAGCGTCCAAGATCTCTCCTGCAGCCCGGGTTCCAGGTGCTTCAACTCCCTGCTCTCTTGCCGTTGCTGGGGAGCCGCCTTCCTGCAGGCTGGCTGTTTAACGAGGCGGGTTGAGAATTTTCAGCCTCCGACTCATGTGTTCTAATCCTATTAAATATGCACCGGCTTCCAAACTCAGCTTTTTCAAAACTTGCTCCCCCACCCCCACCCCCTCCCTTCCAGCTTGAAAAGCCATTGCTCAGTTGTTGGCAGGGGTCCCACCAGCGTTTTTGCAAGGATTTGGGCCGTGATTCAGCTACCTGCAGCTGTTCCCCAGTTACCACCCACGTAAAGGAATTTCTGATATTAAAACCGGTGACAAACTTCCTCCCCCCTCCCCCCAACACATTAGTTTGATTGACATCCACAGTCCTAGTGGCCAAGTTCACCCTCACTTGGTTCTCCATGTTCACTTGGTGATACATTTAATTCTACACCCCTACCCCCATGCCTTACACATGCTTCCTGGTCACCCTTAAGGACGCGCTCTGATAGAGACCACAGAAATACCATTGGGGAGATATTTAAAAAGCAATCTACTCAATCTCTTGGAACTAAATTTTGTTCTCTCTCTCTTTATTTATCATGAATGAAATCCTTTTCCCACCATTACAATAAATCTTCCTGATTTCTCCCCAAACATGGAATGTCATCAAATGGGAGTGGGAAAAGGCAAGGCAAAGAGAGAGAGTGGAAGTTGAAGATCCAAGTTCAGATAGTTCTGTGGAGCCTTTCAGAGCCAACGCTGCGGCCACCTGCTTCTCAACTGTACAGAGATGCCAGGGGTCCTTTTGACCAGATGGCATTGTCTCCAGCAGAGCACACTGAACAAGTGTCCGCAAAGCTGGGCACGGGCCTGAGATGCCTGGGCTTTGGCTACTTTCCTTTGTGTGTGTGTGGTAGGGGGAGGGGGGAGGGCAGGGGACAGGGGACATGCAAACGGTGCAGATGGCCCCACAGTCAACTGCCCACCCTCCTTCTGGCAGAAGTCCCATCTTACCCTGGGCTCACCCGCTATGTGCTTTCTTTCAAAGGAGGATGAGTTGGAGGCCAACACTGCACCACAAAACCATAAACATTAGTACTCAAGGTACCTACCTTGAGTCTGGGCACTAAAAGGGAGGCTTTCGAGTATGGACCACACTGGAGCCCCTGAATGCCGAGTCAGTGGGCTTCCTCTGAGTTTCCCCATTCTGCTTGGCAGACACTCCGCCAGGGAACAATAGAATGGCCCCACCAGTCCCATCAACCCTGAGGCCGTGTCCCCTTGCTTCTGGGCAGTAGCCAGTAATGTGATCCTTCAAGGCAGCGCCAAACCCCCCTGTTGGGAATTCAGCCAATCTCGGGGCTCTTCAGGGAAGAGAAATTCCTTTCCCTGACCTCTGCAGGTGATCGGATTGAGGTCCCTGCAGCTTGAAATTTGATTTGATCTTTGATCTCTGCTTGCACAGCTGCAGCGGTTATTATGCACCATAAAGAGTCCCAGTGCCCTTTCGCTGCTCACCTGCCCTTCATGGTGAGCGCTTGGGGCCAGGTATTCCCGAGCTGGGGCAGAATCAAACTTCTCTGTTTTCCTCAGTTCCATCCCGCTGTCTCATTCTCCTCATTCCCAGGACTTAACCCCAAATTCCAAGGCTGTGGAGACATTTTCAAGTCCTTCTAAACGACGGCATGTGGTTTCAGGAAAAAAAAATTATAACGAAACAGGAAAAAAATCCCCAAAAACCTGTGGGTGAAAAGCCAAATACTTAACCAAGGTCAGAGTCCCAGAAGAACACTGCTTGTGTCCAGACAAGTTCCAAGAGGACCTGAGTCTTCTTGGATTAAGTCTACATCTCCGTCCTGGGGTGAGCAGCCTATGCGGGCGGTTATGTACAAGGTTCAAGTTGAATACAGTTCATCAGAGCGCTTTCCCTTTCTCATGAGTAGTAAGTGACATAATAACAGTGTTATCTGAAAGCTCACCATCTCTTGGACATTCGGTTATTTATACTTTACCTGCATGGACTCTTCTAAGCCTTGAAGAATATACTCTTATTCTCTCGTTTTGCAGATAAGAAAACTGAAACTTTGAGAGGTGACGTAGCTGGTGTAAGGTTGCACAAGCAGTGAGGGAGCGAATGGAGTTAGGATTCAACCCAGGGCCTGTGTGATGCAGAACTCAAGTTCTGGACCAAAGGCACAGACTGTCCGTCTTCGGGCTGCTTTGCCTCCTGCAGGCAATGCCATCAGAGTGTCTCGATACCTGTCTACGTCGTTCACGGCCCGGGAAAACCAAGGCAAGGTCGATGTTGCCGCAGCTTTGATTTTAACCCGAAACCGAGATCAGAATAACACATTTTTACGCCTTATCTCCTAAAATGAAAGTGGACATTTTATGCAACAGCTTCAAAGAATGACCCAAGGAGGAAGCGCCTCTTTTGAAAGAAACGTCTAAATGGATATAATTTGGAAACTTTCAAACTAATGTTTAGTTGCTAGGTCCCCAGGCTGATCTAACCTTTGGGTCCAGACTCGATAAGAACATTTCTCTGCAATTCTGGGTCTAGCAAAGCCAAACACGTGTCTCGTGCCTCGGAGATTTGAGTCGGGGTGACTGAATGTTTTAGGCAGCCCTTTGTTTCTGTGCTCTCATGAAGGGCCAGGTATTGAAGAGCATTGCAGTTGCTTAAAAACCTTTAACTATCTTTAATTCCTTCAAGGAAGGGAGTCATTCTGGGGCCTGCCCACCCCTTTTCATCACACCACATCCAGGTTCATGTCCCCACATCGGGCTCTTCTCTTCTTTCGGGTGGAAGAAGCATGAAGAGAAAGTCACTGTGTTTCTGCCTACTGCCGGAGCCCTGAAACGTCGTCTTCCCAGTTCAAAGTTACCTCCCAGCCCCGAATCCTTTCCGTCACCCCTCCCGTCACTTCCTTTACTGGGTGGAGGTTCGTCGACGCCCCATGCTGATCGATAGCTTCAGGAGGCCTTTGCTCTCTCAAACGGGACCGGTGTGTTCTCCTGACGTCCAGCAGTCTTTACGACTGGATTGTGACAAAGATCCGAGTTACAAAATGTCAGCTTAGACAAGACACTCTATCCTGTAACAGGACAGGGAGGTGGCCTTTCCACTCAGCAGCATCTGCTCAACTTTTTGGTACAAACATTTTCAAACTTAAGGAATTTGAAAGAATAGTACAGGAGACATCCACAGAGCTAGTCCCTAGACTCAGTACTTGCTGCCATTGTTGCCCTATCTGCTTTGTCTATATGTGGACGTGTCTGATTTAAAAAAATTTTTTGTGTGTGGAATCGTTGAAGGATAAATTTGTAGACTTCAAAACACTTCAGCCCTCAAAAGCCCAGAATCCTGGCATTCTGCCGCAGAACTACATGCCACTGATGGGCCTAAGAGAAACAGTTGTTGCAACTGCCCAGTTGTCCTAGAAATGTCTTTTAGAATTGTGTGTTTTGGTGTTTATTTGATTTTTTTTTTTAATTCTGAATTAGAAGTACGATGAGAACTGTCCTGGTTTGTCCAGAAGTGTCCCAGTTTGGGATTGAAAGTCCAGGGAACATCCCCCCTAACTCCATCCCCAGCAAACTGGGAGCCAATCAAGTTCAGGCATTGCACTTGAGTATTAAATTTATTGAGTGTTTTGTCTCCTTTAAACGCATGTATAACCAGGTTGTACTCAGAAAACTCAAGTTTTTAAATTAATATCTGAACATGTCTCAGGACACCCAGGGCGAGCCTCATTTGGGGTGATTGACAGTGGGATTGTCCATGGAAACCAGGACAGACACCGTAGCCTTACCAACAGATCCAACGCAGTTTACTGTCACCGCAAAAATCATGCTTTCCTTTGTTTTCTACGGTCTGGTTTGTTATTATGCTTCATTCAGAAATGCTCACAGGTGAGTAACGAATGGGATCATGGGCACAGACAACACGAACAGGAAGTGATCTGTTCAGATGCTGCACCTGGTCCTTTGGCACCGAAGTTGAGCTACCTGATCACATCTACTCTTCCTTAGGAGACAGGGTCAAGGTACAATCAAAGGGTGCATGTCGGGGGCCTGCTTCTCTGTTAGGTCACATACTTTAACAGCACATTCATGATGGTCCCATCTCAAAGTGAGGGAATGTTGGGGGGACCAAAAGGAGACCCGGGTTCAAGGCCAGCTCTGCATACACTTGAACAGCATGACCTGGTCAAAGCATCTCTCTTCTCCAGGCCTCTGTTTCCTCATGGGAAAGGCCACTTTCTTTTTGGCTGGCCTCATTCCGGGCACTCCCTCAGATTATAATTAGGGTTTCCTCACTTCGTCTGCAGGAAGTCATCCTTTCAACACAAGCCTGGTAAGTCAGTGGAAGGTCAGGACACTGGCAGCGAGCAGGCTTCCGGGGCCAGCTGTGCCTTCCTCCCGCCCCGCAGAAGTACAGATGATACACATCAGCCTTAGCCCTCAGGAACAGCCCCTCCTTGTCCACGCTTTTAGTCCCGCCTGTTCCGCCCATGGAGCAGGAAGACCTCCATTCGCTTTGTCCAGTATCTTCACGAAGTGGTGGGAAATACGTCGCAGGAAGAGATAAGGTACTGGCTCTAAATTAGCAGTGCGCTCTAAGCTCTAGACTTATGTATCAGTTGCCTTCACAGAATCTCCAACTGGACGTCCAAGAGATATCTCAACCTTTGTTACGTCTTAAACAAGCTCTTGACTTCCTTCCAACCATTTCTCCCCTAGCCTTCCCCAAAGCATTAAGCATGCTATTATTCAGCCAGTTGCTCAAGACAAAAGCCTGGGAGTCATCCTTGATTCTTCTATTTTGGTCACCCCTCAAATCCCGTCCATTCACAAGTCAGGTGAACTTGACCTTGAAAATAAGGCTGAGCTGTTTCTTTTCGCCTCAGTTCCACTGTTGCCCCGCTAATGAGACCTGCCTCTTCCTCTTACTTGAACCCTTGAAAACATCTTCTGTATTCCTAGCTTCCACATTTGCCCTCCTCCTGTCAAATCAACACTCAGCAACCCCTGAATGACCCTTTTAAAGCCATAAATCAGACCATATCATGCTCCTCATTGAAATCTGCCAAGAGGTGTCCACGGCATTTATGATACATTCTCAACACCTCATCTTGGCATTTCCTCTTCCTCTGCCCACTTACCTGACCATCTCACCTCATGCTGCTTCCTCCCTTACTGATGGCCTACCAGCCACAGAGGTGTTCCACTGTCCCTCAAACATACCAGGCACATTAGACCCTTTACTCGTCCTGTTCTTGACATCTGGGCTGCGCTTCATTTAAATGCCACCTTTGCCACCTACTTGCCCCTCCATGCCCACCATCACCGCCCCACTTACCTCCCTCCACCATCCTATCCCACATCACTGGCTTAGTGTCTGCACTGTGAGCCCTGTGACAGCACGCATGTGGCTTGTGTTGTGCAGCAATGAATTCCCAGTGCCCAGAACACTTCCTGGTCCATGTAGGCACTCAATAAATCTTTATTGAACTCATTTATTGATAGAACATTATTATTTCAATTAAAGGAACAGAAGAGGCCGGTGATAAGGAAAAATGTTTGCTGCACAATGCCATGTCTATAACAAGCATCCATTCACTTAAAAGCAAGATTGAACAGTTATATCTTACCAGTTGGCCCATCATGCGTTTGTCATAACAAACATCACCCTGTTCATTGTCTTCCTAGCCCTTGTCAGAATCTGTCCTGATCTCCTTATTTCATTCATTACCGCCCTCTTTTTTTCTGTCTTTTCCATTTCAGGATGTGAACTCACAAGGGCAAGAACCATTTCAGATGTGCTCAGTGCTGTATCCCCAGTGCTGAGCTTTTGGTGTGACACATAGTAGGTGCTCAATATATGTACTGCATGAATAATTAGATGAGAAACTAACCAGGACTGAAAGTCTCTTTAAGAGATTGTGATTTGTGCAACGGTAAGAACTTGATTTTTTTTTCTCTTTGTAACTTGCTAAAAGCCCAACACAGTGATCTGCACTTAGTAGGAGTTCAGTAGATGTATTTATTGAGTTGCATTTCACTGAAGCTCCATGTCCTAATTAGAAAAGCTCTTCTGGAGAGGATAAAGGCTGGGGGGAGGAGCTTGTCATAAGACCCAGGTTCTCAGCTTGGCAAGACAGAGACAAAGGATTCAATGGACTCATTTGCATTTTGTTTTGCATAAATATGCAAGCTGAGTGGCTGAGCTGGTATCCCTAACAATGTCAAACAGCAACTGAATGTGTTTTCAAATAAGATACTTAGGATCTTACAAACAGATGATTCCCACCCAAAAGAAGGTTCTTCGTCTGTCCTGGTTATGGTGAGATACCCTGCCCCTGGCAGAGCAAATATCCCTGGACTAGGCACTTCCTATGTCCCAGCCACTGCCAGCCACTTCCCCACGCTCACCCCCTGCAGAGACCTTGGCAGGCCTCTCTAAGGTGTGGCCACTTCCAACAAGGCCCCGTTTACAGAACTTAAAACAAACCTCCTGGAGCACATACTGCCCAGCAGATGGGAACAGCCGAACTGGGAGACCCATTCCGGAATGGCTGAGGCAGAAGAGAAGTGTCTAACAGAAAACAGGACTTTTTTAAAAAGATAAAAATCATCTTCTCTGAGCCAACACAGAGTGCTGGGGAGGCTCAGAAAAACCACGGGATTTTTTTTTCTCCCCTGTTAATCCAGTTGCCCTGATTTGCATGGGATTTGCATAAACAGCACATTGTATTCAGGCAGCCCTCACTTCAAGAGCCAAGATTAAGGCTGAGGGTTTGTCCCACCCACAGTAGTTCTGTTCAACGGGCAGGGTTTTAGAAGCTCAGGGAACACCTAAAATAGCCCTTTATATACTGGCCGAGGTGAAAAGGACACAATGGTGCCGGAGAACCCAGGGGCCTGGAGCGGGGACGCGGTACTCTGTCCCGTCGGCCAGGAGGGGAGGTTGAACAGTGCACAGCACCGGGGATATCATCAATAATGTTATCATGGATGTGCATGGAGCCAGGTGGGTACTGGAAATATCTGGACAAACTTTGTAAAATGTGTGAGTGCCTAACCATTGTGCTAGACCCCGGAAATAAATACAACGTAACTGTCATTGAAAAAATAAGATAAAATAAAAACAAAGTGAAAAGTCCCTTCTCATTCTGGAATTCTATAAATCTCTGCAGGGTGCCAGGCACCGAAGGGCTGGTCCCACCAAACCCTGGGATGATACTGGGAGCGAGTTGCACCACAGCCAGCTCGGTGTTGAGCTAATATTTGTTGAAGGCTTTCCTGTGACAGCCAATGTCACACAGGGAAAGGGAGGAGATGGGACTGGATTGGACAAGGGAAGGGATGGGCACATAGGAATGTGGCATCCTTCCATGAGCCCCACCACCATCGCCCTGCTGGCCATGGAGCAGTGTCAGGTCCTGGAAAAGGCTTGTGCTTACAAACCTCTCTCAACTTCCAGCGATCCAGTCCTTGAGTAAGAAACAAGAGCACAGACACACTTGTCGGCACAGATCAAGAGTCATTTTCTAACTCCCAATATCAAGTTCAACCCAGGGTTCTTCCAAATGGGCCCTTCCACCTGCAGTTAGCCCTCCCAGTTCTGGTCTTTGAAATTTCCCATATGTTTTTGGCTTGGAGAAAGTTGCCTTGGCCCAAGTTCTCCTGAGTCCAATCATAGCTTTTGCAGTGTGCCAAGAAAGATCCCTGAGTAAGATCATGGAGCCTATGGCTGCCTCAGATTAAGTGAACAACAGTTAATGGTCTTCTAAAGCAGATCGGGCAAACCTGCAGGACACTCATGAAGGGGGATGGCAGGGGATATGTCCAAGGTCTCTGTGTCTTTCTCCCCAACTTCCTTGATACGTGCAAAAAGCACTAGGTGCTGATTATAACATGTGAGACTGAACACCTGATAGAACCGTCTTCCAGGAAAGCCCACTCCTAAGAAGAGGCGGGAGAAGGACGGTGAAAGGAACAGAACTCAGCTCCTAAGACCTTTGAGGATTGACTGCCTCTGAACGCCACCCATTTAACCTTTATAAAATCATGTAGGTCATCTCCCTGTTCCTGAGCCTCACGAGGAAGGGGAACCAAAGCTGAAATGGAGTAAAATAAAGAGGCAAAAAAGCAAATGCTGGTGTCTGACCATTTGAACTCTCTAGGGCTTTCGTTTATCTTCTTTTATAAAATTGGGATTTTAAAGCCTGCCTTACTCATCCTCACAAAAGAACCACAAAAGAAATCATGCAGGTGCCTATTGGGACAGATGGGCATCAGATATTGTTATTTCTCTGGAAAAACAGACGTTTCCCCAAATATTTTTCCAATTTGTCCACAGAGTTATTCATCCTACATATAATCCTACATATAATTTCTCCTAAACATTTTCTGGTCGATTTCATGTTCTTCTTTTATCCCCCCCCCCCCCCCCCCCCCACCTTTCCTAGAAGATGCGGGAGGAAAGGAACTGGGGGATTCCTGGAGTCTATCCACACACAGTTTCTTCAGCAGCTGGTAGGAGGCACAAGCCTGGCCCGCTGTGAGCAGTGGTATCATTAACTCCCTCTAGCCCAGGATTCCCTTAGGGCTTAAGGAAATGCTTTGCGATTCAGTGACACTAAAATAAAAAGGATTTTCTCAAAGGAAGTAGTCTGTTGTCTTTCTACAGCCTTCAGGTACCTAGGAATTAAACACACCCTTTTGAGATGTGGAACAGAAAGTCCTGTTCCCATTTCTGAATCTGCCCTCTTCTCAAACTTGGGTGCCTGTGGATTACTGAGCCTAACTTTGTGCAGTTTTTAATAACTTTATCCTGCTTTACTTCTTTATTTTTGGTTTCAAAATTAACCTGGAGGCTCAAAAGATTAAACTCGAGGAAAATTTCCTAATGCCCTTTAGCTGGTTTCTAGTTTAAAAACCCAGTTTTTCCCTGGAATCTTTGGATTTCCACAGCTGGATGAGCAACTTAATGCATTAAGTTTACCCATCAGACCAACGAGCCCAATGTTCAGGACAAGCTTTTCTCCACCATGACATAAATGTTGCCGAAGTCCAGGAACTAGGGATACAAAACAGAAAGGAAGAAAAGAACCCATATTGTTGCAATTCTCTCCGCCTCCTTGACCATTAATTGCGTCCTGCTGGGAGCCCTCCCGTGCACCCGGGATGAGCACGGGTCAGCCATTTCCCTCTCCACAGCTCTTGCCAAGGGTGTGTTGGCCTCCTAGTTTTGAACCCCCCTCTTTGAGACACGTAGGAAGTCCAACCAGAGGAAGGAGAGGGAGCCGAAGTTACAGCCGTGCAGCAGCCCAGGGTCAGGCTCTGGGCTGGAACCTGCAAGTCTCCATTTCCTCCCTGGACAAAGAGTGGGGGTGCTCAGCTCTTCTACAGTGACCAGCTGGTGGCTGGGCGGGCCAAAGGGACCCATTGTGGTGACCGGAGTGAAGAGGCAGCAGTCTCAGTTGGAGTTGTCCCTCCATGATGGAGCACCTGATCTTTTCTCTCTCTTCACTTGTTCCGAGACCCCCAAACAACTCCAGCAGCCAAACAAGGCTGCTCCCCCTACCAGCTGTTTTGATTTCTTCCCCTAGAGCAGAGTAAGTAGAAAAATCCTTCTGAGATGTTTACATCTCCCAGAGGGCAAAAAGGAACACAGCTAAGGGACCAGTAACAAGCTATTGTTTTTTTACCAGGAAGGAGCAGTCACAACCTGGGGGCTCTGGAACCTCTGCTGGATTCCTGCAGTGGCTTTGGCTCACGTGGAAGATTCTGGATGCAAGTCAGCCTCATCAATTCTGCCCAAGGAACTGGAGGCGTGAGACTGTCTTCTGTCACCTGGCTTAGCCCCCTCTTCCCTTCAGCCCCAGAAGTGTGGAAGTAAATCAAATTATTCTTGTGATCAAGTTGGCTCTCAGAGATGTTGCCTCTTATAAATCGTGAAGGAGCATTACCTTTTCCCAGGGTCAAAAAGGGGAGATATCAAGCTCTCCTTCGGTTTCACCACAACCACTCCCCTTTATAGGATCATACACAATAGCTTCAGCCCTCCACTGGTCTCATCCTCACTTGGTCTTTGGATCAGATGTAGAGTTTGCTGGAAAGTGGTTATCGGTACCTACTGCAGCCTAACTGGGCTACTGAGAAGCCAGGCTTAGAGGCAGACAGGACAGGGTCCAATTTTCTCTCTTATTCTTATAAGCTATATGGCCTATCTTACATGAATATCTTGAGATTTAGGGTAGTCATCTTTAAGTTTATTTTTAGAACACTGAGTAAGTGTATGTATGTAAAGCACCTAACACTTTGAGGACATGTGGTACTCAAGAAATCTTAATTTTATCATCACAAACAAAGTTAAAATGGTAAGAGTGAGATCCGGAAGTTCGTGTTCACTCTGCCACATTTACCAGTGCAGCAACCCCAGCCATATTGCTCCCGTCTCTCAGTTCAAGGTCCTCTCCTCTTTGGATTGAAAGCACACACATGCCCATTAGACACAAACATTGACCTCCCAGCAAAACTCAACCCGAATGGAGACATTTAAAAAAAAAAATAGCTGAAGTCTGGCTGTCCGTGGACCCTTGCTTAACTCGGCACACTGCCGACTTCTGCATTGATGCGCACAGCTGCTCTGCCAGCCACGCTCATCCCAGCATCTGGGTGTCCCTACGGGCCAGCATCTTGAGCCCAAGTCACAGCTGGCTCCTTGGGGCAGCCTGAGGCCTGACACCACCTGTAAGGAAAACTTTTCTCTCTGTTGAAAATGCACAGAGCCCCTGTGCCCCTGTCCCTGACCTTGTCCTACTACTGTTCCCATGTCGTGCATCTGGCCAAAGCAAACAGCCCTGTGGAGCCAGCTCTCCAGCCAGCAGCTGCGATACAGAGTTGGCAGGCTGTTTTGGGAAACCTCGGCCTTCTTCCGCCTGCTTGTGGAAGAAGAGCTCTTTGGGAAGACACAAGAAATGAGGACTTGCCTTTGAATTAGCCCTCGCACAGAGCCTGGCCTCATTCCCTGGAGGAGCGACATTGCTTGCATCCGTCTCCCAAGTGTTGGGTGCCCAAGAGCTGGGATTGACTTCCGCCTCTTTGGAAAAGGGAGAGTGTGCTATGAGCATAGGATGTTAGGAGCTAAAGGAGTAGTTATGAGGCTCAAATCAAGGAAAACTTATTATTATCCCATATTGATGGTTCCCTGTCTGCATTTGAGGTTTGGGGATGGATGAAGGTCTCACATCTAGGAAAATGCAAAGAGGAAAAGTGGGAAGAATAAAGAGAGGAGGAGGAAAGGGGAGGGAGGGAGGGAAGAAAGGATTGCTAGCATTGTTTGCAGGTTAGATAACGTAATAAGCTTGTTACTTGTGTCTTCCACTTTAAACTCCATAAGACCATACATACTGATGATCCCTGTTTTATGTATAAGACATTGAGGTCCCAGAGGAAGCAACTGGCTCAAGGTCACTCACTCGGGTAAGTGGTGGCGCCATGATGACAACATGAGTCTTCTGGCGCCAAGGCCGGAAACTTTCTACCACGATTCTGCTGTTATCCAGTAGCTTTGGGATTACTTCTGCAAATTATTTTTTCAGTCCCATCCTCTGGAATAAAGCATCTACAGGCTCAGTGGCCCTTCTCTGGCTCAGCAATCTGTATGCATCCTCTCGGGTAAGGTTGGAGTTCCTAACCTTGTTATTCCTAGGAGTTGCTTGGTGGTGGCAGTGGTGGTAGTGGAAGGGGGGGAAGTGGCAGCAGTATGGTTTTGATGGTGATGGTGATGGTGGTGGTGATACTGATGGTGATAGTGATGGTGGCAGTGATCATGGTGATGCTGGTGGTGATGGTGATAGTGGTAATGTGATGGCGGTGGTGGTGGTGGTGGTGGTGATACTGATGGTGATAGTGATGGTGGCAGTGATCATGGTGATGCTGGTGGTGATGGTGATGGTAATGTGATGGCGGTGGTGGTGGTGGTGACATGTTCTTGTTACTAGTGGCAATGGTGGAATAACAAAAGATCTCAATAAACCAGTGATTTGGCTTTCTCTTTCTCTAAAACCCTCCCTTGCATTCCTCTCTCCCCCTTGCGATCTTTTGATTTTGTAAAAAACGTCGAGTTCTGAACCTTTATTTGTTGGTAGCAGCGTCTGTAAGATGATATGACAGCCTTATGGTTATTTATTTTTAAAAGGATGTAAGGGAAACAGCTTTCCCTTATTTAAACAAAACACAGAGTCCCCACGGCTTTAAAACCAGAGGTCAGCACTCCCGCTGGGAGGAGGTGCTGAGCAAGCAGCACCCATCTCTCTCCTGAGCTCCCTCTTTCCCTCATCCTCCTTCACTCTGCCTGTCACAACCACAGCCTCTCTCACACCCACAACCACGTCAGCCCGTCTGAATTACTGTCCGTCCCCAGCACCCCCAGCCACCGTGGCCAGCCCCGCGCTCCCTTGCCTCCCTCAGCCCAACTGAGACTGAAACTTAAGTGAGACAAAGATATAGGGAGGTACACAGAGAGCCGTGGAGTTAACCGAAACACAACAACGACAACAAAGCACGGGAAGTTTAGAGAGCATCCAGATGGCAAAGCTTACATTTCAGAACGTTCACAGGTAACTCATCCCCAGGCCGGCGGTCTGGGTCGCAGTCCACATTTTGGCCGAAAGACTCAAGGTATGAAGACAATTTAGGAGACACCTTCCAGAGCCCATGCTCCCTGGGATTCCTGATATGTCTCCGTGTGGAGAGGGTCACAGAACTTCCCCTTCCATGTTCCCCCAGTCACTGTGCTCTTGGAACCCAAGCAAAGATCACCTGTCTCTGCCGCCCATGCAGGGTGCTCCAACGCAGCCCTAACTGCCTAGATGTCAGGCAACCACTGAAACAAACGAACGCACCTGGTAGGTGACTGGCCTGGCTCTTGTGATTGGCCCAACAGTATAACAGCCTCATAAGCACAGAATCACTTTCTCATGCAATTAATTTCCACTATAAAGACACAGAGCAGCATCCCCATGGTGGGCTCATGGCAGCAGCAGGATTGATAAGCTTGGGCATGAGAAGATCTCCAGCCATCTCCCTTGTTCCCTGGTGAAGGTGGTACTGAAAAAATTGTAAATAGCAGCCAACTTAAAGTGTAAGGGAGAACCATTCAAATCTACCGAGGGCTGCAAATTGAGTTACTGCAATGACAATGGAATCTCCTTTTGAAGAATAAACCATAAGGTGTATAAGTGCTGTGCAGGGCATGTTTATCCTCCATTGGGTTAGTGATGTGTTCTTGGGCGGTTTGGGAGAAGTCATGGCCTTGGCTGCAAACAGCCAGTCCCCATTCTGAGGGTGTCTTCCAATACCCCAATGAGGGCCTCCCAGTGTAGGAATGCTGGCCTGAGGGTGTAGCAGGAACCCCCAGCTCCCTCAGCCTGGCACCACACAATTATTTTCTAAGCCTGGCCCTCTCGTAGCTCTCACACAATTGTTCCCTTTGGGACTCTTCTAGAAACACTTAGATAAGGGCAAGAGGATGCAAAGCTAGGAAACATGCCTGGGAAGAATATCTGGCCCATTTTTCCCCCCTTTGCCATTCAAGTAACAATTTAAGCCTGGTCGGTCTGGACAGCAGACTTTATTTTGCGAGCCTCCTACCCTATTCCCATCCCAAGGGTGGGGTGGGCTGATATTTTCTTTCAAGGCTGTACTAAAAACTGCAGCCTCCCTTGTGATCCGAACCCCCAGGATCACCACTGCAGGCGGCGGTCCCGAGGCAGCCTCCCCCGTGGTATTTGGGGTGGCCTTGAAGCATTTAGAGACACATAAGGAACAAGACATCCTCCTTCTCTGCTATCTCTCCACTGAGTCGCCGGAGGATTGCAATGGTTTCTTTTTAGCAGAACATCTCTGACAGAGCTTCCGATCCTCCCCTGGGCTATCACGCCCTGCCACCTAATGAGTCCTAGCCTTTCTGCAGAAGGAAAACTCTTCCCACGCCAGCGGCCTGTTTCCCTGAATCTCTCCTAAGAGTGCTGGTGGGGTTTGGTGGGAAGGAAGATGAAGCCTGGGATATCTGTGGCCTGGGATCTTGAGGGTTAAGTTCGCCTGGCTTTGGAGGAAGAAGAGCAGGCATTCCCCTGATCCCAGATGGAGCATACTAAATATCTCCCTTCAGCAAGGCAGCTTGTTTGGTTATCTTGGAGAGTGCATTGGGGCTAACTCATCCTGGCCAGGCCTTCCGGATGTAGCCTTGCTCAAAATCAAACCTTATACAGGAGTCTTATTCCCCAGGGCTGCCTCCTCCCAGGCTGATAAAGGGTTTCATCATGGATGATTCAAGAGGTTGAGATGCAAGCTCTGGTGATAGCTAATGAGGCCTCCAGCCCCCAGCTGACCTCACTTGCTAGCTGTTGACAGGTTCAGTCAGTCTGGCCAAACATCATCCCAACCAAGCCAAGACAAATGATCTCCAGCTCTTGCACCCCTATGCCTCCAAGCCCTTCCTCTGGATTGCAGTCCACCCCCAAAACTCCCCATGGGGCATCCCTAGGCAGCCCCTTCTTCCATAGGCAAGTGAGCAGACCAAGATAGACAAGACCGATTCTGTTCTCCATGCCGCATTGCTGGCTATCTAGTAGAGCTTAGCAGGGTTCCTCTTGGACCCTCCGTACTTCCTCCCAGGCTCTCTCCTTCCTGCTTGAACCATTCAGGACATAAGTAGGTGGTTCTGAGACTTGAGTCACTTTTAAAAGTCTGCAGTTGGCCCAATCCTCTTGTGAGAGACTCTTTAAACTAGGTAAGACACACACACACACACACACCAATGATGTCGAGGTACCAGGGTATGGGGCCAGATGGGTGCTTGGGGTAGTGGGGGACCAATCTGCAGAGTGCATGGTTTTCTGGCCACTTCACTGTACATCTGAAACTGGTGCAGAATGTATTGAATTCAAACTGTGGTTGAACATTTTTTTAAAATGCAAAAGACACATAAAATATATACTTAACTGTTTTAAAAAAATTTAAATAAATAAAAGCATGCGGTAGGCCCAATTCTCTTGTGTACAGAGGAGATTTTAAACTAGGCAAGACATACACACACACACACACACACACACACACACAGCAGCCCAGCTTGCTCTCCAGCCAGGGCTATGATGGGAAAAGGAGTGGGGTGATCCGTATCATTCACACAGCCAGCAGCACCAAGGGCCCCAGCTCCTCGTCAATTCAACTCCTCAGATCCCGCAGTACTGGACAGGAAGAGGTCAGAGAGAGAGCAAAGCAGCTCTGAAGGCTCCATGTGAGTACCAGGCAGATGGCCCCAGGACACAGTGTTTTCTCCAAGACTTCTAGAGTGAACCATTGCTTTGGAAACATTGGAGGGACAGGAAGTGCTGCGGGGTGTGGGGAGAAATCATGCCCTCCCTCCACCCTCACAGCCAATGCTCGGGGCCGGAGCTCAAACTGCAGCTTGGGCCACATCCACGCTGGGCTCAAGGCTGAGGCTGTAAAGGCTCCAATCTCCGTGCGGCAATTCAGTCCATGGAGTTAGAGCCAACAGCCTCAGTAATAATAAATCAAGTTCCCTGACTGCTGTGTGATGCTGTGCAATTCTCTAAATGCTTTTTGTATACATTTTGTGATCCCATGCCACATCTGTGAATTAGATATTACCCAGGAAACTTGGCTTAGTAAGGACACAAATCTTTGGGCTTGTCCTTTGCAGAAGGAATTTAATTGTACTTGGAAATGAGTAATGCTTTACTGAAACGCGGAGCAGTAAAGACTTATAGATACCATGATGAGATTAACAAAGGCAAGGCACACAGGAGTGGAGGTCATTTTTAGATTTATAAACTTTTAAAACATTGCTTCACCTCATCATGTAATGAATTCAACTATTTATTACTTTATGTAGTTAGTCCATGATTATTGTAGAAAAAAGTTTTTAAATACTGATAAGAAAATTTTTTTAAAAACTGATACATTTTTTAAGCACTGATATACACATATGTATATTTGGAAAGTTGTTCTATTTCTTTATATATATACATTATGTTTGGTTTGCCAAAAAGCTTATTTATTTTTTTCCATAAGATGGCCCTAGTGGTGCTTAGTTGTCTTTCACTTCAAAACAATTTTGTTAGATGGTATTGTGACAGCTGTCATATCAGCGTGCGTTTTTACAAAAAACGTATCAAAATTAGTAGATGTTTGTGTAGCCATTTTAATATTGAAGATGGAAGACAATATGCAACATTTTCAGCATATTATGCTTTATTATTACAAGAAAGGTAAAAATGCAACTGAAATATTTAAAAAAAAAGATCTGTGCGGTGTATGGAGAAAGAACATGTCAAAGTGGTTTGCGAACTTTCATTCAGGAGATTCCTCACTGGACGACGCTTGGGTAGACCAGGTGAAGTTGAAAGTGATCGAACTGAGACGTTCACTGAGAACAATCAATGTTATACCACGTGGGAAATAGCCAAGAAACCCAAAATATCCAAATCAATAAAGTTATTGATGAAAATGGAACATGTGTCTCTTATTTTATGGAAAAAAGCTAAACTAGACTTTCTGGCCAACCCAATATATAAAGACTGTATATTACTATATATTAATTATATTAATTATATAATTCACTTTATAACTTCTGTTTTACTTAGCGACATAGAAAAGGGCTGGAACTATCTTTCCATGTCAGTAAATTGGCCTGTTTTTTTCATGATTGCTTAGATTATATTGCTATTATTCGATACTGATACCGTTTTCACCTTTTTATAGTTGCAAATTATGCTGTAATGAAGCTTCTTATGCACAGATCTTTGTGCAGCTCTCTTATTATTTCCTTAAGATAAATGCCTGAAAGTGGGATCACTTGGTCAAAGCACATCTAGGATGTTTTCGATGTATTTTGCAAAGGGCATGCCTTGGCAGAGTTCTAGCCGCAGTATCCAGCAGTCAGAAGGCTTATCAATGAAGACGCTAGTAGCAGAATATAGCTGGAGGGTCAGAATGCAAGCCATCTTTGGGGGAAATGTGTGTGTCATTAAGTGAAGATGGACTTGGATTTCTAGGGATTAGAGAGGTACTAAAGCTTTTGAGTAGAGATTGATTTGGCCAGAAGTCACAAAAGCAGAAGGCAGGACTAATTGGAAGGTGGAGACACTGGACAGACATAGACCCCCGTCTAGGTGAGTGGTATGGATTTCTGAAATGGGCTGAATCAAGAAGTGAGAAGAAAAAGGAAGAGAAAGAAGAGAAGGAGTAAGAAAATAAGACAAATGAGGGACGGTGTGTGAGAGGGTGGCTGAAGACGATGGAAACATTTTGAGTCTGAGCAAATGGGAGAACGCAGATGCTAGCCACAGAAGATGGAGGGAACCTTGCAGAGAAAGAGAGATTTATTTTGAAGAGTTGGTATGTATTCACACAGAGCTGTTTTGGGGTGGGTTGCTGGGGAGAGTTGTCTGGTTTGCATGCAGGTCAGAGAGTTAGCCCCAGAGCTGGGAGTGAAGGCTGTAGGGGTGGGTGACATTGCAAGGAATAAAGAGCAGGATTTAAAAAGGTCAGAGGACAATCCTTGGGCAATACCATCTTTTAAATAGTGAGAAGAGACAAAAGAACCAAGAAGGATAATCCAGAAAAGCCAACAGAGAGAGGCACAAGAACACAGAGTATTCTGTGCGACGGGGGTGGTGGGGGACCACACACTCTAAGTGACACAGCGAGGCCAATGAGTGAGCATCCGCAGAAGAAGCCCTTACAGTTGACCGCCCTGGTGAGTTCCTCATGGGATGAGAGGCCAAAGGCACCATCCAACCTGCCATGAGTCTGGGAGGAACTTGGTCTGAGCCTTTGATAAAGACAGAGATGGGAGTAGAACAGAAAAGAACTCAGTGGGCCCAGGACAGTGGCCAGAGGGCACTCAAAGGCAGGGTCCAATCAGGAATGTGTCCACCCAGCTGGCCTGGCTTAAGTTTTTTAAGCCTGATTAGGTTAGGGGGCAAGCTTTGGGGAGACAATTTTGGGAATCATGTAAATAAATGCACAGCATTCATGGGAAGCACAAGCTGAAAAAGGACGTACAACTCATGCTCTGTTTAAAGCAGTGATACCATGGTTGCCCAATCACTTCTTTTTTTAAAAAAAGTAAAATTCCAACCCAGAGTAAGAAAGATAATGTCTTATTCCATATTATGGGGAGGTTGCAAAATATTCTTCCTCTTAATTCAATTAAGAAAAGGAAGAGTCTTTGGGCTGACCTAAATGTCATGCTCCCTCTTACAACCTGAGACCCGGAAAAGTTATTCTTTGAGAGAGGTTGGGCATTCAGTTACAATCTCCACATCTTGGCTTTCTCTGGAGGCAGTTCCCTTGGTCTTAGCCCCCCTCCCCCCACCACCCAGTTTTAGAGGACAGGGGCAGCCCTTTAGCTGAATCTTTCTGCCCAGGTTTGCCTTCTCCAGGACTCAATGGAGAGCACACACCAGGCAGAACAAAACAGTGGCAATTGATGACAAATGGACTGAGCTGCCCCCACATCTCCCTCCCCACTCCTTGTTACCATGGAGACACCAGCCAGCTGAAGCCAAGAGATCAAGAAATATCCATGACGGACAATCTGATGGACACAGGTGCTGGGAGAATCGATATGAGCCAAGGTCCATCAGTCTGTTGAGGGATGAAGGGAGAAAGTGGTGAAATAGGGAACTGGGGACTCAGGTACCAACAGGTGGGCTTTGTCCTTGAGACTAGAAGCCTCTTTTCTCTCTACTGGGACCTGTGTTGTTCTGATACATGTTGACACCATATCAAAGCTCTATTTTCTTTTCAATGTCCATTTCTTATTCTCTTTTCTCCTTTACCAATAAATCTGAATAACCTCTAAGATGGGTAGCTGGTAATGTACTCAAGAAGTCATGAAATGAGGCGGGATGTTGAAAAACTTGGTCATTGGAACCTCCTTCAACTGCTTTGGAAAGTAGACAACAAAACCCAAAGATCATCAAAAGATTCTCCCCACTCTTTCCAGTTGAGACAAACAGGGAACATAACCTTGAAACAGAAAGGCATCTCTTTATGGGGGCAGGGACACCAACAGTTGAGATAAAAAAAGACTCAACTTATATTGTGGCTTAGTCTTCCCTGTTGGTCTTCTGTGTAATGGGAAGCCAGTAGTCAAATATTAATTGGAGTTGTACCACAGCTCAATAGGTCTAGTGGGCATAATTTCCCCCGAAACAACTCTCATCAAACATAAACATGGGAGGAAGGGAGGAAAGAAACTTCTCAGTTAGTCCTACTTTTTTTTTTTAATACAAATAACATTCCTATTTAGGTGCTTTGAAACTCAGTCATTTGAACCGTTCATGTTTTAGGCATTCACCATAATTCTTACAACAAACTACTCACCACACTGACCTCGCAATAGCTGGAGGATAGATTCAACCTGCTGCTCTAAGCTTTTAAGTCATTGTCTTGTCATTGCAGTAGTCCTAAAGGTCAAGACCATGATTGTTGCATTTAATTGCCAAAAATCTAGCAGGGTTCATTGTTTTGCAGAAGGCATTCAAGACATGCTGGTTGGTTAAATACTACACAATTTTAAAGCCTTCCTGTAGTTGAAATTGTAGCTGAATCCCCATCGATTCTTCTTTCCTCCTCTGTGTAGCAGTCACAGGACTTACATGGAGATTGATGTCACCCAGCTACAAGGATGGACCAATCGGAGATTAGATTCTGCCCTCCTGCCACAGTGATTGGTTCAAATAAATGAAGTCTATGCCAATCAACACATGACATTTGCCCATTGATGTCTGGGGGAAAGTTAGCTAAAACTTCTGAGAAAGTTCTTAACTTTGTCAGAAAGAGCCACCGAAACCAATCATCTCAATCTTGGAAACATGTTTTGAAGATGGCAATCCTAGAGCTTTGGACATTCTGCCACCCTGAAGGAAACCAGCTGCTGAATTCTGCAGAGAACACAGAACTTTGAGATGCCAGATAATGCGGTGTCCTTTCATCCTCAAGGGGCTGTAATCACTTCTAGAGCCTTGAAGCAATGGAACATAGTCCCCGTTCCCCATCTCTGGATCTCATAGTGTCACCTAGATGCACTGTATTTCTGACTTTGAGCTTTTGCTTACAACTGATTTTTCTATAGAGAATCAGTCTTGTGTGGGGGGCCAGACTAGGGGATGCTCACCATTCTGTTAGTTACCTATCCTTGTCTCCTCATTTCTGTCCCATGGACAAAAACAATCCTATCATCCCCTCCAGAAAGATGATAGATACATAGATAGATAGATAGATAGAAAGAAAGAAAGAGAGAGAGAAAGAGATATATAATTTATATGTAAAGTTGAGAGTTTCACTGACCCACCAATTTGTTAGACACGACCGGTGCAGGACTGCTGCTGTGGTCCGTGTCTATAAACTTGTTTTCCCAAACTTTGGGGTGGAAGGCCTTCTCGACACTTCACTTCTCTCTTCTAATGTCTAATTAACTGGTTCTGTTGATTCCACTTCCCTCCTCAGTATCTCGTTTCTGTCACCTTCCGGTCACTCCCATTGTTCATCACCTTACCCTCCTTTAGGGCTCATCGTCTAACAGGAGACTGTTGCAAGAGCCTTCTCATACGGCTCTCTATCTCCCAGATCACCCCCTCCTATCCGTTGCTGTTACTGGTATAGCTGAAAAATATAAAAATAGCCATTTTATTCCTCAGCTTAAATTTTTTAAATGATTCCCTTTGGCATAGAGAGAAAACCCAAAATCTATTTATCACGTGGTCCTTGCTTCTGTAGAAGTTTCCTGTACGATTGTCTCCCCAGTAACTCTTTTGAGAATTGGCCAAATGCCCCTCTCCCCATTCATGGGGGTTCAGAGAAGATGGCCGTGTTAGGGCATGAGTCTGTCCCACAGCCAGACCGCTCAGCCCTCAGTGGGCATTTGACCATTGTTGGGGCATTGAGCTTCCTCCCCAGGAATTCTGTGCAATGTTAAGCTCAGGGCTGGTGCTGACCTGTGAGTCCGAACAATGGAGCCAGCCGACACAGGAAGTGGGAAGCTGAGCTAGAGAGAGGGGCCTAGTCACACTTGAAGCTCTGTCCTGGTTGCTCCAGAGTCTGAGCCATCTTCTTAACCTCCCAGGTGCCTTGCTGTTCTACTTCCCCTTGGATTCCATGAGCTATCCCAGGATTCTTCCTGTCAAATTCATTTTTAGGTATGCTAATTAGAGTTGGGTTTCTGTGTGTGCAACCAAGGGCCCTAACTATGCATCCCCATACATCTCAGCTCCCTGAGACCAGGTCTATGTCTCTGTCATCTCTGTTATCCTTGGTGCCTAATCATTGAAGGGCAGATGATAGATAGATGATAGATAGATAAGAAAAGGATACATAATTTATATATGCACGTACATATCTGGGAGTTTCACTGACCTACCAATTGTGGTGAATGAATAATGGATTTGGTAGCAAGTGTCAGTTTCTAGCAATTTTCTTTTGGCTTCCTTCCTAGCCCCTAACCAAAGAGAAAATTAATAAGAATTGGACTGAAGACATTCATGGGCTCCAGCTCTTTCATGCTTCCTGGAGCAGCCGCATCTCCACCACGGAGAAAGTGCCCAGCCTCATGGCAACAGCAGCGCCCACTCAGGAACACCCCCATGTGCATTATATCCCGGCATCATCCCAACAGTCAAGTCACTAGGACCGTGATGCCGTTACAACAATCTCCTTTTCACAGATGAACTACGGAGGCCTAGAATGACCAAATAGGTTGCCTGGGGTCCAGTGATGACACTGTACCTCCAGTTCAGGCCCACTGGCTCCAAACCCAGGGCTCTTACAATTCTGCTCGATGGCCTTCTCTGCAGATTTCCTGAACTACATGGCTCTGATTTCAGAGCAGAGGAAGCCCCAGAATGTGAGCATATATTTAAGACCCCTGTCTTTCTGCCTCCAGTCCCTTCTGCCAGGATGGAAAAAAATCCACCCAAGCACCTGCGTAGAGGTGAATGCCCCTACCCTGTGCCAGGGAGAACCAAACCAGACAGCCTCTGCTGCCAGCGAAGTGTGGCTGCACTCTTGACTTTCCAACGGTGTCCCAGGTGTGGGACACAACACACTGGGCCCCCACTCAGCACCTCCTCTCTCCTCCCGCCACAGGAAAGCAATTTTAAGAGCTGTCATTTTGAGCAAAGAGCAGGCAAGTGAGGGGACCTCGGGGGAGGGTAACAAAGAGTTAAGGCCGCAGCTGCCCGCCCGGCCAGTGTGGAGTTATGCTCAGACTGTTCCCACTGGAGACCAAGTCAGCTGTCATCAGAGAACAAAGCATCCCCAGAGCCGCTCACGGAGTGTCACGTCCGGGAAGCCCTGAGAGCTCCGCGATTAGGATTTCTACATCAGCCCATCGAGGGTCAGAGAATAAAACGGACGAACAATGAGCTGGCCACATTCACACAGTCCCAGGGCCCAACTGCCCGCCTCCCCACCCCCACCCCTCCCATGGGCCTCAAAGGCCACTTCACCTCCACCAGGAAAATGAAGTCCATGGAGAGCCCCCAGCCGGCTGGGCCAGCCCCCAGAGGGCCGGGAGAGCAGTAAGGGAGAACGGACTTGGTGGGGAGGGGACAGAGGCACTCACTCAGGTGTGTGTTTGGGGGAATGAAGAGGAATCCAGCACAGGGGTGGGGGAGCGGGCAGTGCCCCAACAGAGGCTCCGCTGGGGACTCGGGAGCTCAGATTTTGCTTTTTCTGTTCCATTCCACATGAGCCCAGGTGATAAATCTTCATGCAGGAATGCCAGATGAGTAGCCCTTGGTCGCTCAGCCCCAAGCCTTGCAAGCCCTCTCAGGTGACAGCTGACAGGCCAGGGGGCCCGCGGTGGTAGCGAGACCGTGGAGCCGAGAACAGTCCTTATTGTTGGCTGGCCCTGTGGCAAGACGGGTGCTGTGTTTCCAAAGGGGAATTCGGTTTTGATTGCCCACACGTGAGGATATATATACCAGTCATCATTGCCATCGTGCGTGTTGTCGACACTGTCCCTCTGCTCAATGTCAAGGTGTAAACACATGCCAAACTGCTACAATTTTGAGTGTTCAGATATTTTAAAATTCTGGCATCCTCAGGGTTGGGTTGAATGCCTCGACTTCTGAGGGCGCTTTGTTTTCACTCAAACTTGAACACTTTTTCCTTTTTTCTACAAGAACCGACGTCATTGCTCAGGGCTGTCTTTCAGCTCCAGGTGTCATGGGGTCCCTAACAGGGAAACTTCCGGGGGTTGAGCTCTGAGCGAGAACCCCTGGCTGCAGATGGGGGGTTCTGGCTGTTCCCTTCTCTGCCTGTGTCTGTGTCAGCCTTGTCATAGGTGGGCTAGTTCAGTGAGAGGCATCAGCGTTTGTGACACGCACCTGGGGCCAGGCCTGGCATGGGGAAGCTTTGTCTGCCCTATGCTTGCCTGCCATGCCTCTCACCAACTGGAGTCACAGGGAGATGTCCTTGCGTCCTTGGGTCCCTGCTGCACTTCTCCAAAGGGGATTCTGAAGGAAGGCATGGCCTAGACTCACAGACCATCCCCTGTCACTCCCGCTCTGCGATCTGAAAGTCAGAGGGCAAAGGATCACCATGCTAGGCAGCAGAGCAATTCAAAGGCCCACCCGTTTTCACTGCAGGGGCCCTTTAAGGAAGCTGAGTGTACCTGCAGGTGAGCACACTAGATGCATCACAGTGCCCAGGTTTGCCCAGAAGTATATGCCTCCAGTGGGACAGAGTCCAAACGTGGCAAAATCCACCCCGAAGTCCAAAGTCAGCAAAGACTGTATTATTAATAACACCTGCCAATTATGGGACTCCTCTGACATGTTGAGCACTGCTTGCAATTGATGCCGTGGCATTTAATTCCCACAACCCTAACTCTATTTTATAGAGGAGAAAGATGTGAATCCTGCTCTTCTAAGACCATATAGGAATCACGCCGAGGAAAATACTGGCAGAGCCAAGGTTTCAGCCCAGGTCCATCTCTCCCCACAAATCTCTGGATCGCTCAGTTTCCTGTACCCCGTCCCCTCCACTGAATTCACAATCTATGTTTACAAGTCCCTCTTTCCTCTTCTGCTCTCTGCATGCTCATGAAGGATGGAGCAAAATGGAACTCTCAGCAGCAGAGGAGAGCCCTCACTCTGAGGCAGCAAACAGCATGGGCACCGGGAGCAGCCCAATCGAGTCCAAAGCAAACTCTGCGGACTGCAAGCGGAGCCCCTGGGGCCAGTCGCCACCCTCCCTGAGCCCCAACGTCTTCACGTGTGAACATCCAGAGATAGCTCCAGTCTCACTGGAGTATTGCGGAGATTAGAGGGGGAAACCTGAGTAGGAATGTCTGACCCATTGTTCATACTCTGAATGCTGGTTTCTTATCTCTTCCCTCCACAGGTATAAAGGTAGCTACCAACCTTGTCCTGAACTCACTCTGCTCCAGGTGGAATAACCTCTCAGAAACAGTTCTGACTGTCCACTTTCCTTTTTTTTTTTTTTTTTTGGCATTTTGGGGGACCATCCTTTAGTCTCTCTTAACCTTTCTGAATCCTGGCAAGACTGATAAGAAATGTTACCTAAAGAGGAGCAAGAAAGGAAGGAAGGAAGGACAGATGGAAGGAGAGAAGAAAAGAAAGAAAGACGAAAAAGAAAGGAAAGGAAAGAAAAGAAATAATTATGATGTGGTCATATAATAGATTTACTTTGACGTGAAAATAAATAAGTGGGGAAAACGCACCTTCTGTACCCTGGACATTAGGGATAAATTACTGTGTTGCCTTCATAATCTGGAGGATAAGTCTGTCTTTGATTTTAGCAGAAATGCCTCCAGGCTTTGTCACCACAGTTTATGAATCTGAGAAAGGGCAGGCACGCTAAACGGGGTGGAGGGGGTTGGGGGGCGGTACGTGTTAAATGCAGGAGATTAATCTACCACTAATGGCCAATGTAACTGCAAGATGCAGCTGTTAGCAATGGCCTTCACGCAGTTCTCCAAAGTCCATTTAAGCGCTTCACTGTGAGGCATCACACACAGGTTGTCGGGTTGGAAACGGCGTAGGGTTCGGGGGTGTATGGCTCACATCCTGGAGAGCAGCCTCTGTGTTCGGACGACATTGGTATTTTCCGCTCTGTTTAGGTCTCGGGGTTCAGGGGATGCTCAATGCGTCTGGTGGGCTGAATGAACGAGTAAAGAATAAATAAGAGAATGACACGTTCACCCCAAATCAAGACTTTCTCTGCCCCCGCCTCACTCTTGCCCAGGGACATCAAAGTGCTATCAAATCCCGTTTCCCACATTTCATTTTAAAACGTCAGCTCAGCTCTCGAAACTAATGAAACTTTCAAATTGATGTTGGTAGATGCCAAGAAAAGACATCAAACGTTATTGATGCACCTTAATGACTGGCAGGAGCGCTGCGGTGTGACTTGATGGACCAGACACCCAGGCTCTGGTCGAACCAGGGCGTGAGCCTGTGTCCAGGCTGGAAAGAAGAATGAATAACAGATCTGAGTGAGACTGGATTACTGCAGACCCACCAGAGATCTTTTTTATGGCGTGAACAGAGGGCGCAGAGTTTAAGAACTCCCTCACGGGGCAAGACGACGTGCTATTATAAAGTCAGAAAACTGAGGATCTGCATTCCAACCTGGTCACTTTACTGCCTAGGAAACCTTGATGACCTCACCTGTAAAGCACCTACATATTCGCAAGGCCGTGGCGTGAATGGGATGAAATATAATGCATGCATGGATTCGGGCACAAGGAGACACTCAATAACTGGGACTCCTGTGGGCTAGGCAGAGGTGAGGACTGAGCAATAGGCTGGGGAAGCCCTGGGCCGGCGGTCAATGCCAGGTGTGGTGGGGACAGTGAGTATTTGTTGCCTAGGTAGGAACCTCGGCTGAGAAGTTCATCTCAGGGGATTCCTTTCGACATCAAAGCCAATATAGGAAAGAGAACTATCTATAAACTCAGGGGAAGTAGGAAATGGGCAAACACCCAGGAAGGGTCCAGTGTGGTCTGGAATACATCCAGGGTGCTGGCTTAGCCGTAGATAGAGGCCTCTCTGATGACCCTGTGGGCCAGGACAGTCCGGGTGCCAATTGGGAAAGACCCTACATTTGTCCTTGATGTTGCTGTCTTCCAGGCTGGTACTTGCTCTAACTCCCAATTTTACCCTCATTCCCAGAACCCAGTGATTTCACACTATCTCCCCCTTCCCTGACATAAAAGTTGCTCTCCAAACATTGGTTATCCATGCCAAAGCCAAGATGACAGGTGACAATTTTAAAATACAAACCTGCCCCACCATTATTTATACTGGAAAGCTCAATAAGCAAGAAGGCAGATTGAGGAAACACTTGGGGACTCTGTTACGAGCCCTGGGAGGGGCACTGAGACTGTGGAAGGGAGGGTGTGCGAGCTGGGCCGCCTCCCCGAGGCCTGCCACTCCGTCAGCCTGGAGTCGCCCTCTCCTCCCAGGGGGAGGAAAGGTCCTGTCCGCAGCCCCTTCCGTGGACCCTGCTGCACACACCGTCCGGGGAGCGGGGCAGTGGCGCGCTCTGCCCTGTTGTGCTGCGCAGGGAAAGCCACAGCAGAGAAGCCCGAAGACCGAGGGGATGGATTGGGAAGCCGGTGACCCGAGGTCTGGTCTTGTTCCCCAAATTGGTTTGTTCTGTGACCTTGGGCAGATCACCTTCACTCTCTAGGCCTCAGTTCCTCCTTCTAAAGCCGAGAGATGCTGCCAGCACCAACATTCCAGGAATCAAATGGGACGGCAAACCATATTGATGCAGAGGACCACGTTAGTCTTTCACAAAAGTATATATTAATGTAATTAATGTGCATCAATTAATAAATGGTATCAATGTTACATTAATAAGTTATCTGCTAATAAGTAACATATATTACTATAATTATTAGTTATTTAGAAATAAAATTCTAGATATGCACATATCTACAACATACACATGCATGTATATGCATATGTGAATATGGATATTTACCACCCTGTGTAACTCTACACATACATGTACGTGCATGTGTACATAAACTTGTTCATATACACGTGTATGTATAGTATTTTTAAAAAGCCACCATCAGAGCCCATAGGAACGAACGGGGCACAGACTGGGAAAGCAATGCTTTAGAAGGCAGACCGCCATCAGGCACCAGTGTCTGGGTCACAGGCTGTCTTCCCGTAGAGAAGCACCCGCCCCGTTCAGTCAGAGCCGGAACGTGTTTGCTGCTCTTTGGACGAGATCGTTGTTTTAGAGCCGGATGCCTGGGGTGGGGGTGTCCTAAACTCACTTCTCTGGCCCCCTCAGCAGCGGCCCAGGACGACTCCTCCCAGCATCCCACTGGTGTGTCACCCCCGCATGTCCTTGAACGGCGCTTTTGTTTCTGCGTGGCCTGAAGGGCAATGCTGCCTTTAGATAAAAACGCACAATTAGTAAGTGAATTGTTAAATTCTAACATCAATGTTAATGATAATGATAATGACGAGGAAGCTGTCTCTAGGTAGAGGGGACTTGTCCAGAAAGGACTTTCTGCCCCTCATGCCAGGGACACAAGAGGGCGGTACCAGCATCATCCTAGGGCCAGGTTGGATGACCTTAAAGCTTAGCCAACCCCATCCCACCCACTACGCAGGCGGGCCATCTGGACCCGCCATCCAAATTGTAGCTAATTGTTGCATCCCCTGACTCACCAATTCAGTTCACCAGGTGAACACGAAATGAGCCGGGCCAAGCAGATTCCACACTTGGCTGTGTGAGGGTTAGAAGATAGAGACAGACTGGTGTGGCTCAGCGGATTGAGTGCCAGCGTGCAAACTGAAAGGTCACCAGTTCGATTCCCAGTCAGGGCACGTGCCTGGGCTGCAGGCCAGGTCCCCAGTGGGGGCCACGTGAGAGGCAACTGATCAATTTATCTCTTGCACATCGATGTTTCTCTCCCCATCTTTCTTCCTCCCTTCCCCTCTCTAAAAGTAAATAAATAAAATCTTTAAAACACACACACACACAAGAAGAAATAGTGATGTGATTAAACATTATTTTTAAAGAAGAAAAGAAAATGGAGAGAATGATGTGGGTCCAATGAACTGGTGGAGTTGAGCAGATGCGAGAAGGTGCAGTCAAGGCTGGATCAGCATGGGGCCAACCAAAGCCATGGGCAGCATGTGATGGAGCAGCCGAAAGCACAGCACACACAGCAAAGCGACTTGGAGAAGAGATGGTGAAGCACGTGTGGTAGCAAAGCAGGAGAGATTGGAGAGAGGCGGAGCCCAGCCTGTAGCCCCTCCAGGCTCAGTGCTCTGTTCTCCCGGGCTCCCTGTGTAAACCAGGTCAAGGGCAATCAAAATCCTCTGGAGCCCTGGTGGTGCAAGTCACTAGTTTTAAATACAAATTTAGAAGTGCAAATGGTGTGCATTTCAGTAAGTTACCCTTAGGTCATCATCCAGCACTCACTCAGAACTTCCACATTTTCTCATGTTAATGCTCCGGCCTGTTTTAGATTATAATCTCCTGGACTGAGGGACGATTTCTTTTTCTGTCAGTATAGAGCACCCAACACAATGACATGCCTGCAGTTTGGGAGGTTTTTTTTTTAAAGCATCATACTTCAAAAATTAGATAGTCGGGTAGGGCGGGTGACAAAGGTGAAGGGATTAAGAAGTACTAATTAGTAGTTTCAAAACAGTCACAGGGATGTAAAGTACAGCACAGGGAATATAGTCAATTATATTTTAGTAACTATGTACGGAACCAGGTAGGCACTGGAAATACCGGGGACCACTTTGTAAAGTACATGACTGTCCAGCCACCACGCTATACACCTGAAACCAATACAAAATAGTGTTGAATGTAAACTGCAATGGAAAACTAACATTTAAAAAAGAAGCATAAATTTTAAGATTAAAATATTAGATACGATTTTATCAATTAAAAAATGTACCCGTCTACAACGTTTCGACTGTTTCAACCCTCTGCAGGTTCTAGTCATAATGGCCCAAACTGGAAACAACCCACATGTCCAGCCACGGCAGAGTGGAAAAACAAACCGTGGCATTTTCACACAATAGAATATCTTACCGCAGGGAGAGTAAACACTCTGTGACTTTACGCAACCATCTGGCTGAATGTTGAGTAAAAGAAACCTGACACAAAACCACACGCGTGTGTGTTTTTACTTAGGTCAGGTTCAAAACTAAGCCAAACAAATGGACGGTGGTCAAAGTCGATGCCCTGGCCTCCCTTGGCGGGGAGGAAGGAGTAGCGGGAAGGCAGCAGGAAGGGGCTCCCCAGGTTCTGTTCCTTGACTCAGGTGTCGGTTACAAAGGTATATACATTTGTGAAATTCCTCAAGCTGCTCACCTTTGTGACTTGTGCGCTTTTCTCCAGGTATAATACTATCCTTCAATAAAGAGGCAAAGAACTGCATGCATTCTGTGGCAAACAAAATCACACATAGGAAAACACATAGATTTTACTTACAAATGGTGTGTGGATTTCCCTAAAATTGAAACAGAGCTAAAGATGTTTCTTCTGGTTTAAACATATGTATTTTTCAGTATAAAATGATGAACTGATAAACTTCAGAAGAATGACGCCAATTTCAATGCTTCTTTTTGAAATAGAAAGACCTGTTAGAGATTTTTTTTTTCCTAACGTAATTCCTGGACTATCTTCTCCCTAACTTTTTCTCCCTAACAGTTATAAATGAAGGCATAAACATCCAAAGTAGTGCCCTAATCATGCAAAATTCCCTCTAGGGAAAGTTAGGTCTTAAAGTCTGACCACTCAGAAGGCTGAGCATGAATAAATGGGTTATCTACACATAGAGGCAGATAAGCTGATAGCACACTCACAGAAGCTTGCAGAAGCCCATTTAGAGAGACGCACTCAATTTTTAATGGCAACGAGAAACTCCCATTTCAGAAATGAATGTTTTATCTTTAAAGAGAAGAGTTTCTCAGAATTTCCATTATCCTATCACTTTTGTAAATCTATCTTTTAAGGAAGAGGAATCATCATATTTGAATGTTAACTTTTTTCTATTAAAACCAATCCCCTTTTAAAAAGAATAAGTAGGCTCTTAGAGTTAATTAATTGGAAGTGATTTTTTCCATTTTAAGGGTTAAACACTCCTAACACTGCTTAATGCAGAAATCCCTGCCAGCTCCCCGGCAGCTCAGCCCCTTCCTGGGAGGGCGGCAAACATGCAGTGGGCTCTGAGGGAGCCACCTGACTTCAGATTTAGCTCCTTACTCGACCCACTTGTTCTCAAACTTGAGTGTGCATCAGGATCATGTAGGTACTTGTTAAAATGCAGATTCTCAGGGCCCTCCCTGCCACCCCGCTAGATTCTGAAAAGACAGGTAGGTATCAACTTGAAACCCAGGCTTGCATTTTTATTTAATGCCCCCAGGTGACTGCTGCAGGTCCCCTTGGCAGACACATTGAGATGCTTGCTACATATAAACCCTTGTGTCCTGCATTAATCACTGGAGAAGGACCAGATGTCCTTGGAGGTCTGTCCACTTCCACCTTGTCCTGATTCTCTTCAGTTCCCATGTCCAGCCTACACCCTGATCCCGATTTGGGAACAGATTGTACTTTGTCAAGCTTAGTTGGAACTAAGATCTCATACGGCCTTTTTGTTTTCCTTTTGAATGGTGCTTTTGGCCCTTTGGCCCCATATTTAACCTATCGGGGAGCAGTGTTGCAGCAATAACTATTATATGCAGGGTTCTAGGAACAGAGGGCTATAAAAGTGAAACGTCACCATCACATCTTCCAGACAGCAATGATCTTCAGTAGAATTTTTTCTTTGGGGTGGAGGGGGGAGTTTGCTTGACAACCACCCTCTTCCTTTCTACATTTTTCTCTCTGTTGATGTTAGAGACTATCTTGCCTTCATTCAACCTTTCCCAGGTCTATGCCTAGTCATCAAGTTCCCATTACCTAGGCCAGCTAATATCTAAGAGAATGACGGTCTGATTGAATTAGTTCAAACTAAGGTGTGAATGACTGATACAATTGAGCAATATTTCAGTAGCATTTACGAGGGAAAGTGTCTCTGGGCCAGTCACACTTCATTTCTCTGGTTTCTCCTGGAAGAAGGAGCCTTCCTGCCCCTCACCTGCGTAGCTGAAAGGCATCCTACTCATCATCTTAAGTTGGCCATCCCCATCCTTAGTCAGCCTTGCCCCAGTCCGGCTGCTGTACTCCCAACTCACACCCAGAACAGGCCACAACCTAATCTGAATTCTTGACAGCACCGCAAAAATTGCCTGACACCAACACAACTTGGTCTGCTGTCACTTCTGCACTTAAAACCTGTAAAGGTTTGACCTGGCTTATCTATAAAAACACTACAATTCCACCCACCGCCCCGCTTCTCTCTTTTTGTATTTTTCCTCTTTACTCATATTCCTAACTACATTAGAGGTTGTCCCATTAAAAAAAAAAACAAACAAAAACTAGCAATATTAGTAATGAGCAGACACTGCCAGCTGCCCGTACAAAAGTCATCATTAGCCTGATTGCCATGTCGCTGGTCCTACAGACAGAGTGACCTACGAGTGGCTCAAGAGAGTGTGTTTGTCCCCCCCACCCCCAAACCTGGGCATAAGTCTATCCACCCTCTCTGTGCTGGGACCCCTCCTAGCCCCTCAGCATCTCATCCTTTTGAAATGTCAAGCCCCAATGCACGGTGCCGCTCAAATCCCGCACAGGACAGACGGATGGAAAGCTGTGTTGGAGCACATTTCGCATCACTTGACAGATGGAGGGAGGGGCACTGCGTGCGTTTTAGACCAGCCCCACATCCGTGGCAGGTCTGAAAGGATGATGCCAGCCTCACGGATCTGGTCGCATTCATTCTGCAGAGTGCTACCTCCCAAGTCGGCACCAGCTGGGGACAGGTGGGGTGACAAAGGCGAACAAGAGACAAACCCTAAGTTGTGATGACTTAAGGTTGAAAGCGTTAAGTGCAATAAAAGCGGTACGGAAACCATACCAGAAGTCAGAGAAAGAAAAGGTTCTCCCAATTAGGAGTTGGAGACACAAAACCTGGGCTGGTTCTTAAAAGGTCTGGGATTTATTTATAGAAAGAGTGGCTTGGGGAAGAGTGGTTTGGTAGAAGTGAAGGACAGAAGGGCACAGGGCAGACAGAGAAGGTGCATTTCCAGCACCGGGTACTGGAGAGCTAAGGAAACCAGAACCTCCAGGTGAGAAGAAGGGGCAGGTAAAGGGCTGGGCAGTGGGAGAGCTAGGATTACAGGTGAGCTGCCAAAGCTCACCAGCGAGCAAAGTGAAAGGCGGGTCCTAAGGAATGTGCCCCATTTTCCTGGCTCCTTGGGGACTCCAGGCATTGGAACAAGAGACATGTCGCCTGCCAGCCAGCAGATGTGGCCCATGAATAAACATCCCCGCGGGGCTGGGGGGTGGGGGGAATAATAAATGTGAAGAAAGTGGTGGGCTGCCCCTCCGTGGCCCCCTCCCCTGCTCCCAGGCCGCAGACACGCTTGCCTGAAGGGGCGGACTCAGCCGTCCTAGCCCAGAGGCCTTCGGCCGCACATTAATCCGGGTGGATTTGGCCATCTTGTGACAGAGCCAATCAGTTCTAGGGAGGGGACGGCAGGAACGCCTCTCCTTTCACGCCACAAAAGGATTTTCGTCCCTTGAGAGCACAATGAAAAAAAAAAAAAAAAGCCAATCAAGGCGGGATCAGCTGTGGGCTGGTCGCTGCAGATCGGTCTCTCCCAGAGGGGGGTGGGGGGGACATATTGGTCCGTGTGGGAAACCCACAGCCTCAGCTTCTCACACATTGTTCGCCTCCTCTTCAACTGCACCCCCTCCCCACCAGCCCATACCCTCCCCTCTCCCCTCCCCAAAGCCGTTAATGCCACAAAAGATACTTTCCCCATTGTGCCCCGGACAGCTGAGAGGTCCCAGTGAGTCCTCCACAGCTCTGCGTCCTCTCCAGGGAGAAGGAGGCGGGACCATCCTAATGGAGAGCGGGATGCTTATCATACAAAGGAATTAAACCCACTTGGGCTCTTGTGCTAATGTAGGACTGTGGGGGGTTAAATACGGTTACATTTTCATTAGGTGCTAATAGCAAAAGGGCAGCTCTGGGCAGCAGGGACCAGACATTGTTATGCAGAAAAGGTGCCCCCCAAGGAAGGTCAGGGCAGTTGGGGTGGGGGGTTAGGAGGGGACAGCCAGCATTAGAGCCTGGTCCAGGGAAAAAGAAGGAGGGGGGATGCCATGGGTGTATTGTTGGCCCTGGAGTTCCATCAATGGGAAAAGTCATGTTTTCTGCAAAGGAAACAAGTTGGAATTGCCAGGGAGGGGAAGGGCTGCTAGGTGGCGGGGGACAGAGCGAGGCTACTTGTGACTAAATCCACCTCCTAGGGGGCCCTCTCCATCACCAGGTCTCGTCGAGGCTCTGCCCAGGTAAATGGAGGATTCTGGTGCCTCCGGAAGCCTGTGTGGAGGAGGAGAATATTTTGGAATCAGAGAGAAGGGATGGGAGCCCTGGTTCTGCTGCTCTCCCTGGTCCCGTGGTCCGGAGCATCTCCGTGACTCTCTGAACCTCAGTTTCTTTTTAACGCAAGATGGGGATAAAACCTACCTTTGTGATTCTTAGAGTCTCCACGTGAAGGTAAATGAGGTGCTCAAAAAGGGGCAAACCTCTGCCCTCTCACCCACCCCCCACTCCCGAGGACCACAGAAGGGAAGGGAAGGCAATGGAAAGCAGGCAGGCTTTGATCCAGCGGGCTAAGGTCAGGCCTCCTCACTCAAGGACAGTGAGTGATCCAGCCTCCTCACCCTGGGAGCAACCGCCTCCTGTCTTCTCTCCTTGGTTTCCTTCAAAGCTCCGTCCAGAACTCAGCTCTGACCCTATTATATCTTCTTGCTGTGACCTCAGTCCGTTCAGACATTACTGTCTCCCACCCCTGAAACCTTGGGTCTGAACCAATCAACAGCTAAGCTCACGATTTCTGTTCAGTTTTGCTTTGCTCTCTGGGCTTTTATCCACACACTGTTATGAGGACATTACTGTGGATAGAGGCTGTGCCGGGGATATGGGGACCCCATGGGTGAACAAGACTGTGAACCCACAAGGGCAGGCTCACCCGAGCCTTGAGGCTGTGGCTCAAGGACCTCAAGGCTCGGGTGAGCCTGCCCTTTGTGGCTCATTTGTTCACCAAGTCATGAGATGGCAGCTCTCCATCATTTCTCATTGCACTCCGGATTCCCAGAAACCCAGAATTCAATGGAAAGCTACATAACAACGTGGTAGATAAGAACTGCCGCATAAAGGATACTAGTGATCCATTCTGCATAGTAAAATGGCCAGGAAATATTCTGTCCATGGCATGAATTCAGACTTGCTTCAGTGAGTGGGGTCAGGGTGGAAGCTGCATGCTTTCCCCATGGGGATATCACAACCAGCCACTCCCACCCAGTCTCCAGGACAGACCCCTGCCTGCAGTGGTCCTACATCCTGAGTCGTCATGGAGCAACTGCCTGCCTCTGAGGTTTCCGACTCCACAAGACTGCCCTCCAACCAGAGAGAAGGGCCGGGAAAGGCTCACTGGGCCCAAGAACTCCACAATAAAATACTTCCAAAAAGAGCAACTGCTTGACCAACGGTGGTATCTGAGAATGATCTGTTTGCTGGAACCCATGCCTGGTTTCAGATTCTCTGCATTCCATACTGACTCAGGAAAAAAAATACAGTTGGGATGTATGTGTGGACAGAGAAAGAGGCAATTAATCCTTCACTGACTGAGGATTGAGGATGCCTTGCTTGGTGCCAACACTTGTCTTCCCATGACACAGAAGTGACCGGGTCCTCTGGTCACTTCTACTTCATGGTAAATGGCTTTAGAATTGGAGAGCTCCATAAAATAATTTACTCATCTAGAATATCTCTGGAATGAGAGATCGGATTATACTTCAATTCAGGTAGCACTCAGAAAAGTTCTTCACTGCCAATTCATAACCAGGGGTCTGATATCTAAAATCTTTAATAAACTCCCTCTTATCTTTGTCAAATATCACATGTGATTTTTGATCTCTTATTAAGAATGTCAAGCTCCAAACCAAAAAGAATTCAGAGGACACTAAGCGCTGGGGCGAAAGGAGGTTTCTAACTTCGACTTGGACTTTTTTCCTTCCTTTGAATGAAAATGCCTCACCCCACTGGTTAATGAAATTAGAATTGAAAATCTTTCCAGGTGCAATGACAGGTCCCTTCAGAGGAAACTGTTCCTTGAAGCCAGCAGAGCTCAGAAATTACAACCGGTTTCAGCAATTAAGAGAAGTAAAACATTAAAAAGGAGGAGGCAAAGTACATTTGCATGCTAATAGCCCCTTCTGTAGTGCTGGGAAGCTGTGTTTTACAACAAAGCAGATAACTTTCCCGCTAGAGCAAATATTAACCCCTGGGTTCTCGCTCCAGCTCCTGGCCCCGCTCCACCGGCTGCACTTCTCCTGGCCTCTGCTGGGGGAGGTATGGGTTAACTGCGTATGCTTCCACCCACTGTGGCCTAATGCTCCCTGGCTTGGGTAGGAGAAAAACAGAGAAAGAGACTTGAAAGTTTTGAATGTCTTTAAGGGTAGAGAGAGGAGGGTGGAAAGATGCACCCGGGGGTGAAAGGAACATTTTTTCAAGAAAACACATTGGAATGGGCTGGGCATAGGCATTACCATCCAATGAGACTTGAATTTGAATCTGGCTGTACCACTTGTTACTGATGTGATGTTGAACAAGTTCCTTAAACTCCCAGGGCCCCAATTTGCTCGTTGCACAGGGTAGAACGTAACCCTGGTGTAGAAGGTGGCATCTGCAGTGTTTCGGGAGGGATCTTACAAAACAAACAAACAAACTTTTGGGTACAATGCCATCAAAAAAAATGCACTATGGCTCTATTGGAAATGCAAAGCAGTCCTTTTGGTTGGTGCAGAAAATTAATCTTGGAATAAGGGCAGATGGGTATAAAGACTCCTGTTATACCCTGCCCCCTCCAGGTGGAGAATACTTATGTTTTTGGACCCTATCAAAGATAGTAATGCTTAGGAATATACCTTGGGCATGAGGCAGCACACAAAACTCAGGAGAAAATTCTAAGTTCCTATATTGGAGGACGGTGGAGAATTGAACTTGGATTTCAGAGCTAGGTAGACCTGGTTTTGAGATCCTTTTGCTCTGAAACTACTTGGCTGTGCTACTTGAAACAAATTTCTTCACTTGCCTGTGCCTCAGTTTCCCATTTCCAAACATTTGGAGCACGGGTTCCATGAGTAAGCACTCAACACCTGTTGATTACTAAGGGCCATTTCTTTGTTTCTCTTTTAAAACTACCTTTCTCCTCATCTTCCCCATGATGCAATGAGGAAGCTGTGCCCAAAGCATGTCATGGCTTAGATTTCAAGCCAACTCATTGAAATCAAGTTAAGATGAGGAAAGAGAAGTTTCTGTTTGTCCGCCAGGGTCCTCATCACTTGCCACAGTTCTGCTGATGGGAAAGCGGCTGCCGGAAGGAAACCAAAGTTCATCAAGCCCTAGCCAAATATTAATCTGGGCACTCACGGATGGGCAGTGATGCGCGCTGGCTGACAGCAGGCGTTCTCTTCCTGTCCGAGGTACCTGTGGGTGGAGACCAGCCCTCCAGCCCACCCTGGCCCTGTGGGTACTTGGCATGACCTCCACCGATTCTCTGATCTGCATCTATTTCCAGATCACTGTCCAGGGCAGGACAAGGGAGGGAAGCAGAGAGACAGAAGTGGACTGGAAGACCTTGGTGTAGGAGAGAAGAGGGAGCTCTCACTCTGCACAAGGTCCCCACTCTGTCACCCCCAGATCGATGGTTTTTAACCCTGACTGCATTAGAATCAATGGGAGCTACTGCCATTGATTACGATTGTTTTTTCTGGGGTGAGCCTGGGATATTGGTATTTTAACATAGCTCTTCAGCCATGGCTGGTGTGGCTCAGTGGATTGAGCATCGGACTGCGAACCAAAGGGTTGTGGATATGATTCCCAGTCAGGGCACATGCCTGGTTGTGGGCCAGCTCCCCAATGTCGGGCACACAAGAGGCAACCACACATTGATGTTTCTCTCCCTCTCTTTCTCCTTCCCTTCTCCTCTCCCTAAAAATAAATAAATAAAATCTTTAAAAACCTAAAATAAAATAGCTCTACAGTAGTTCTGATATGTAGTCTGACTGGGGAAGAATTGGTCTACTTGGAATATCCAACAAGAGACTCCACTCCTTTCTTACTTTAAAGGGTATGTTTAGGACTTTTTAAAATGAGCAGATCTAGGACCCACTGATCTAATTGGCTTGAAGTGGGGGTGCAGCCATCCTACAAACTTATAAATTCACACCTATAAGATTATTCACTACAGCATAATTTGTAAAAGCAAAGATTGGAGACAACCCAAATGTTATTCTAGAAAAGATTCAAGAAATAAACTCTGGCCCAACCTTCACCTAGAATACTATGTGTTTGTTCAATAAGAGTGAGAAGAGAAAGATTTGATTGCACTAATATTGAAAGATCTCTAGGAAACATAGAATGCAAAAACAAAAGCAACAGGAAGAACACTTATAGGGTCCTAGGGTTTGTATAAGAAAAGGAGAACATCAAGGATGTGCGTTCACACTGCTTGCCCCTGTAAACAGGAACACTGGAAGAACGCACAGGAAATAAAGTGGTGACCGTAGGTTGCGGGGTGACAGTATGTGTGGGAACGTGGATGGGATAGAGACTTTTCAGAGTATCTCGATTTCTGAAACATGTAAATTGCCTATTTTTAAAAATAAAATTCCTGAAAAGTTTGTCAGGTGACTGGTGAGTAATTGGGTTTGAAACACGTATCTAGGGCAGGAGTCAGCTAAGCACAATCTGAACCAAAAGCCAGTCTGCCCCCTGTATTTTTTTTTTAAATAAATCTTTTATTTTAGAACAATTTTAGATCTGCATAATTATTGAGAATACAGTTCAGAAGCTTCCTGTATACTCCATACCCAGCCTCCCCCGCTATTAACATTTACGTTGGCATAGTACCTTTGTCACAACTAATGATGTAATATTGATTGATTATTATTAACGAAAGGCTTTACTTCACACTTCCTTGGTTTTCCCCTACTGTCCCTTTTCTGTTCCAGGAACCCGTCCAGGATCTCTGGTCATATGTAGTCATCGTGTCTCTGTAGCCGTCCCCTGGCTGTGGTCATTCCTCGGACTCACTTTGCCTGTGTTGGATGACCTTGACAGTGTGAGGGACACCTGCTCAGGCATTTGGTTTGCATGCCCTTGACTGGGGATTTGTCTGACTTTTTTTTTTTTGTAGTTAGACAGGGATAATGTGCTTTGGGAAGTGCAGTGTAAAGAGCTATTCTCATCACATCATTTCAACAGGACGGACAGCAGCAAGATTTGTCACTCTTCATTACTATTGTTATGAACTCATGGGTATTTATTTTATACTTTGGATTATACATAATATTACTTAATTTCTTGCTTAACCAGCCTTGGCCATTGGGAGCTTTTCCATTGGTTTCTGTATGTCTTTAACCTATCCTCATCATTGTATGTGTTTTAGTTTGTTGTTTTTTGTTGTTGATTTGTTTTCCGAGCATTTTCTTACTTTCTGGAAATACAAGATGCTCCAGGCTCATTTCCTGTACATTTCCTGCCCCAGTGGAATCAGTGCTGATTCTTTTCTCTGGAGAATATCTTGGTATTAGGAAGCAAGTTCTGGGTAGTACCAGGCGTGCTCATTGCTTCTAGGGTGCCATGGCTTCTAGGTTATCTCAGCTGATAGAGCAAGGAGACACTTGTGGGTATACTAACCTGTGTATATACACAGATCTATAACTATTTCTCTATATAGTTATCTGTGTCTATGTCAAGTTAAACATGAGTTCATACTTACTGATGTCTCCAACCCTAGCCCCTTACCACATGGATCATTCTAGCTGCCCCTCCTTGCTTCTCTATCATCTCCCACTACAGCATTGCAAAGCCTGGTTGCCACCGCCCTCCATCTATTGACTCAATTGCTCAACTCCCATATACATGGATCATGGTTTTAGAATTGCCAACTCATATGCTTTTAGTCTAACAAACTCTACTCGTTTCCAAAGTTACTTAGGCCAGTACTTTGCTCTCAAAATCTATTCATTGGTGTTCTCACATTTGCAATACTTTGAGATTCTTTGTTGCATTTAACATTTTGCCCTGAGCCCTAGCTGGTGTGGTTCAGTGGATTGAGTGCGGGCTGGGAACCGGAGGGTCCCGGTTCGATTCCCCGTCAGGGCACATGCCTGGGTTGCAGGCCAGGTCCCCAGTGAGGGCCATGTGAGAGGCAACCATACATTGCTGTTTCTCTCTCTCTCTCTGTCTCCCTCCCTTCCGCTCTCTCTAAAATAAATAAATAAAATCTTTAAAAAAAAAAAGATCAGTCCATGTCTTTTGATGGCTTGATGACTCATTTCTTGCTATTGCTGAATAATATTCCATTGCATAGATGTATCATCATATCTTTATCAACTTGCCTTTCGAAAGATGTCTTGGTTGTTCCTAGTTTTTAACAATTATGAACAAAACTGCTATCCATAGGCAGATTTTTGCATGACCATAAGTTTTGAAAGCAGTTGGGTAAATACCTAGGAGTGTGATGGCTGAAGTGTAGGACAAGACTATATTTAGTTTTACAAGAAACTGCCAATTTTTTTTTTCCAAAGTGGCTGTATCATTTGCAGTCCCACTAGGAATGAATGGGAGTCCCTGTTGCTCTGCATTTTTGCTAAAAATTGATATTGTCGGTTTCTGGATTTTAGTCAATGTAAGAGCTATGAAGTAAAATCTCCTTGTTTTAAGTTTCAACTCTCTAATGACAAATGATATTGAGTATCCTTTTGTGTGCTTGATTGCCATCTAGATACCATCTTTGGTGAAGTTCTGTTCATATCTTTAACTCATTTTTTAATTGGGTTGTTTGTTTTTTGTTGTTGAGTTTTGAATTCTTTGTGTATCTTTTGATACACGTCCTTTTTTAGGTATGTATTTTGTAAGTATCCTCTTCCAATTGGTAGCTCATCTTTTCATTCTCTCAACAGTGTCTTTTGCACAGAAGTTTTCAATTTTAATAAAGTCAATTTTTTTTCATGGGCTGTGATATTGGTGGTTGTACCTAAGAATTTACCACCAAACCCAAAGCAATGTAGACTTTTCTCCTATGTTTTCTTCCAGACTTAATCTTTGTGTGAGGTGTAAGACCTGTGTCTAGGTTCTTCTCTTTTGCACATGGACATCTAATTGTACCAGCATCATTTGTTGAAAAGACCTCCTTTCTCCTCCACTCCTTTGTCAAAGATCAGAGGACTGAGTCTGTGTGTCTTTTCCTGTCCCAGGGAACCATTTGTCTTCCACCAGTACCACACCGTCTGGGTGACTGGAGCCTTGTAGGGAATTTTGAAATCTGCTGGTGTGAGTCCTCCAATTGTGTCCTTCTTCAGTATTCTGTTGCCTGATCAAGGTCCTTTGCTTTTTCATATCAAATTTAGAATCAGTTTATCGATATCTACAAAATAGCTTGCTGAGAATTTAACCAGAATTTTGGTGAATCTACAGATCAAGTTGGGAAGAGTTGACATCTTAACAATCCATGAACATGGAATATCTCTCCATATATTTAAATCTCTCTGATATTTTCTTCAGCATTTGGTAGTTTTCCTGCCTGCTGTTATGAGTAAAAATTTTATTGGTTCATAGCCACACCCATTCATTTCTGTATTGCCCGTGGTTGCTTTCATGCTGTGATGTCAGAGTTGAGCAGTTGCAACAAAAACCGATGGCTCACAAATCCTAAAATACTCCCTAGCCCTCTACAAAACAAGTTTGCCGATCCCTGCTCTAGAGCCTAAACTGCAGTGCATCCTTTTCTTCAACCTTATTTTCAGTGATCTCTGTCTGTTGGCTTCGGGAAAGAAGACATCACTTAAAAAGGGATAAGAGAACCTTAGCTTCAGCAATGAGTTAAAAAAATTTTCTTTTTAGGCCCTGGACACAAGATCCACAGGAACCTTCTTTATTATCAAGATCTTGTAGGCTGAGTTTGGAAAGAGGTTCTTATTAGGTTTGTTTATGTTCTGAGCTCAGCGCTATTGGCCCAGAGGTCTCTCAATGCCTATTATAGCACCTGGAACACAGGTGCTTGTTAATAAATGTTTGATTGACAGATGAATGATGCCCAACAGAAGAATCCTCAAACAGTAACTCTGGGGTCTGCTGAGGTGCAGGGGTAACACCTCGGGAGCTATGAAACTGGGGACAGACAGAACAAACGCATGGGTTACACAGTCAGCAGCAGATGTAAACAAAGGACGGTTCTGTCGGCCAGGGATGGAAATAGTCAGATAGCACGCATCCGGTTTCTACTTAGCAAATGTCATCTTGAATCAGTCTGTATCAGACCAAAGCAAGGTGGGAAAGAATGTTGATTAAGTACCAGTGTGTTTTGTGTTCCAGGTGCTGTGCTAGGGTCTTTACATGTACAATTTCCAAGTCATGCAACAGCTGCAAGGTAGCCTTCGGCATTCCAGTGTTACAGATCAGCAAACGAAGAATCGGAGAGCACAGTGACTCCATGGTCTCTTCGCTCGGAGTAGCAGAGCCCGAGCTGGGGTGGGGGAAGGACTCTTGACCCATGTCGTACCTCTCAGCCACATTCAGCGCTGGCACCAGCAAGTGGTCCAGTGCGCTGCATGTCTCCCTGCTTTTGTTCAGCTGAAATGGCATTTGACGGTGCCAACTCCAGGGGCCCCACAGGCATATCGCAGATGTTAAGAAACAAGCAAACATATTCCCATGTCTGTGAAAGCCCATCCCTGCCCTAGCCTCTTAATAGATTGGGTGGGTAGTCAGCCAGGAGGTGACTTGTGGTTGGGGACACAACCCTCTCTCCAGAGTAGGCACGGAAGAGATTTTAGCAAAAGAAGAGATGTACTTCCTGCCCATGGGGACTTCATGCCCCCCAGGAGAGTCCAACATGCATGTACCCCTATCCCCACAAGAGAGTTGATGAATTCCTTAAAAGTAGAGTTAGACAAATGATAATTACTACATAGATTTACACATGCAGGCATTGGCTGGGTGTGATTAAAAAGCTGTGGAATCTTTAAACTGTTCGATTGTGCATTCATTTATACAATTTCTCATTAGCTCCTGATTTCCACTGTCCAAGTAGTAGTCATCTAGAAAAACCCAGTAATATTTTTATAACACTTTGCAGTTTACACAGACCTCAAAAATACATTATCTACTTTGCAAGGTAATTAGGGCAGGAATTAGCATTGTACCCATTTCAAGGATTTAGATACTGAGGCTCAGATAGGGAAAATGATTTGGCCAAGATCACACAGCCAGAAGGCCAAAGCCTGTCTCCTAGCCCAGGGGTTCCCAACCGCTGCTCTGTGGCCTGTTAGGAACTGGACCACACAGAAGGTGAGCGCCAGGGCAGGCGATCTATCTAAGCTTCACTGGAATTACCGCCTGAGCTCCGCCTCCTGTCCGCTCCCCCCCACAACCTGTCTGTGGAAAAACTGTCTTCCACAAAACCAGTACCTGGTGCCAAAAACGTTGGGGACCGCTGCCCTAGCCTACAGTTGGATTCGTGACCCTCCTGTCCCCCAGGCTCATGCTCTAATCTTTTCTGTCTCGCTGTGAAATCTGCATTTCCCCTGGGCACTGAGGATTAATGAGGAGAGTCTCCTTTCCGTCTCCTGGAGCTCCAAAGCTAGAAGGCCTCTCCGAGAGGGGGTGGGTGGCCCCTTCTCCTGCGTGCAGCAAAGTGAGGTGGCTTCCATTCCAAGGACCTGAGCTGACACAGTCCACCCTTCAGTTGTGGGGCATCCGCAGGCTCTGTTGCAGCCCCAACCTGGCTGGTTTGTTTCCTTCTGCTTGGAAAACCTGCAGATGCCTTCCCAGCACAGCACCTGGGCATCTTCCCTGGATCTCTCCGTACAAGGTGAGTGAGGAGGGAGTCCGCTCAAATGCCAAAGCACTCTGCCCCCACCCAACTCCCGCTCCCATCCCCCTGTCCCAGAGACATGGGCAAACCACCGCCCAGTTCTCACCCTCCGCCACTCTCTCCCCACAGCCCTGAGCCCTCTAGCATCTTCCAGCCAAAGAGGCACCTGCGCGATGCACAAGGGGACGCATTCCTGGGGATGCACAAGGGATAGGGAGATGGAAATAGGGATGGGCTCCCTAAAAGAGTAAGTGGGAAATTCTGCACGGCCCTCTTTCAGCATTAAGCAGCAGCTAAGCCCCCACCCACCCTAGTCTGGATCCTTTCTGAAGGGCAGGCTGAAGTGTGGAAGGGTTAAATGGATTTACCACTCTGGACTGGCAGGGATTATGGCCAGAGCTCCGGGATACTAAGGCAGACGTCCAACTACTCTTCCAATGTGCTCATCTTGAAATTCACAGGACTGGCACACATGACCAGGAATGGACCAGGATCCAGATCTAGGCCAGCATAAGCTCTGGAATGTGTGCCCACATCTGCTGGGCTCACTGTGGGCTGGGGGTCATTGTGTCTTGTTCACTGTGGGAATCCCTGACACCAAGCACGGTGTCTGGCACAGAACAGGTGGCCAATGTATCTTTACTGAATGACAGACGTGATCTACACAATCTCTATCTTTGAGCTAAGTCCATGACATCAAGCGAGATCAACCCATTTCGGTGGGCATTGAACCAGTGGCCCTAGCTACTTTCTCATGTGGCACTGCCTTGGGCCAACACGAGCCTGAGACAGAATCGGAATGCAGGAGGGCCGTGGTGAGGACTGAAGGGGGGAGGGGGCAGTCAGAGCTCAGAGCACCACACCACCTGGACTAGAGGGGACCAGCCTGCTGATGCATTAAAGACGGTCAAGCTTAGAAGACCCTCTGTGGGCAGAGAGGGTCTTGAGCCATTTCAAAGCAGGCATTTCATTCTGTGAGTCAGGATCTAAGACTGGCTCTAAACATCGACTTGTGAAAACCTCAGAAGTAGCAGAGCAGATTTCTGCTGCAGCAGCTCTGGGAGAGCAAGTATTATATCATCATCATCGTCATCGTCATCGTCATCATTTCTGGTGCTGCTGCCATTGTTGTCATTACTACTAGGACAGTTGCCACTGTTTCCCTCTCTAACTCACTTTTCCCTTCTGCTTAAACTTCTCACTGGAACTACTCAGAGAAAGAGCTACTCTCTTCCCCCTCCCACCAAATTTGTTTAAAGAAATGTGTATGATTCTACAGAGAGAGACAGATCTCAGTCCCCAAGACTGGGCAGAGCTTCTGCAGCTGCAAAGTTATAAGCCCATAAATAAAGTTTATGGTTAAACTGGCCTGACCTGGCTTTGCCCCTCAGTACAGAAGCAGTATCTTGTCATTAGTATGCAGAACACATCAGCCTAATGTCTGCTCATTGTTCTCAGCCACTCTGCTCTATAAATCTTTGGCAAGGGCAGAGTGGGGAGGGGGAGCCAGAGTGAGGGGCAGACAGAAAAAGGGTCAGGAGAGGGAGGAGTGAGGGCTGCTAGGAGTTTCACTGCTGAAACCCAACAGGCAGCCACTGGCTCCTGCCCCTTGGCAGAGGGGGAAGTCACAAGTCACAGAAAATAAACTGTTTTCCTTCTCCACTGATAGGTGAAGTAGGAGGCTGTGAGGAACAAAATCTAATTCATACGATGAGAGCTTTTTAAACATTTTTTAGTTCGAAAAACAAGGTCAAAGTTACCTGTCATATGATTTTACTTAAGCAGCAAAGTCCCCTGCTTTTCTTGCTGCCTACTTTTGTCTTTTTTGTTGTTGCTCTTTTGGGGTGGTGTGTTTGTTGGGGTTGTTTGTTTGCATTTTAAACAGAGGATCTAGCTCATCCCCACCACGTGGGAGGCTCTTCCAGAAGCTGGTAGGGGCGTTTTTAACATCTCCACCTCTGGCAGGTTAGCGACTGCTAAGCAGGAGGCCTCCGTTATTCTGTTGTTCTTGCTGAGGACTATGTAAACACAAACAAACAGAAAACAGGAAGAACAGGCATGCAGGAGAGCTGACCTTGAAAACCTCCTTGAACTAGAAATTATTCGGAATGGATTTCCTTTGCTGAAGGTGAGAGGTTCTCCTTTGCTGAGATAACCTTCAGTCCACTTCTCTGTTTTTAAGGACAGGCATAGAAACCCTGACCATGGTGGTCTCCGGCCAGGAGACTCTGGTGCTAAGGTGGCAAGGAGAGGTGGGTTCTAGAAAAAGAGTGGGTCCCTAATACCTGCTGCTACCTCTGTGCTTTCAAATTTTTGTGCCAGGGGACACCTCTCCTTTGGCTGTCTGGGGGAAAGGAACCTACCCGGGCCCATTGGAGAGGTGCTGCATCCTTCAGTGCCAGGCCTGGAAGGGCGCATGTCGAGGAGGGATGGTGGCTGGGAAGGGCAGAAGCTGGAGAGGGCCTGGCCCTACATTCTATAGACTGCCCATCCCCCACCCTGGTTCTCGGCATGAAAGATGGTTAAAATTAACCCCGGGGCAGCCCTGACAGGGACTTCAGAGGCAGGGTCTTGCTGACTCTGAGTGGAAGAGGGGGCAGGCTTGCAGGTCCCAGGCAGCCCTCAATGGCAGTTCCTGGAGGCCTAACGGTACTTTTAGGCTGAGCTTTGCCTTTTATTTAAAAACTGGTTTCTTTACTCTAGAGTCTCTCACTGCAGCACTGTTGACATTGGGGCTGGGTAATTCTTGTGCGTGTTATGTGTGTTTGTGTGTGCATGCATGTCACTTGCGTGTGTGTCTGGGCATTGCAGGGTGCTCAGCAGCATCCCTGGCTTTTACCCACAAGATACCAATAGCATCCCCCACCCCCACCAGCCTTGTGACAACCAAACATGTTTCTGGACATTGCCTTATGTCTCCTGGAGGCAAAATTGCCCCCAGCAGAGAACCACAGCTCAACCGGTCTTCTCTCTTCTGCCTCCTCAAGTCACTGCCATCAAGCCTGACCTCACTGGCCTTCCAAGGGCCTCCTGGGGACAGGCATGACGGGAGGGCAGGGTACTAGGGGACATGGTGAGGGAGGAAATACAAAGAAGAGTGCCCAGATTCTGACCTGAGAGACTTTATTCTGCCAACTTTTAAATGCATCCTTAAAGTGGAAACCAAAGAGATACAAGCAAAACGGCTCTTCGGGAAGGGCTATCAGATTCAGCACTGAGGACAATGAGGAATGCGGTTTTTTGCTGTGAGTGTGTCGCATGTTGTATTTGGGACATGCTTATACTAAAAAAGTATTGGCTGTCTATCCGGAAATCAAATCCACCTGGGCGTCCTGTATCTTATCTGGCAATACTGTCTTCAGGTAGAGGCGCTCGCCCAGGGAAAAACCCAGAGAGGGAACAGATGTTCTCACGGCGCAGAAATATTTCATTTCCTTGGAGCAGGAATTGATCTGTAGTCAAAAACAATAAAGGCGGAACTCGCCTGAATCCCACTGCAGCGCTCTCGAAATTCAGGCTGGACTGGAAGACCAGAGAGTGTCTGACTGCCTAGATTTCTCCACGTCCCAGAAAGTAGCCCCTGCGTCCCACCGGTGGTCCTGTTCGCCCCCGCCTTGGAGAGCCTTTCCCTGGTCCTGCCTGCGGACAGGAAACGTGACTGTGGGCGGGCGAGTCTCTGCCAGGCTTTATCTGGAAGGGGAGATGCGACCACTTCATAAATCCACAAGGCACAGGCACGTTTTCTGCTGAAGCTGGGGGTGGGAGGAGGCGGGGGGAATCTTTGCTAGTCCTTTTCTCCGTCATCAATCTTGCTTCCGCTTTGAAGGAGAAGGACCATTACTCATGTCCTGACAACGTGAAAAGAGGGGAGGAGGGGCCGGGGGAGAGGAAGAGAGACCTAGAGTAGCAGGTGAAGCCTCTGGGAGGCCCAAGGTGGGGGTGTGGGGCGGGCGAGTGGGAGGCGGTGGGAAGTGCAGGGACCGCAGGAGTGGGGAGGGAAGATCCCATGACCAGCCTTCAGAGGAAGGCGCAGCTGCCCAGGAGCCAAAAGGAGAAAGCTGGGTTTACGGGAGTTTGGGAGAGACCCACGCCCAGGGCGAGGGAATAAGAATCAGGAAGTGATTCGCCACTGGCAGAGAGGCACAGGTGTGTCTGGGCCACCGGCAGTCCGGCCCATGGTCCAGGCTTCCTCCTGCCTGACTCGGAGCCCTGGTTTTCTCACGCATGCCTCTGTTTCCTCAGTTGTCACATGCAGCGCCTGACCCAAGTGATTCTCACGACTTGTCCTTCCCTCTTGTTGTCAAATTCTGCCTTGACCTCTTCTGTGTTTCTTCCCACTTCCCTCCCATGGTACGCTGGGCACGCCGGAGCTACAGACATTCTGCCATTCTGCCACGTGCTTCCTTTCACGAACATCTAAAGCTCTAAGAAACTCCATGGAACCCCTACTATGTTGTTTGAAGATGATGCAAAGAGATGCTATCTCCAGCAAGAGAAGAGTCTCTCAGAGGACTGGCAATGAGGAACCCGAAGGGGTGCGGAGAGCGCTGCTCGGTGCAACCGGCGGGGAGCGGGCAACTTCTGAGATTCACTTATACCCACCTGTAAAACGGGGGGATAATCTCTGCACAGTTTACCTGTTGGGACAACAAATGCAATTGCTGCTAAGGAAGTTTTTTAATAGAAAAGCTCTACACAAATATTTTATGCACAATAACACACACGTGTGGTACACACACGACAATGTGACTCCAGCCGTGTCTGGACTTGAGGAGTAGAAACCAGACAAGAGCATGCCGGGGAAGGGAAGGAGCCGGGTCTTTGGGAAGAAGCTGCTGGCCTGTCTTTCCTGCAGGACAATAGCTAAATTCCAGAGCCTCATCAGACGGGCCCTCCATGTCTCAGTAAAACTAAACTGACAAGCATGACCTCCCCTTGACGGTTCACCTTATTGAAGCTGTCTGGTAGGTGAGACATTTATTAACATGGATGGACTGCCTACCGAGAGGGCCCCGCGGCCGAGGGCTCAGCAGAAGGAATTCCTTCCCCACATGCAGTGAGTTTGCTTCAGAATGGAATTTGATAATGTCCTCTTTGCTGCAGGGCCATGAGTGAAGGAAAGCGGTGCTTTTGACACGGGGACAGTCAACCCATGGGGATGAGCATCTCGAGCACGAACTCTAGCACCAGGAGGCACATGGTTCCATAATTCTGGACGAACCACTCCAAAACCCAGTTTCTCCATCTAGGAACTGGGTTAAAACTGTCCACAGTGGGGACGGGGAGGGGAAAGAAGAGCAATAAAAATGTCACTGAGTCATCCCAGGAGAGTGTTGGATGCATCACAAACCAGTCTCTACCCTGAGCACCTAGTACACATACTCATATTTAAGGTGAAACTTCTTAATCCAAGAAAAATCTCAAAACCAGCGCAAGCCCCATAGCCTATGTATTAGCTATATATGCTGTGTAACAAATGATCCTAAAATTTAGCAGCTTAAAACACAACCACTTCTTATCTTACAGTGTCTGTCTGTAGGTCAGGAGTTTGGGCTCAACTCAGCCTCAAGATCCCTCACCAGCTGTGTTCATCTCAAGGCTCAACTGGGGTGGGGTTTGGGGGTGGTCAGCTTCCATGTGGACTCCCATGGCTACTGGACTGAAGGCCTCAGACTCTCAATAGCTGTCAGCCTGAGCCTCCTTCCGTTTCTTGTCACATGGGCCTCCCCACAGTTTGACTCATAACCTATTAATTGGTCTTTCTTAGAATAGGGAGGGTGAATGTGATGGTTATTTTTATGTGTCAACCTGGCTCCCACAATGCCCAGATAGTTGGTCAAACATTATTCTGGATGTTTCTAGGAAGCTGTTTTTTGGATGAGATTAACATTGAAACTGGTGAACTTTGAGTAAAGCAGATTATCCTTTACCAGGTGGGTGGGCCTCGTCCAATCAGTTGACGGCCTTTACTAGAGCAAAGACTGGCCTCTCTTGAGAAAAGAAAGATTCAGATCACAACTATTCCCTGAGTCTTCAGCCTGGTGGCCTACCCAATCAGATTTTGGACTTGCCAGGCCTCCACAATGACATGAAAAATTCCTTAAATATTTCTCTCTACCCACACACACACACACACACACACACACACACACACGCACACATTAGATCAGTCCCATTTCTCCGCAGAACCCTGAATCATACAATGAGAGTGAGTGAGATAACTTCACAATCTTTTTGTAGCCAGATCTTGAACTCGACACCCCATTACTTTTTTCCAAACATTTTTTATTCTAGTAAAATACACACAGCGTAACATAACCGCATTAACCATTTTTAAGTGTACAGTCAGCAGTATTAAATATGTTCAAAATTCCATGCAGCCATCAGCATCATCCATCCAGTTCCATAACTTTTCATCTTCCCCACCTGAAACTCCCTACCGATGAAACAATAACTCCACACGCTCCCCAGTTCCTGGCAAACTCCATTCTTCTCTCGGTCTCTGAATTTGACTACTCTAGCTTCCTCCTAAGAATGGAATTGTAAGTATCTGTCACTTAGCATAACGTCCTCAAGGCTCATCCATGTGGTGTCAGAATTTCCTTCCCATTTAAGGCTGAATAATATTGCATTGTACGGATAGATCACGTTTTGTTTATCCATTCATCTGTGACACCCATCACTTTTTCTGTATTCCATTGGTTACGGGTGAGTCACTGAGTCCAGCTCACTCTCAAGGGGAGGGGATTACCAAGGGTGTACGCATGCCAGGCGACAAGGATCCTGAAAGCCATTTTCAAAGTTGGGGGTGGACGGAAATGAATATTGTTGTGAAACTTATCAGCTGCATGATGTTAGAGCAAGTGATTTAATCTCCTTAAGCCTCATTTTCTCACCTCCACAATGAGGATTTTAGTACCTTCTACAGAGGTGTGCTGTGAGGCAGGGAAAATGCAGGGAAGGCATATAGAAAGTACTTGATAAATGCTGATGATGACAATGATGATTTTTTAAAAAGATTTAATTTATTTACTTTTAGAGAGAGAGGAAGGGAGGGAGAAAGAGAGAGAGAAACATCAGTGTGGGAGAGATACATCGATCAGTTGCTTCTTGCACTCCCTCACCTGGGGACCCATCCCGCAACCCAGGCATGTGCCCTGACCAGGAATGGAACTAGCAGTCCTTTGATTATCAGGCCGGTGCTCAATCCATTGAGCCACACCAGCCAGGGCAACAGGGATGATTTAGACAGTTAGGATGTTAGTTTTGTAGAGCTGGCTGTGGCCTTAAAGATGAACTAGTTCAGCCTATTCAGTTCAGAGGGAAGAAACTCAGGGAGGCAAAGTGACTCACCTACTGTCCATTTCCCCATGTCTCCTAAAGCCCTCTCTGCTGATGTTCCCAGTGCTCAGATCTAGGCAGCAGCTGAAATCTCCGAGACATTGGCAATAATGCTCAAGGAGGCAAAGTTCATGTCTTAAAAATTATTTGCTTTTAATAATTTTTTACTACCTGTCATTTGCCAGGTTGTCTGTCTGGCACTGGTGTAGTCTATGTGCAAAGGTGACGTTGGACCTGAAGCCTGAGGAAGGCAAAGCACAGGCTCACTGAGGACTGAGGGAAGGAACATTCCACACAGAAGAAACTGGGTGGCCCTCCATCCACGGGAGGCATGCTTCTCCCAAGATCACACAGAAATGGCCTTGAGAAAGCTGCCAGTGGCCCCACGCTTACTAAATCCAGGGGCTGCCTTTTCATTTTTCTCATCTGAAAATGAGAAAAATGTTCTGTCCATTTGTCCATTTCTTTTCTTTTCTTTTTTTTTTTTGCTTAATCCCTTCACATTTTTCACTCAGATCCCCAAACCTCCTCCTTTCTGACAGCTGTCGGTCCATTCTCTGTATCCATGAGTCTGTTACTATTTTGTTTGTTGGTTTATTATGTTCATTAGATTCCACATATAAGTGAAATCATGCAGGATTTGTTTTTCTCCAACTGGCTTAGTGTAATGTTCTCCAGGTCCATCCATGCTGTCACAAAAGGTAAGATTTCCTTATTTTTTACAGCCACGTAGTATTCTGTTGTGCAAATGTACCACAGCTTTTTTATCCACTCATCTACTGATGGACACTTGGGCTGCTTCCAAATCTTGGCTATTGCAAATAACGCTGCATTGAACATTAGGGTGCATATATTCTTTTGAATTAGTGTTCCAGGTTTCTTTGGGCATATTCCCAGAAGTGGAATTGCTGGGTCATAAGGCAGTTCCAGTTTTAATTTTTTGAGGAAACTCCATACTGCTTTCCACAGTGGCTGTACCAGTCTGCATTCCCACCAACAGTGCACGAGGGTTCTCTTTTTTCCACACCCTCGTCAGTACTTGTTGTTTGTTGATTTATTAACAAATGTGTTGTTTGTTGCATTCTGACAGATGCAAGGTGGTATCTCATTGTGGTTTTAATTTTCATTTCTCTGAAGATTAGTGATGTTGATTGAGCATCTTCTCATATGTCTCTTGGGCATCTGTATGTCCTCTTTGGAGAAGTGTCTATTCAGGTCTTTTGCCCATTTTTTAATTGGATTGTTTGTTTTTTTGGTGTTGAGTCATATGAGTTCTTTATACATTTTGGATGTTAACTGCTTACCAGACATATCATTGATGAACATGTTCACCGGTTCAAGCTGTCTTTTCATTTTGTTGGTAGTTTCCTCTGCTGTTCTGTCCATTTCATTTGAAGTTTCTCCAGACTTGAATTCGCTGCTTCTTTAGCCTCCATGGCACTACTCTCTCTTGCCTCCCACTCTGACTTCTCCTGGCTTGTCTCACAAGCTTCTGTGCCTTCCTACACAATGCCCTCTGAATGTCCCTGCTTCCCAGGGTCTTATCTGCTCACGTAACAGCTCAGCCTGCACCCCGGCCAACATCTCACAGTGATCAAGCCCAGGTCAGTGTCTCTAGGCTCAGACTCATGCATGTAGATAGCTGCCACCTAACTGGCTGCCATCATGACTTCTAGGTACTGCGTAAGGCCTCAAACTCAGCACAGACCATACGAACCTCATTTTTGTCCCCTTCTCTTGTATATCCAGCACCTATCAATGACACCAGAGCCTCCATGTTGGAAACCTGAAAGTCAGGTCTTCTCCCTCTTCCTTATTAACAAGCCCTACTGATTTCACTTCCTTCATGTGCCTTGAATTATCCTTTTCTCCCCATCCCTGTCACCTGTTTCAAGCCCTCATCATTTCATGCCTAGACTTTGCAGTAGACATCTAAGGGGCCTGGTCTCCCTGTCTCTTTTTCATTTCTTTGAAAGTCACCCTCTATGCTACAAACAGAACACTGTTTCTAAAAGTACTTGTAATCATTTCAATCTTCAGTGCAAAACCTACCCAATGAACTCTAAGATATTTAGGATGCCCGGGACCCTTGAAGACTTAGCCCTGACTACTTTGCATGTGCTTTATTTCCCTCTATTTTCTACCTCTTCTTTGACATTCCAGGATGAATTGCTTGCTGTTCCCTCAACATATCACTCTGTTCCTTGTTTTATCCAGTTGTTTCCTTGCTGGGATATTATTATTCTCTGCCCCTACCATATCTCCATTCTTCTTTCTTTTTTAAAGAAAATTCCAGATTATGTCTATTCACCCTTTAACACAGACATCATCAACTGCAATGAGCCCTCCGGGATGGACTTTAATATTAAAGTTGCCAACCCCCTAGACCGTAAGCTCCTCAGTATTGGGCACCAAATGTATGTCTCAGAGCCTGCCATATGTCTGGAACAGAATAACGCTCCATAAATGCTTGTTTCACTGAATTCCTTTCAAAGTTTTCCTTCCATGCTACTTCAGCTATCCACCAAGGACAACAAAAATTCAGAGTTTTGTGAATGTTGTCTTGGCCTGGAAAACAACTTATGTGGGCCACAACACCTGAGAGTTAAAGTCTGTAGCGGAAGTGGCACCAGGAGTGGCTGGAGTGGGACAATTCCCTCAAAGGTCATGAGCTTTCCCAGAAAGTCATCCCGGCTGACTTCTTGTGGAGCCGAGAAGAGTCATCCCTGCCAAGCTCTGCAAAACCTGCAGATCATGGACAACGTAAATATCCTGTGTTTGTTACTGTTCGAAGCTACTAAGTGTTGGGATGGTTGCTAACACAGCAACACAGAACTGCAATGGGAGCTTTTCTGCTAGGAGACCGCAGGGCAAAGACCAGGACAGTGCTGGAAATGTGCTGGGTCCAGCCAAGGGGGCCAGGGTGACTGAGCAAAAAATTCGAGCAGCAGAGCCATAGGGGATGAGGTCAAAGCAGGAGCTAGGGGCAAGACCTTGATGGACAGCACAAGGCGTGCCAAGGACATCAGTGTTATCATGAGCGATATGGAAACACTGGGGAGTGCTATGGGAAGGAGTAATAGGAGCTGGCTAGTGTTTCAGAGTTCTGAGCACATGGTCGGTGAAAGGTCACATTGATGAATACCTACAGCAGTGGTTCTCAATGCTGGCTGCACACTGGGAGCAGAGGAGAGTTAGAAAAAGAAAAGCTTGTCCTGTACTTCAGAACAATTGAATCCAAGTCTTTGAGAGTAGGGTCCAGGCACTAATTTAAACAAAACAATACTCCCTGTGATTCTAATGGACAATCAGAATCTAGGTCCATTATCTAGAGCAGAGGTTGGCCAACTATGGCCCATGGGCCAGCTGGTCTACCACCTGGTTTTATAGTTTTGTGGAGACATAGCAATACTCATTCACATATATATTGCCTATGGCAGCTTGCTTGCTATAATGGCATTGTTGAGTGGTTGCAACAGCTACCTAAGTTACTGGTAAAATCATGGCTTAATGCCCCCCAACCCGGGTCCCTGAATCACAGAGGCTGCACTGCTGGCTGTAGCCAGGTCCTGGGGGAAATGTGATCAATGTGCAGGACCTGGTTATGCTCCTGTGCAGGATCTGTGGGGTTCATGCCTTTGTCCCTGCCACTGCCTCCTCTGCTCATGGGAACAGCCCCAACATCTGCCCAGTACAAAGGACATTACCTGGGTACAGTGGCTCTCAGCCATGACCTTGCATCACGAGAACCCTGATGGAGCTTCAAAGAGCTAAATACCAATCTGATGCTTGGACCACCCTCTTGGGGATTCTCACTTAGCTGGTCTCAGGTGGCAGCTAGTCAGCTGCTTGTTATATATGCTCCCCCATGCCTGGGAATCATTGTTCTAGACTCTCGAATCTAGAGCAGGGATTTCCAAATGTTACCATGCATCAGAATCCCCTGGAGGGCTTGTTAAAACACAGGTTGCTGGGCCCCACCCTAGAGTTTCTGGGAGTTCTGGGGTGGGACCCACAAATTTGCCCTTCTAGCAAGTTCCCAGGTGTTGCTGAGGCTGCTGGTCTGAGGACAAGACTGTGAGAACCACTATTTTAGTGTAACGTGAGGTCCTACCATGAAAGGTACTTAAACAGGGGGCGGAGCATGGGCTTGATTCAGGGTATTTGGGTCCTATTATTCAAACCACTGTCAAGTCACCTAATCTCTCCAAATCTCCGTTTTGTCATGTGTATGTACCAAGTTCATTGGGGGACCCCAACTAGGTAATGTCGGTTGATGTTCAGATAATTCCCCCTGGAAGGCACCAAGAAAAGATCAAGGATGATGAATAAAGGGTGAATAAAACAAAGCCCAGGAAAACAAAGCATTTCAAAATTGAAATTACTCAAAGCTCCTTTAAAACCCACCACCAGTGGGAACCTGAAAGTGTAATTATATAACCCATGAATATAATTAAGCGCTTCCCTTCTGTCCCCACCCACTTCTCCCAGGCTTTGTGTATGGAGGAGGGGGTCCCGGGAGTCTCCAGACTCACAACTTAACACCCTCCATTCCCTTGCTCTTATAAACTGCCCCCCAAAATAGCACTTGGATCCGGCTGGAGCCAAACCCCAGAACTTCTTGTCCATCAATTAATATTTACTGCGTCTTCACAATGAGCTAAGCAGGCATATAAAAGAAAACAGTTCCTGCAGACTGTTATTAAGCCAAAGAAGAACAAGCACCTCGCCTTCCTTTTCACAAGGTGTTGGCAGCTGAGTGGTTGTGTCTGGGTTGAAATGAACATTCAACCACTCATCCCACAAAAATTTATGGCGCACTCACTATGTGGCAGGCGCTCTTCTAGGCAACAGAGGTGGGACAGTGTGCAAAACAGACAGAAACCCCCGCCCCAAGTAGAGGGGAGAGGTCGGAAGCTCTATGAAGCTTAGGGACAGAGGCTGGCTGCAGAGCTCTATCTGCGCCAAACCCCAATCCCATGACTGAATCAGCCAGTCTACTAGAAGGCTATCTGTTCATTTCATATGCCCCTTTCCAATGACTACTATTGAATGTAGACACCTGCAATTTCAAGGCCACTGGGCAAAGGGGTTCACGTTCAGACACATGAAATGCATTTTCTCAAAGGACAAGTTAGATGCTGGTTGGACTTTCAGGTCTCTTGCCTAAATAAAACAGCCACTCAAGAGCCATTTGTAGTGAAAGCGTCAGAAACCCTCAGGATCTATGTGCCCATTCAGAGGCCGTCCTGTGTCTGGGGCTGCTCCAGATCCACAGTGGCTTCCAGACCCCGCAAAAGACTCATGTGGTTTTCCAGTGTGTATTGGCTTCCTGGAAGTTGGCTGAGTACCAGAGAGCCCAGTTCCCCAAATCTGAGCCCAACTTGGTGGCCATAGCAGGAGTGAAAAGTTCATGGAGGCAGGTACCATTTGCCTTGTCCAATGTGGCAACCTCAGCACCTAGCACTTTACCTGGAACAGAGGGGTGGGTGAAGGAATGAATGAGTGAATGAGTGAATGAGTAGATCAGGAAACTTCATGGAACTTTGGGGTCCCATGGAGCCCATGCCAGGAACACTCTCCACCATAAAAACTTGTTTTGTTGACCTCACCAAGGACACACACCCATGGAGGACAGAGGTAAGACAGGAAGCTGAGGTTGTAACTGGAGACCCACAGAATAGAAGAAAGAACCACTGGCAGACCTAGCGAATTGTTCTGGGAAGAAAGTGGGAGCTGGAGAAAAAGCAATGAGCCTCACACATGTCCCTCCTTTCACCCCCCTCCCAGACATCAGTTAAAAAAGGGGAATTGGGTGAATTCGAACTCTTTACCTTCAGAGGCAATGGCTCTGAGCTGAATGGGGATTGTAAGAGCTGCGTGAAGATGGAGCCCCATATTTGGAGGTGGAGAGATGGAAGAAACAAAAAGAAGCTCACAATATTGTTGCAGTGTGATACAAGAATGTTTTAAGGGTGGATAACATGTTAGCATGAACATGCTAGCATACGCAGAAAATGTATACTGAGAAAACCTAGTACACATTTGACAGGGAAGCAAAAATCAGAAGACCAGACAAGTCTATGAGAAAATCTCATCTGGGAAAAGCAATTAGCATCTCCCTGTTCTCACTGCATGGCACATGCTTTGCTCTTGGATAACTTGAGGTCTTTGCCCTTAGAGACCTCTCTCCCTGGACTCACAAGCCTTCCCCTCCTTGAAAATGCCTACTCAGCTTCCAAAACTCGTGCCTGTTTCATCTCTCAGTTCCCTGCCCCAAGTGACTGCTTTCCCTATAGATTACCATAGCCCCCTCACCTCCAACACCATTGCATGTCTGATTTAACATTGTGGTTGAACTTGTAACCCATGTATCTAACCTGCTCGACCTTGAGTTCCCAAAGGCCAGGATCCTGTCCCATTCACCTTCGTCTCTTTGGTATCCGGCATGACCCACACACGTTTCTGTCTTCTCTCTTTTTTTTTTTTGTATTAAAAACATTTTTAAAAACATTGCTTCACGCCATGTCACATTGGAACATTCAATGGAGACGCGTCTATATGGGAAAACTGAGTTGTTGCAGACTTGGAAAATGCTCCCTGAGTCAGACCTTCCAGGTTGTGGGCAATGAGGAAGACCACATGTCAACACTGGTGAGAGCTACCCCATCATTCAGGAGGCCCTCTCAGGAAGCAGGGAGGCTCACAGGCGATTGGAGACTTGTTTATATCAAATAAGCACTTGCTGGAGTGTTCACAATTCAGCAGGTTCCAACTTGAACTTTCCAGAGAAGTCATGGCCATATCCCTTACACTTGGTGCAAGAGTGTGGGCAGCAGAAGCAGGATGCGTTTGGCCCCTTGACGAGAGACCCCATGAATATGGCTGGAGCTGCAGTCACAGCAGGACCTCTGAAATGTCGCGGGGTAAACTGCCCCCTCCATCCCACGGGGGTGTCTCAGGGTTGCTGCCTGAGAGAGGGGTAAGCAAAATGAAATAACTGTGGTATTTACCGCTGTTAATTAACAGCAAGGTGTTCATGAGTAATGTTGTGGTATTAAGGGCGTGGTACAGCTTTTCATTACTGACTCCCTCCTTTCAGGGTTATAAACTCCAGGGAAGATGTTCCCTTCTGGCTGAAACTTGGCAGCTGGCCCAAGGTTCTTCCCTGTGGCTGGTGCCGGACCTGCCCGCTCGTCAGCCTGTTGAGATCTGCCTCCATTTCCACACCAGGCATTGCCGGGGCCCCGAGCTTCTGGAAAACTTGCCCTTGGAAGCCACTCATGCTGTGACACTGGTATTTGACGTCCCTAAAACAAAGAATGAACGAGCAAGATTGACATGCTCTGGAAATGTCCAAGTCCATATGAAGTCACTCAAAAAGACACCAGGAGACTGTTCATGAAATGGACAAGGCTGTCATTCAATGACAGGTAGCAACAGAAGTGTTAAATCGAGCAAATCTATTATCCTCACGATTCACTGCTCAACATTTCTAGCAAAAGCCCACAGAAGGTTCATCAAATGGGAGGATATGTTAGGGAGTGAGTTGGCGGGGTGCATCTTTTATTCGGATTAAGTACATAAGTTGCAATACGCCCTGGCGTCTTGATCCTTGAGCAACGATTGCATCCCACTACGTTTTGCACTTGTGATTTCTATTGTACTTTCCCCAACGATGTTTCATTTTAATTTCCCTCCTTCCATCAACCCTCTGTCTGAAGTAGGCTACAGGAGCTACTACTACTCCAATTCTACAGATAAAGAAATTGAGTTTCAGAAATTCAAATGACTTCCCCAGATCCGTATGGCGGTGCCCAGATGGGAACTCCAATCTCCTGATGCCAAGCCCAGTGCTCAGACTTTCCACCCTAACATGTTCTTAAAAAGTAAGGGTCAGCATTTTCCTCCCACCTGGTCCTACTTCCTGCAAACTGACTGGCAAGCGGGTTGATGGTAATGAATTATGAATTTCCCTCTGGGAAGGGAAGTGTTGCTCAATGAGCTGCAATTCTCTTCTGCCTAAACTTAAGAGAAGCTTGGTTTAGCTTGGCTTGGGGACCCAGGATGAAAGGTCCTTCTGAACTCTGTTATCCAGAATATTAGGTCAGAGAAAGACAGCCCAGGACCGATGGCTCTTAAGACCATTGCCAGACCCCTCCACCCCAATCAGACAGAGGCTGTAATAACCGTAACCTCCTCATCTCCCAAGTCCTCAAAAGGCAAGTAACATGATAAAAGGAACCAACAAATTACGGACCCATTACCTACTGATTTTAATTAGCGATGAAAACTAGACCCAACATGAACTCCTCCCTAGAAATTCTTCCTGTTCCAACCACCTGGCAGGAATATTTGCTCCTATCTGGGAATGCTTTCAAGAAGTTGGCAACAACCAGCTCGACCTGTCCCATCCTCTGAGACGAAGGAAAGAAACCCTTGGATAGGCCACTGAAGCCCAACTAATGCGTCCAGCAGAGCTCGGAGACCCATGGAAAAGGGGAAGGGCGTTGGTCGCGGTTGCCTCTGATTTCTTAGCAAACCTTGGCTGAACCATGTAGAAACCAAAGACTAAGAAAGACACCTCATTTTCATACTTGGAGATTTAAAGGCTACTTTTAATTATCCACTTGAATAGAATTTCACTAACCCAGAGTGGATAAAGAGGTACTTATATTTAATTTAGAGATGAACTAAATATGCTTTATTTTGCAACTGCTTCCCTGCCTACTAAGAGTCGCTTGCTCATGTTTACGTTGCTGTTCATTGCTTGATCACATGCGTTAGCCGTGAAATGGAAAAAAGAGGCGATGAGACGGGAACATGGCCCGAATACGAAGGCCACAGCATGGAAATTCCATCGCGGGCAGCGTGCATGGCGTAGAGCCCTTGGTTCTTTCTCACAGGGTTTTCCTTGCTGACCAATGAGAGGTGGAAGCAATCCTGGAATTAGTTTTATTGTCTCCTACGTGCAGGAAATTGTCTCAGCCGCTGCTGATCCACAACTACTGGCACCTTGAGGTGACTTGGATGGTGACCCACAGGGACGAGGACCAGTGCTTTCCCAGCCCCACATCTGTGACAGCCAGCCACATGGTGATGGGAAGCAGACATCCCTCCTTACCCTGGGACCCTCAACCTTTTTGGGTTTCCCCAAATCACCCCTTTTCACTGAAGGGCAAGGAAGATCTCAAACGGCAACATCAGGGACTTCACCTCACTTATTTCCTTGCACCACACCAAGAAGAAGAGATTCTATAGAAACCAGCAAGGCAGGGGTCCCATGTGCATGGTCCCCTCTCTGGATCTGTCCCTTTCCTCATTTCCTTGCCCTCCCATTCTCCCCTCCAGTATATTTCCCACACTTTTTCCTCAGGAAATCCACCCTTCCTGTCCTTCCCTACTTACGTCTTGCAAACTCATCCTTCTCCGAGATGCTAATAGAGAATCTCATCTACTCGTGTTTGGAAATGGACGGAAATGAGTTTCAAGAGCTGGGAAGAAGGTGGGCCTCGAGTTTACATTATACTCTCCTTAATAGAAAGCCGCAGCTGATAGATTTACACAGTATCCGAGAAGCAAGACCTCCTCCACAAAGCCAGCATCATTGTTTGCTTTTCTCCTTACAGATATTCCCAGTTGGTCTTAGATGAGGAAAACACATTTCTCCTATTCACATGGCTTAGATTTTGTTTCTTTTAAAAACAGCCACCCTAGAATTATTGTACTAAAATGTATTTGATTCCAGAGACTTCATTACATAATAAGAGTATATTATGAGTGGCTGAAACTTCCCCATCAGGGCTGAGTAATGACAGTTACAATTAGATAATGCTGGTGACCTAATCTTTCTTCAGTTTATCTCACTGCAAACTGATAATTGAGAGGTGGTTTTACAGAGTCTTCTTTCTACGAACAAAGCTTGTCTTGAACGCCTCCTCATGATAAGGTGAAAAAGAAGTAAAGTTAATAATGACAGGAGCCCCGGAAGCTTCGCCTGTTGTGTGATAAGTATCACATTGCTGCAAGATGACAGCGAGCAAGAGGTGAGGGTTTTAACAGGGAAGGTCAGCTACGCACAAAACTTGATGGAAAAAAATTGACCTTCTGTGTAGAGGAAGAATGTTCTTCTCAAGTGTGCTCACAGATGGGGATGTGCGTTAGGAAAAAAAAAAGTGGGAAGCTGACTTAGCCCACAAGATCACTCCAGTAAACCCTGTGATCACTGGCTGACAGGTCATTCTCACAGCCATAAACAGATACGAATAAATTACACAAAACTGGCACAAACACATTAGGATTGCTCAGCCTGTTTCAGTCCACACAAGAGACTAGAGCCAATGGGGAAAGCCCATGCGAACTTGATACTTCCCTTTGAAGGACTCCACCAACCAATGTGATGCTTGCAAGTCAGACACTGTCCCATGCACATATATGGAGCATGCATCATTTCAAAGCACACTTACATCGCTAACTTTTTAACTTCACAGTCCGTGAGGCCCATTGTGGGGACATTATTCCCTGTGGATTTGAAGTAGTAAAATGAAGATCAAGGGTAAGTGACTTTTCCATGATCACCGACCCATTGAGGGTATGTCCAGAACTGTAACTGACGTCACTGAAATTGAGTTCGTCCCCTCTTCCCAGAATGTAAGGTTCTGTTTGGTTCATGCTTCCTTTTCCATGGAGAAGGAGGGCCCTTCCCAAGCTCAATTAAGGGAAATACTCATCTGTAAGTGCCTTGACCTCTTGACCCTAAGGTGCCCTTATAGGTGTTGACAGGCATTTGTCAGAATGAATGAAAAGAGAATACCCATCTCCCTGTCTTCCCTTTTCACGTCCCGTGGCATTGCCTGGGGTGTAGGTATTTCAGCGCCCGCTGCACCAGGGAACAGGATGAAACAGGTTCTTTGGGCATCAGATTTTCAGACTTTCAACTTTTTCACTTTTCTTCTCAGCACGTAGGCTGGAGAACTGACATTGAAACAGGAGGAGGGGAAGTGGTAGGGGTGAAATGGAAGGTTAAAAGTTGATGGACAGCCCAGAGAGCTGGCGACAGAGTCAGAAAGTGTGAAGGTAGATACCGCAAGGGATCTGATGCAACTAAGCAAATCGAATGATGTTGTAACCCTGTCAATGCACACACTGGACACGTCTGAAGTCTTAAAAAGGAGGGAGGGATGGGGGAATTCAGATAGAAACCACATATGAGAAGACTAAGAGAAAAGTAAGTCTTATCAAAGGTGGAGGCCCAATACTAGGTGCTGAAGTGTATGCATCCCAGTTCTTGATGAAAAACAGGGAACATTTACTAAGCTAACGACCTGTATAATTAAGTTCCAATGGGTAAAAATAAAGTAAAAGATGAAAATAAATTTTTTTGAGTGGGAGCAGGAGAGAGTAGAGGAAAGGTTCCAGGAAAGGTGTCTCATCAGTAGTGAGGCTGATTAAAAATGAGACCAAGTGATTCAGCAGTGCATTAGAAGAGCGAATTCTGACGCTCTTTATTATTCAAATAAAAGGCCGAGATGACCTCCAGTGGGCTTCTTGAATTACGGATTCCAAAACAGCCCTGTGCAGGAGACTACCTCCAGGAAGACATTGAATCCCACAGTCAGATGATGTTAAGAGCTGACAGGACCTGCTGACTGTCAAGTTCAATTTCCTTGATATGATGAGGGGGAAGAGCACAGTCTTGGGTTTAGTTCCTGAACCTGTCTGTCACTCACTGTGTGACCTTGGGCAGGTCACTCGAACCCTCTGAGCCCCAGTTCTCCTTTGTGGATAACAGAGGTGATAATGCTCAAGCACAACATTGTCGTCGGCTTCATACTTACGGAATAGGTGTCACAGTACTCACAGCCACAAGGTACTCTGCAAATGTAAATAGCAGTTAGTTGAGAATGCCAAGACCTGGGAGGTGAAATGATGCTCAGATGTCTATTTAATAAAAGAGTTGAGACCAGAACTTGGGTCTTTTAGCTAATGCTCCTTGCTAGTTAACACCACCATGATTTGAGAATGTTTGTAGGTGTCACAATGTAGCGATTTACAGAGATGCTCTCTTTGCCATTGACTAAGCCATGAACAACCCCCAAGTCAACTGCCAAGGCATTTGTTTCCTTCCCACTTGTCCTGAGAATGCATAAAGCACTGTGTTCCCCAGAGAGCAACATGGCAGCCCCGCAGTGGCCCGGGGAGCTCTCCACCCATCTGGACAGTGAGGAGGCAGCCAGAGGCGGTACCTACCCCTAAGGGTAGGTATGCCAGCACGTTCACAGAGAGCCTATCCGGGTCGACACAGGAATCTCCAGGCATGCAGACAACCACTGTGGGTCTGACAGGCTGGTGCCGTCTGGGGAAAGAAAATGGGACCAGTCACATGCACTCGCACTCTCCTCCTGGAGCTCCGCACGAGACTGCCTTGTGTTGCCCAGAATGCCAGCGAAGCCATAAATCCATCTGCTGGGTGAGCCCCAGCAACCTGTCCAACCCTGCTGGGAAACAGCACATCCGGCCCTTGACGGCACTCTCATGACTGCCTGGCTGAGAAGTGGTATTTTAAATAAAGAGAGAAAAAAACGCCCTATTATTTTACTCTGGTAATTGACAACAAGTTTCTCATGAGTAATTTTAGAGTGCTCAGGGTGTGCCGGGGTTTGATTTAACTTCCCTTTACAGGAGCCTCAAACTTGCAGAACAAACACTATTTTGAATGGAATGAAATATACTTCAAAAATCTATGTGGATATTGTCAAGGCTTTAATTGAAAATCCTCACTGTATGGCCCCTTAAAGGCTTATTTCAACTGTAATACTTGTTATATCATATATGCATATTTTTCTTATAATTTGATATCATAGTAACCTGTGAGTGATTTCCAAAGTGGAATCTGCAGAAAATTAACTCCTCAAAATGTTCTTTAAAAAAAAGAGTGCAGCACCTCCAGCTGGTGTGGCTCAGTGGATTGAGTGCCAGCCTAGGGTCACAGGTTCAATTCCCAGTCAGGGCACATGCCTGGGTTGCCAGCCAGGTCCTCAGTTGGGGGCACATGAGAGGCAACCACACACTGATGTTTCTCTCCCTCTCGTTCTCCCTTCCTTCCCCTCTCTAAAAATAAATAAATAAAATCTTTAAAAAAAAAAAAGAGTGCAGAGTGACTTCTGTAGTCTGGAAACACTGTATGTTCAATACTGGTTTTAGCAAGTCACAGGATGCATTAGCACCATCAAGGCTCTGAGAAGTCCCACAGGGCGAGAGCTTTGATCATCACTGTTTTGATTGCAGAATTTCCCTAAGTAGAACACAGGATTTCCCCATGGGAAATTAATACACACACCAACACATTCTACCATTTTAAAATTTAACGGTGATATTTGATCCTGCAAATTTCTCAGGAAGAGATTTTGAGAAACCTCAAGGTAGAAGGGAGGACAGGAAGTCCAGTCAGGGTTTAGAAGTAAACCATGTTCTACGTTACTCAGACCTTTGTACCTCATTCCCCTGATTATTCACTCAACAAACATTTATTGAGTATTCGGTATGCATAATGGTCATGCAAGCTGCAAAGAGAAAGCAGACGTGAAACAATAAATAACAGAGCAGCACTGTCAAAAGGGACAGTGATGGACAGACTGAAAGATCGAGTGCCCCTCCTTTATTCGTAGGTGAGAAATTAAACGATCTGTCACTGGATGTAGAACACCTGTGGACTTCTGCTCTGGAGCCCCTACCACTGGAACATAAACATTCAGCCCAGAGGAGGGAAAACGGTTCTGCATGTAAGGGCCACGAGGTAAAGGCATCTGAAAACATACTCCAAGCCAGGGTCTCAAGCCCCAGGAGTTTCAGAGAAGGGGCAGAAATTAGGATTGCATATTTCCAGGAAAGACATCAAAGAGGAAATTAGATGAGCCAGAAGCCCTGCACTGAGGAGGAGGTTAGACACTCAAACCTGGTCTCTGCATCAAGAGGAAGCAGGCTTCTGGTAGCCACAGTCAAGGCCACTCAGTATTTTTTGAACTGTGTGTGGCCATGGGAATGCCCTGGCATTTATGAAAGACACGGCCCTGTTCTCTCCCACTGGGTACCTGGTAGACTCACTGTGTAGGTTCGCCATGGGAGGGCTTAATGGTTTTTGTTTGTTTGTTTGTTTCTCTGTTGTTTTCAGTGTGGTGAATTGCTTATGTCTTAGGTATACAGGATTAGTTCAGTAATGTGATTTTCTCCTCTCCAGCCCTTCAAGAGCTCATTCATTCTTAGAGCTTTATTATGACCTGTGGACAGACGGTTCCCATGTATGTAAGTGAAGGTCTAAATTTCTCTGCAAGCTTCATCCCAGGTTCCTGTCCGGTGGTCTCACCAGTCTCCAAAATTTTCTCTGAATCATAATATATCCAGATTATCTTCTCACCAACCCTCTTCCCCCTTTTCCCCTCCCAACATCTCTATTTCAATCAATAAAATCATCTTCATTCAGTTTTGAGAGGGTACTCAGTTTTAAAAGCATGGAACTTTTTCCCTCTCCCTTCCATTTCCCACAGACACTCAATACCGAAGATGTGTCCTTCCTCCTTTGAAACGCCTCTTTGAGCCATCCTTCCCTCTCCCTTTCTGTTTGCTACTGATGCAGAGGAGACCTGACCCCTGTGGTTGAATCATCCAGCCACTATTCACAACCTGTCCATGGGCTTCTCTTACCAGGCCACTAGAGTTTGTTCAAAACAAAACAAAACTGAACTAAAACAAGCAGATGCTCAGAATGCTGTGTATTTAATAAGTACCCAGGTCATCCTGCCAGGGTTGGAAACGGTAACCCTAATTGCTTTCAGCAGCCATCCAAAGAAAGGTGGTCTTTACAATCGCAGCCCCTGGGACACATCCTCAGCCTCCTCATCACATTTGCTGAGTGCTTGATGCCAACACTGTTAAGTAGCTACCACTATATGGTGTTCACGGACGAGAAATATTCCGCTATCAACATCTAAAATCCTCATCAAAGAGCGACTTCCCATTTTTCCCATTAGCAAGAAGGACACATAACATTTGAGCCCTATAAAATCCAAATCTGCATGTACACTGTTACCTTTACCTATGTGAACATCGGTGGAAATGATGAAATAACCAGGAAAAGGGGGTGAGGAGTGAAAGAAATGCATGTCTCTTTTAGACAGAATTGGAGGTAGCGAAAGCAGAACACGACCAAAGGGGCTGAAACCAAAGGGCATTTGAGCGTACGGAACTGCTGTAAAGGTTAAACTCAGTCAACCAAGTGGTTGGGTATCCTGTTCCATTTTGGAGAAAAGTATTAGAGACTCTCCCACTAACCCAGGCTGTTTCGTCAAGGACTAGTTTAAACCCCACCACCCACAGAGTGGAGTTCTTGGAATCTCCCCCATGACCCCAGTAACGGCTGCCCAGCTTTAGGTCAGCCCTGCTGAGCCCTCGTAAATCCCAGCAGAGCCCTCCCTCTGCACCTGCCTCCACCCCAGCCGAGGGGGCGATGGGATTACCGTCAATGAAGTAAAGATAATCCTAGGCAAGGACCTTTTATCCAGGAAAAGTCTCCGGCTAGTCCTCATCACTGCCCTTCACAATCTCCTCTTAATAACTCGCATGCCGGAATGTTGCAAAGATTAAATCTGTGGGGGAATGTGACGCTTTGTGGCCCTGACATGGAGTGCTTTGAGCCAGGGAAGGAGGGGCGGGTGGAGGGCGGTGGACAGCGAGAAGACGAAGAGGGGAGGAAAGCAAGACAAAAGACAACACGCTCTGCAATCTTTCCGCTAAAGGTCTTTGTTCGGCCGGTACGTTATTTTGGTGATTTAGACAAAGGCATAATAATGCACTTTATCTGCTCAGTTTATGATGTGTGTGTGTGTCATAGGTGTACATGCATATTACTGCCTATAAAATATATAGAATGTGTGCCAAGAAGACAGAGGAGAGAACGCAGATGCTTCTGACTCAGGGACAGTTTGCTTTTTCTTAGGCAAGCTGGCCTTCTGACACCACCACTGGCACTGCCGTCCCAGGCCAAGTGGTGACTTTGAGAAGAGGCCATTTCATAGAGGAGAAGTAATTTAAGAATAAATTAAAATGACTCCGTGGATTCTTGCTTTCAAGAGCCTGCCAAAGAACAAGCAATAAGACTTGCCCTTGACATCTAGTGTCGAGGTTATTGTCTAGACGTGCAGTCGGGGGAGGAGAAATGGGGTGAGAGAATGACCAGAGTCCCAGGGGAGAGTAACGTCACTGCATGCTCACTTCCTGCTTGCAGACCTACTGGAGCAAACTTGTTTATTTTTATGTTTTCTGAAACATGTTCTTTATTAACGAAATATCCATGGAGAGGCCTCTATAGTGGAATATATTTTTAAAAACCTTTGGTTTAAACAAACCTGGGTCTAAAACTCGCCTTTGCCCCTTGGAAGCTGTGTGATCCCGTGAGATCCTTGTTGAGTGTCGGTTAATACATTTGTAAAATGGAATATCAATACCTACCTTGGAAGTGTTTTGCAGAGTGAAAATCATTTATGGGCCATCTACACATGGCTTTATCATTTGTCACTTACAGGTATGCCACTGGGGAGTGATTTTGCTCCAGATTCTAAGGTAGTCTTTCTGACCCTACTGCAAAGTAGATGGGACCACAACCATGCCCAGGGGACCCGTTGCTGAAGGAGATCAGTTGCTCTGACTGCCTTTGGGAGGCCATCCTGACCCCCTGCCATGTCTGTGAGAGAAAGACTACCAATAGAATCAATCAGGCTTCACAGAGCCTGGGAGTATATATCTTAGAAACACAATTCATGTTTTTACAGAAGGAAGGTGGCATTGGCATTGAAATGAGTTGATGTGTACTTCCCCAAGGACAATGGAGAGACACCTAGGGAGCATCCTCAGGACCAATTGTTGCCTCTGGGTGAACTTGCTCTTTGCAGGACATCATTTAGAGCCCTAGGTTTATATAGGACCAAGTCAGTGCTCTCTTGATGATCATTTGAATCACTTCTCAATCACCATAAACTGGATTTCTATAGTCAGTCACTCATTCATTCCTTCATTCGCTCATTTAGCAACCACTCTTTTGGATTTAGGAATACTCCTGGGACTTGTGACGTGTACAAAGAAGAAGTGAGAGAAGGACACAGCATCCTGGAGACCGTCCCTTAACTCAATAATGGACAATTCCGACAAGTCCCAGAAATCTTATCCTGCACATTCCTTGCTGCCTTCAGCTGTTTAGACATCCGTGAAAACATCAAAGGCAGGCGAAGACAGGAAAAAGTGAAATGTACATTTTTATTAAGCAGCATTGGAGGTACTCGGATGATAAATAAAGCAAAGAATCAAAAACAAAGGAAACTTCCTGCTGATTACACGGTCATTGCCTTCAAGAGATATTTTCTCTAGTTGAGAAAACCGAGAGAGTGTACATGAAGACAAAATCACTTAAGGTAACAATTTAAGAAGAGCCAAAGCACAGTTTCTTTCAGCTTTTCTGAGGGTTTAAAATTAAAAAAAAAAAAGATGTTGCAAGTATCCTGTATTAATTTTTACATCAATGTCTCATACAGTATTTGTATTATCGTAAGAGTTCAAAGCACAGAATGGTGTCCTAACCTGAAATACATAGGAAATCCTCTGTGGAAGAAAAGGGACTTTGAGTTGAGACTTTACAGATAAGGGAGTAATTTTCATGATTATTGATAAGATAAGAGCCCTGTATTTCTCGAGCATATAAATTATACCAGACACTGCAATTAATAACCAACATGAGCTTCGTTGTCTCATTTGACAGAGAAGAAAAGTAAGGTTCGGGGACATTAAGTTTAGGGTCTTATAGCAAGTGAAGGTGGTAAAACCAGGATTTGAACCTGGTTCTGTGCAAACCCCAGGGTCAGTGCTCATTACTCGCTGTCAGAATATTTCTCTGACAAATAAGATTTAGATGAGCAGAAAAACATGCCAGGAGGCCAGTATGCACCATAACATGGTGATAAAAATATCTGTGGCTTATGAGGAAAAAGAAAGGTTTGGACATAATAAGGATCACTGGTTATTCCTAATAGCCTTTCTCATTTTCTTGCTTTATTAATAAAAGTCTGAATCTTAGCCAGGCATGAATATGGCCCCCACAATAAATAAATAAATAAATTTCCAGCTCCCTTTGCACCTGGGAATGGTCATGTGACTAGATTGTGACCAATGAGATTTAAGTGGAAAAACTTCCAGAAATGTCCCTAAAGGGAAGAACTGTGTTCTTCTTCACTCCTCCCTTCTTCTTTCTGGCTGACCTGCAGATTCCATGGCCAGATCTGAAAAGGGTAATCTATATCACAGGTGACCTTGGGAATGGAGGTCACACAAAGTAGAGCAACAAGATAGAGGGGGCCTGGGTCTCTGGGCTCATGGAGGAGCAGAGCCAACATTCCTGTCCTGGGCTGCCTGGAGTCGGTCTTTGAAATGAGAGAGAAATCAGCGTCTGCGTAGTTTAAGTCACTGTTATATTGGGTTATATTGTTACTAGCAATTGAACTTAATCCTAATTAGAACATAGTCCAATTTGACTTGAGCCAAGAGTTTCTGAGTGATCAGTGGGGGAGCAGGTTGGAAATAAACGGAGAACACGGAAAACTTCTCAAGTTAAGGCATGTGTCACGTACTTAGTAGGCTTTCTAGGCAGACAAATATAATAAAGGTGGCATTTCCAGAACACTCTGGGTGGCGTAGAGGGTCCAAGGCTGCAGAACTACCTAAGGAAAGAAGAAAAAGCATTTGGGAAATCACTCGAATAAGCTGGGTGTGAGGTGCCCAGGGCCTCACAGAGTCGTAGACACTCAGAACTGAAGCTGTAGGATGAGGATTCTAAGTTGAAACTGAGGGTCAGAATACTGAGTAATCACAGGTGGCTGAGATTTCTCCTTGAAGGGCCATGGTATGTTGGCAAAACAGAGAAATCAGGAAGTGAAAGAAAAATCAAAGAGGAACAGAGGCTTCTCTTTTAGAATCGTAGAGCCAGAGATGGCGGCGAGACATCTAGAGAGACACCGCCGCGATGCAGGCGCCCGCAGCTATGCGATGAAAACTCTACAAAAACATGTTTAGACAGTGGAAAGCAGAAGGGATGGAGCTGAAACTGTGACATTAGACAAGTTTTTCAAGCAGCAGGATACAGGAATCGGACCAAAATAGCAAGTGTGAGGAGGGGAAAAGAGGCAGCAGAGAGGGAGAAGTGATGAGGAAAGAGGCAGGAGAAGAGGCATATGACAGATTTTCTTAGAGTCATGGAAATAGCTTCCGTCAACAGGAGAATGTGCCAGAAAAGAAGAAGACCAAATGAGAAAAGATCATTGAATCCAACAAGGAAGAAACAGGTTACAGTTGACCTTGAAGTGACAGCGTCACTAGGGGCTGAGAGTAGAAGCCTAGTTTTAGGAGACCGAGTGAATACCTTAGAGGGGAAGGGAGGTACACTTGAGAAATACGTATGAATTAGGAAAAGAAAAAAGGAACCAGAAAGTCAGCCTAAAAGGACAGAAGTGCCAAAGGCCTTATTGGGATACGGGAGCTCTGTATGGATGACTTAGCAGGGAGACAAACTGGGAGGAGCCACTTCTTAAACCGTGGTCTCTTCATGTGTCAGCTGATGATATTAATACCAACCACATGGGATCGTGGCGAAGATGAATTAATATGTGTGAAAATACACAGCACAGAGTACATCAGGTGGTGGCTACCCATCAGGTGTCTACTTATTTCTCAATGTCTTCAGGTAATTTCTTCCATTTTATCACGTGCGTTTAGACCTCGCTAATTCCCCCTCAAATGAACGTCCCCGTGCTGGCGGAGAGCAGGTGACCGTCCAACTGTCCCTGTGCCTTGGATCCTGTGTGCTGATTCCACAGCAGCTTTGGGGGCCTGTCCGGGAGGAAGAGAACCCTCCAAGGTGGTGACTCAAAGAGTTGCTGTTGATGCACAGCAACCGAAGAGCACACGGTGGTCTTCCCATGTAATAAAAATACCAAAAGGAATAGCCAGACCACTGACTAAGCTAAAACATCCTGTGTTTCACTTAATTCAGCCTACAAGGTCGGTACAAGAGTCTCTCCATCTCATAGATGGGAATTCTGAACCTCAGAAGAGTTTAACAAGTTGTTGTTTGTTAGCTCATGTGAGGGACAGGGGGGCTTTGAGTGTAGTCTGTGCCTAACACCCGTGAGTTCTACCATCACTCCACGGGCCGCTTTCTGGAGTGATTTTTTGTTGTTGTTTTTTGTTTTTTTAAGATTTTATTTATTTATTTTCAGAGAGAGGAGAAGGGAGGGAGAAAGAGCAATGTACGGTTGCCTCTCACATGGTCCTCACTGGGGACCTGGCCCACAACCCAGGCATGTGCCCCAGCTGGGAATCGAACCGGGACCCTCTGGTTCCCAGCCCGTGCTCAATCCACTGAGCTACACCAGCCGGGCTGTTGGAGTGTTTTGAGACACAGAAATGTACCTAGCACTCTCCCTGCTTCCATGAGCACAGGAGAGAAGCCTGAAGTCAGCCCTGACCCAGACTTGGGGTGGGATGGTCATAGGATGACAGTGACACTAGCCTGGGTATGGCCAAGGGCAGCCAGAATGAAGAATGAGCCTATTCCCAAACTGGGAGGGGAAGAGAAGTCAGTAGCCCAAGTACCAGAGATGGAACAGAGCCCCATAATCCCTTTTATCCAGAGGCAGAATTGGTCCAGGTCCACGGGCCACAGCTGGACCCTCCAAAAAGTCTGGAAAATTCTATGGCTCCCCCAAATTCCTTTCGGTCACCAGAAGCCACGACTTCGTGGAGATGGAGACAGCTCTGGCCTTTGCACCCCACAGCAGTTGGGGTGGTGACTAGCCCCTCCTCAAGTGACCCCACCCCGCTCAGACACCTCAGAATAGCTACTCTCTGAAGCATGCCCAAGACTGTTACCTCTCTAAATGAAGTAAGCTGGAAGATGAAAGACCAAGGCGATCATTTCAGTCCGGCTTACTCGTAATTACGCATTCATCAGTCAGAGCTTTAATTACCAGGAGATAAAGGTACCATTAGCATTTTGAGGAAAACTGGCTCCAGCAAAATACATTTCTTTTGTCTCCCAGCCAGTTGACAACTAACTGTTATCCTCGGGGAGGCTTAGCAGGGAGACACCAGCCTAAACCATAAAAGTCCCTCCGTGGTAAAGGGCGATGCCACTGAGCAGGGCACGGCATTTGTAAGAGGTGCTGCCTGTCTGGGAAGCCCAGAGATCTTTGGAGGAGAGGCCACGTTCCCCTGGGGGTTGGAGAACGGAGAACCATCAGAGAAAGAGAAATGGAGGCGTGGAGGAAAAGGGGAAGGGAAACTTGGGAGCCTTGCTGAAAATAGTACCTTGCTACTCCCTGGCATGCTCTCAGGTTCCACCAGCTGTATTTCTGCATGACCTCCAGGTGGAGTGAAGTGTGAGCCGCGTTGCTGTGGAGGTCCTCCTGCCCCGGCACCATGTCCCTGCTGCTCACTGTCCAAAACGAGGGACGGGGGTTCACTCCTCTCTCCTATTTGTGTGTATTAAAGAGGAAAACTGAAGACAGAAATGTGTGTGTGAATGTGTGTGTGTGTACGTGAGAGTGTTTGCGTGTGTGTCTGTGTGTGTGTAGGTGAGAGTGAGCGTGTGTGTGTATGAGTGTGTATGAGTGAGTGTGAGTGTATGTGTGTGGTAGGGAGTGTTTTTCTTTTCTTTTTAACATCTGGCAGGAGAAATAGATTTTCCCTTCCAGTGTTGCGTTAAAAGGTAAACATCATTGACTGGGAGCAAAGTGGGGGCAGAAGCGAAGACCATAAAACACACACAATGTCAAATTGAAATGATTAATAAAGTTGAGAGGCAAAGCATCCCCCGTGCGGTGTGAGATGCGACAGACAGGTCAGGGCAAACGCTAGCGAATCAATTTCGGTGCCTCTTTGCCTAAGGGCTGGGACAGGCAGCAACAGACAGAAAACCATTTCACAATGAGAAGAGGAAACTGGCAAGAAAGAAGCCTCAGGAAAGTGGGGACAGGGGATGAGAAGGGATCACATCGGGAGAGGAATTTCTTGGGTGGCGAGGTTATAGGTGTGGTGGGATGTTGGCGCGGCACCCAGACCATACCCACGAGATCGAATTCGTAGACCATAAATGCCAGGCATCCAACCCAAAGTTTTCAATAATTAGCCAAAGTTCTGAGGTGTGAGCACAGATTTTGGCTTTGAATCCCAATGCTGTCATTTATTAGAAATGTAAATCTGGAGGTCATGGAAATTTTCTCACTGAGCCTAGACTTTCTATCTGTAAAATGGGGACAATTCTAACAACCTCATTGAATTGTAAAGATTAAGTGAGATAATGCATGTTAAACCATACTCCTGGTACATACCACACTCTCAGAAATGATAACTGTTATCATTTACTCCTTTTCCAGCACATATTCCCAGCATTATTCATTTCCCAGAATTTTTCTTTTCTTGGCCCTGACCTTAATCTGTGTTCCTAGAGATGGATGGGAATGATTTAAATGCATTTATAAGCACCATCCTCTGCTTATCTAGTGCTCTCAAAGTATGATCACTTACCCCACTCATTCATTATTTCAACAATATTGAGAGCCTACTGGGGTATCAGGCATATTCATCAATTGAAATCTACCCATTGGTAGCAAAGCACCAATGGAAAAGAGAGCACAGTGAAAATGCACAGAACCAGGAAGGAGCCCAGCTCCCTCTCCATCACACACCTGCATCTTCCATGGCCCAGCTCTGAGGAAGTGTGAGAAGGGGTGGGAGCCAACTTCCTGGGCCTCCCAGAAGTAAATCCAGTGCAAGGTGAGCAACTCTGCAATGCCTACATTCCAGGGAGCATTTCTTCTGTGCCTTGTCCCTCAGATGAAGGGACACAGTGCCAATGAAGTCAGGTTCAGTCATCCCTCAGATGGCTTCTCAGCACTTGATGCAGTCTGCATCCCAGACCAGATCCTCTGCCATACAGACTCACGTCTTCTGTCCCGAGGATGTCGGGAGGAGAAGGCAGGTAGATCTGCACAATGCCCCTGTCAGAGGGCAGAGAGCGGCGGGGCAGGCCCCAGAGCCATGCTTGCTGGCTGATCAGTTGTGGTGCCTTTGTCAGAAGCTGTCTAAAAGACAGGGGACCTTACCGAAATGCTGAAATGCAGTCATCAATCATTAGGCTCCAAGATCAGGCAAACCTGGATCTGAATCCCTAGTCTACCTCTGATGAGTCATTGCCCCTTGGCCTTAGTTGCTTACCCTCTCTAAGCTTCAGTTTCCTTGCCTGTGCAATGGGCATCGTCTTAGTAACTGCTTCTGTATCCATCAGGGCTCTGGGAGGAACAGATGGCACATGCAAATTGGGCAATTTAAGGAGAATTTGATTAAGGAACTGTTTATAAAGGAGTGGCCACCATGCAGGGAAATAGCAGAGGTGCAGTACCTCAGGGCTAGAAACGGCGGGGACCATCACCCAAGAACTCAGAAGAAGAGTGATTCCCCTTAATAGTAGGCATCAGAGATGCAGCCAGACAAGATAACCCCGTAAGGCAAAGCTCAGCTCGCTTTCCTCTCCTCCCCTTCTTGGCTGAACCCAACTGGAAGGCCAAGGACAAGGCAGCCTATTGATAGTGTTTCTGCAGCTCAGCCTTTTGGGGCCCAGAGCAGGGTAGAAAAGGGTAGAGAGTGGATCTGAAAATACCCAGTACAATCTCATAGGGTCATCACGGGAATTAAACAATATTATACGCATGAAGTGCTTGGTACCAAAGTGTTGGTGCATGACAATGGAGCACGTAATCAGTGTTAACTGTAATGATGATCCTTTCTTCACCAATGAAAAAAGTTAGATTTTAAAAGTTTCAACCATTGTCCCTAAGTTATATAGAACTAAGACTATTATTGGTTCTTATCCAGAACTCCTAGTATGCCACCTCCCAGGTATGGGTACTATGGCAGTGACAAGTGGCCTTCTTCTAGATGGATGGGACATCTAGAAGAAAAATCTCAGGCTATCAAAAAAAATCAGTCACCCACCCTTTGTAGCATCTCATATTAGATTCAACAGGAAGAATTAATAGGAAACATCACCACCTAAAGTATTTATTTCATAAAGAATAGATTTGGGCTAGACACGAAAGTCTACAAAGATCCAAAGAGACATATTTGCAAATTACAGGTATGTCTTGACATAATTCAAGCAGATTAAGAGTTAAAAATAGTCCATCAGAACCAACATCTCTGTGTACCCATGTGTCCCACACTGGCAGACCTAGGTGGCCTTGTCAGGACTGTCCACAGAGCAACAGACTGGAACTTGTCCAGAAAGTGACTATTGTCATAAATGGTGCCATCTGTTCCATTCCGCACATCATTCTGGGTGTGGCTACAGAGCCCTGTCTGCTCAGAAAGCAAGCCTGTTGGGCTAGCCCACTGGAATTGCAGAGCTCCCAGGGTCTGCTTTGCTTAAACTCCTGGTTTCAAATAATGACACTTGACTCTTACGCTGAAATGTTGTTTTGGAAACAATCACCTAGAAATGACCTCTGGGCATCCCAGCACCAGTCCCTTCTGAAAACAAGAAATCACCCCACTACTATCCACTTGCTCCTGTATTCGGATCCCACTAAATGCCCAGGGTACCCCAAGACCTAGTGAAGAGAAACCTCTTCTGGACACAACGTGATTTATATGGAGACTTGACTTTATATATTTTACATTGACCTTCTCAGGGACATCCACGAGCCATCCACGACACACCCTAAGGAATACTATTTTTGCCATCAGCTCCCCGGCTCTTGGCTTCCCCAACTATTGGCAGTCTATAAACTACTCTGCACCTGGCTATAAACCACAATCCTGTATCCCTAGAAGAGAAAACATCAACGTATTGCAAAAATCTTGGCCTTATTTGCAAAACCCCTCTAGCGCTTACTCATATCCACATTGTTTCATCCAAAGCTCACCTAATGGGTAAATAGAGGAGTCGAAACAATTCCTCATTAGGTCAGCCTTGGGTAGCACAAGAACCAGTCATCCCCAGGGAGGGCTGCCAATGGGAGCTCCATTTGGACACGCTGGGTGAGATTGCCCAACCTTCAGACAGCCACCAGCTTGTTCAACAAGTGGGCAAACAGCTCTACCCCTGGGTGCACCTAGGCTGAGATTATCCTGTGGCAACTTGGTTTTTCAGTGCAGTGCAAAAAAGTGCAATCTGAAAATAAGAGAGCTCCAGGCTGGTCTCTGGAGCAAATTCAAGCAGAAGCATGCATCCTTAAACGGATGCTTCAAGCTTCAAGATGCCCAGGGTGCCAGACCTCTGATTATAGGCATTTCTATGAACCAGAGTTTTATATTCAGTTCCTAATTCTTTTCCTGGAGGAACAATGGAGATGCCACTTTGTACTTGTCCACTAGCTTTTGATTATTTAGGACACGGGGCTCTGAGCAGCATCCAAGCCACGGGAAGCAGTACGCAGAGTGGTTCATCCCTGGGAGTTGGTGGGAAGACAGACAGTAACTGCCAGGCCTTGCAATTTCCTGTGGCTTTCTCGGCCCCGGTTTCCTCATTTGTAAAATGGGGCAAATAACATGGCCTATCTCATAGGAGGCTATGAGGACTGAGTGAGATAATTCATGAAACATTGAGTCTGACAGACAGTAGCACTCAATAAATATTCAAAGCAAACCAGAAAAAAAAAATGCCCAGCATCCTGACCCATCCCCTTCCTTTTATCTCTACAGCTAATTAAAACACCATAGTAAGCACTGGAATGGATTGCTTCCAGGTAATCATAGGAAACCCTCAATCCCAGAGGAATTGTAAATGAACCTGGCCATTTCACCTCTTTGGTATAGATGCAGAAAGAGGTGTGTGAGGGCGGAGGGGTGTGGAGACATGCACAGGCCAATTTGACTGGGGGGTACAGCGCTGGATGAGAGGGAGGCGAAGAACCACTTTAGTAGGATATGGTGATCAGATGAGACTCGGCTCAACGTCTCTTAACTAGTGAGGTGCTGACTCAGTTGATGAAAACTGGAAAAAGTTAATAGGAAAAAATGAATCCCATTAGGCTGCCTCCTCTTGCATGTTGGCTACAAGGCGAATTGCCATCACAGGCTTCCAATAAATATGAACTAATAATCAAATGTAAAAGCGAGGACATCATTGTTCTCCCCCAGCCTGGCTGCTCGCCCAGTGGCTGCTCCGCGGGCGATGAGCCGCCTTCTATCGACAGCGCATCTCCCCTCTGCCCGGAGGAGCTGTTAGGAACCCTCTCCAGCTGGAAGGCGTTTCTCAGCCCTGTTTACTTGGACCCTGCGCTTCCTTTTCCAGTACAACCCTCTCACCACACCCCAGGGAACCTCACCCTTGGCTTTTTATTTTTTAATAAGCAACTCGATTTGTTCCAGTTTCCTTAAGGATCAGAGAAGAGAGCCACTTCTGGCTTCCAAGCCTACGTAGCCAAGAACGGGGTTACAGTAAAATTGATCAGAGCCCAGGAAAGACCAGAGAGATGCCACCAGATCGTTCAACCAGGAGAGTCCCAGGACTTCTGTACTGACTCAAACCTGGACTTGGAAGGCATGCTACAGTCTCACATAATTTATTCCATCCCTGTCCAGTATCCCTGCGGTCCTCTTCTGCTCAGCTCCTGTTACTTCTTCCTGTTTGAGTTGCTGACTAAATACTCTGAATATCAAAATGGGGTTGATCAGAGATGGTAAAAAAATGTCAAGTTTCTCAGAGAAGTAAGGGTCAAAAATACATTAGAGGTGACTCTAGAAACTTGGTTTCTTAGCTGTCGCTGTGCCATAGAAGCTTCTAAAGCACAAAAATATAGACGAATTTCTGACGAGTGTGTTTTATTTGTAAAGAAGAAATACGACCTAAGCAACTTTGAAGGCGAAGAGAAAAGGTGTCCACAGATTCCCCCAAGGCCAAGTGACTCTCCAAGGAGAGATATGCAGGTGCCAAGGACCTTCCTGCTTACTCCGAATTAAATCCAGGCCAAGCCCATGTTTTGTTTGTCCTAACTGTCGGACACTCTAGTCTAAGCCAACTGAAGGCAGAACAATCTGGGTAACAAAAAAAATTAAAATAAACAATGTACTTCACAAAGGAATCACCCAGGATTTCCTCTGATGATCTTCTCAAATACATTTAAAATTCGCTTGCTTCAAATTGTCCACATATGCATGGATTTCTAGGCAGTTACCTATCTATTGTAAATGTAAGGCACACCTCTGTAGAAGTTGTGACTTTCCAGATGTTTTGTTCTTATTTCTCCGGATAAAGAATGAACATTATATTCTACACATTTATAGTGGGGGTACAGAACTGGCCCCACCAAACTCCTCCAACTGCAGCCGTGGGTCCCCTCCCCCAAGGTCACCTTCAGGGGCTCACATAGCACTGGCAAGTGGAGTTGCTAACCTCGCTTAAAGGCTACCCACCCATCTTTAGAAGATGTGCTCCAGAAACCCCTACATCAGTACTTACTGGACTGTGTGCAGGTAAGGTAGCTGCTTCAAGCATGCAGCCTGCAAGTCCAGGTGAGAAAGTCAGTAAAGGAAAACAGACTCATACCTTTAAGCTTTGGAGGTCTCTAGTGCCAAATCCTAGAGGGGATAAGGGGCATACACGCATCTCCCTCCAGCGTCTGCTCTGGGCCCCCCGAAAGAATCTCATTTTGGTGTTCCAGAATCGCAATGGCTCACATTCTGGCTGAGCAGACCAAAGACAATTTGGGTGTCACTGGATGTGACCATTACAGAAGGACTCTGGGACAGGCAGATGGCACCTGGATGGAGAATGTGGACACCCAAATTAAAGTCACTGCCACCATCTCTACTCCAGTGCACACATGTGCAAACGCATGCACACATGTGCACCCAGACACACATAGGCACATGCAGCCCTCTCCCCCTCTAGCATCACAATTGGTCATGTTCAACATGAACCATCGCTCATACCGTCCAGTTATCAATAAAACTCAAGGACCCCAGAGTACCTTGGGCTGACACCTTAGATAAATCTCCACTGACAATTTTAAAGCTAAATATATCCAAAGGTAAGAAATCTTGAAAAAGTCACTTAATCCAGCTCAGCTTTTCTTTACCTTAGGCTGGTGTTAAAAGAAGAAAGAAAAAAAAAAAAAAAGAAGAAAAGAAGCTATCCCATAATATCCATCCTCAGGCCTCTGAGCCGGTTTACCTAAGCGTTGCCACGGTGATGTGTATATAAGTCAGTCTTCACTCTGAACCACAATCTCTGACTTGACAGAGAACACCCATTTGGGCTCTAAAGTCAGGTAATAACCAGGGAGCACAAGGCACATTTTTGTTCAGGTTGCAACCTGATAGTTCTAACTTGCCAGAGAAAGTCGTGAGGTTTTCTTGTGCGGTGTTTTTCTCTCTGCATCCCTCTTCCTCTTTTCATCTGTCCCTCACCTTTGCAGGGAGAGAGGATAAGGAAGAGGAAAAATCCTGGGAGTCAGCCTGAAGGGAGCGTTAAGGCTAGCCCTGTCAGGTGGGGCCTTCGTCTCTGCCGGAAGCAGGAGGAAGTGGGAGGGCTGTCCTGGCACACGAGTCCAGGCCCACCCAACTTTCCAGGCAGAAACACAGAGCAGCAGAGCTTCAGGGAACCTCAGTGAAGACACGCAAATCCCTGTGGTGGGAAGTGACTTGCTCAGGCTCACTCAGTAAAGAGATTTTTTCTCCGGACTCCCACCCAGGGCTTTTCTCCAGAAATGACCACGAACTCACCCAGGATTGCTTAGGACACAGAAACACTTCACATATAAAGCGCTGTGCCTGTCCTCCACACAGAGAAGTGCAATGGTTGTTTGAGGAATAAATGAATCAATGAGTGACTGCAATATCAGAAAAGAAAAACAACTCTTTCTTTTTGGGGTTTCTGGCTTCCAAAGTAAACTCATATCTGCAAAACAACCAATAGCAAAGACTCTGCATCTCCAAGTTCCCAGTACCCGACCCAGAGCCAACCCTGTCCCAGGGCCCCAGATGCAGCCAACTCTGCTGAGATGAAGAACTACCAGGGCTCCTTGCAATGAGTCACTCGCCTGCCCATCGTAGAAATAGTAGGTCATCAATGAACCAAATTGTAGGTCAGTTGTGTGTTTCGGGGAACAAGGAGGGTGGTGAGGAGGAGGGAAGCTGTTAGCACATGCTGTGAGCAGACTGAGGACCTTCCAGGTCCTTCCTTGTGGCCCCATTTTGGACCAAGGTTATTCATTTATGGAACTGCCACCTCAGGTCACCAGTGCCTTCTGGGGCTCCAGAGCAGAGCTAGGCAAATTTTTACGTAAAGGGGGTTGAACCCTTACCCTCAACAAAGCCAATTACATGAGCCAGTTGCCAGCCACATTATAATCCTTCCCCCCATAGCACCCCAACAACCTGCTCATCTATACATATGAAAGCAGTTGGAGAAATGTGTAGCTTCTGTGGACAGAGGAGCTACGTGTAGAAGCAAATGCACACAGTCACCTTCTCGGGATAAGCTTGCTACTTCTTGGGCTTCTGTAGCCAAGCCGTGCTGGCTGGCAGCTTGGTTTAGTCTCCTTAGCGGGAACCATGATGCATTTGGCTGGCGCTTGGCTTCCAGTCCTAGCTGTAATTTGAAGCAAGGGTAGATGACGAGGGTCAGACAGCAAGGAGCCTGTAGGCTTAGAGGGGAGCCTCCTTGCTTGATGAGACACCACAGGACGCGAGGTAGGAAGTTCTGAAACTCCGCAGTGCTCTGCATCCTAAACTGGGTCCTTCCAAAAGGCTAGGAGAGGGCAGAATTTGAATCTGGCTTCCAGAGCTCCGTGGGGCTGAGTATAGAGCACACCTAAATACCTTCACAGCCTGACATTCCCAGGACAGCAGGAGCTGTCGCATTTAAGTCCCAAGGATAAGACAGATGCTGCTGCCCCTTGGTGAGATTCCCGAGGGGAAAGCAAATACAAGGCTTGGAATCTAGTAAAACTCCATAAATATTCATTGATTTAAACCAAGACAACCTGCTTCTGCCCTCTTTCTAGCTTATACTGTCGTCTTATCAAAGAAGAAATAAACAGCCCTGGCTGGTGTGGCTCAATTGGTTAGAGCATCATCTCGTAATTGATAGGTTGCACGTTTGATTCCCATTTGGAGCACATACCTAGGTTGAAGGATTGATCCTCGATCCCCGATCCCATGTCCACATGCATACACACCCCAAACTAACCCCAGTCCGAGTGCATTCAGGAGACAGCCGATCAATGCTTTTCTCTTGCATCGATGTTTCTCTCTCCCCCTTCCTCTAAAAGCGATGAAAAACAAATGTGCTCGGGTGAGGACAAAAAAAATTTTTTTTTAAAGGAAGAAGATATAAACAGTGAGTTAAAAAATAGCTTTGGGTTGACTTTGAAATCTGTAATAAAGTGCCTTTTAAAGTTGTTTTAAGTGGGTTTTTTTTTTTAAGTTTTTTCATCCGACTTACTGTGTTGTTTTTATCAGGCTGATAAAGGAAACCGTCTGTGCTGGAGGCCCCATGGTAGATAATAACGAGAGAGTCTAGAAGTGGAAGGGTAGGTACCTCTGGCTGAGAAGGCAAGTGAATAAAGCAAACCATAGAAAGCAGGCTCATTCCTGCCCTACAGAGAGTCATGGTGCCCATCCGAAATTCAGTGGATGCGTGGGTAAGGCAATGTGTGTTCCAAGACGGCGCAGGCAGGAACAGAGCTCAGATGTTCAGAGTCCCAAAGGGCCAGCCCAAGCCAAGGTGCAACCCTATTAACTCTCATTTACCCTTGGAAGAATCTGACATCTCAGACCTGCCTTTTCTCACTGCCGGCCAGTTAGGAAAGACTTCAGCAGTGCAAATCCATCCTCACACTAGCCCGAGGAAAACTATATAATCAGGAATGTGAGTTGACTTCAAAGTCAAGTACATATGTTCCCAAGATGATAATTGACATTGTTTTCTGGATTCTCTGCTGGTCAAAATGATCACAGAGAGTTCAGTCTCCCAATATTGCCTGGAATTAACTAGACTGGGACTTGGGAGGCCTCCGCTCTGCCTGTCACCAGCTATAGGACATTGGACATGTCACTTAACCTCAAGTCCAGGCTTCATGATTGAGGCAGCTGTTACCTGCAATTCAGGAACTGTGTAAGGTGCTGGGACCCAGAGATAACCAGGGCAATGACCCTGTGCTGGAGAAGTCACTGGGGAAGATCAATACCTCGGCCAACACTTTCAAGACGCTCAATGTGTGTGTGCATGTACATGTCTGTGCACACACATGTGCATGCTGAAACTGCAGTAAGAGATTACATTGCTGCTATCACTGAAGGCATCCTACCTGTTTATACCCTCAATCCCAAAGGTATCTAATATGATCTCCATGTTACAGATGAGGACATTTTATGGCTCAGAGAAGCAAAATAACACCCTGATTACATAGCTAGCACATGGCGGAGCCAGAACTCAAACTCAGTCCCATCTGAGCTCATAACCCTGCATCATCTTCAACCTTGGGGACTACAGTCTAGTGAGAGAATGGGCAAAACAATATAAGAAAGGATGCACGCCAGTGGGAAAAGTTCCAGATCCAAATCTCCATTGACTTACTGAAAACTGTCACGGGGGAACACGGGTCTCCTGGAACCACCTCAGAATCAGTACATCCAACAGCATCACCCCTCCCACCTCCACATACCACCCCTGCACGCACACCTGGGCTGCCCTCCGACACTCCTTACCTCAGTCAATGTTGTAATCGTTCAAACAAGTATCTTCATGAGCCTTCCTCTCACCACCCAGATCCTGCTGAGTCTACCTTCTCGTCTCTCCCAAAGCTGTTTCCGCCGCTCTCTCCTCCCACCTGCCAGGCCTACCTGCTCAAGTCTCATTTGCAGGCTGTCATCAGTGTAGCCGTCTAATGAGCCCCCCCAGTCAGGTCCCTCTCCTGAACCACAGTAGCTCGCTGAAGTCTGCCAGGCCTTTAGAATAAACGGAGCTCCGTTATGCCTGCGATCCTATTCTAATTTGTCCCATCTCTCACCAACGACTCTAAACTTCTCCCTGTTCCTGAAACACATCCTTTTATGTCCAGTTCAGCAACCATTACCGAGTGGCCCTTTATTTGCCGAGCCTGGCGTCGGGTATAGGGATGCAGGGCAAAGTTTCTCAATCATGGCACTAATGACGTTCTGGACAGATAATTCTTTGTTGGGGGGCCTGTCCTGTGCTTATAGGATATTTAGCAGCATCTCTGGCTCCCGCCCGGCAGATGCCAGTAACACCTGTGATAACTAATAAATGTCCCCAGACATTGCCAACTGTCCCCAGCGGGGAACCACTGCTCTGGAATGAGATGCATACGGGGCCCTTCAGGAGCTCCCGGCACGTGCGCTGTGCGGCACAGCAGGCGCGAGAACACAGGCTGGCTTGCCACTCACTCCGAGTCACTGCCCTGGCCCAGCGGCTTCTCTCTGTGGGACTTTAGGGAACTGCATTCACCGCTCTGAGCCTTCCATTACTCACATGTAAAATATGGATTCTAATTTCAACTTCACAGCTTATTGTGTGCATTACACTAGTGAACCTGTGTAAATACTTGGCATACTGAGCCCCTAAGACCTGACGTTTTTCTGACCTTCACCCTTCTCCTTCCACAGCCCCAGGACAGGGCTGCAAAGCATCCTTTGCGCCCGTGTACAGGACGCTCCTGCTTAGACTCTTTCCCCCGCCCTCCCCACCTTTGACAAATCCTTTCACACCCAGCTCCGTTCTTTGTGCTCCCCCTCACTTTGTCTACGTCACACTGTTGACTAGCTCTTCCTCTGGGCAGGGGTCAGCAAACTTCCTCTTACAGGCCAAAAGTAAACATTTTAGGTTTTTTGACCACATACTCTCCTACAACTACTCAACTCAGCCACTGTAGCTGAAGGCAGTCAAAACAGTCGTAAACAAACGGGCGTGGCTGTGTCCCAATACGGTTTTGCTTGTCAAACAAGATGATGCTGGGATTTGGGCAGACCTAGCAGGCAGCATCTTACTGGCTTTTTAAAAAATGTTTATTGAATTTATCGGGGTGACATTGGTGAATAGAATTATATAGGTTTCAGGAACACCATTCCACAACACTCAGTGTATTTGCATTGTGTGTTCACCAGCCCAAGTCAAGTCTCCTTCCATCACCATCTGTCCCCACCCATGCCCTCCCCAACCTGACCCACCCCCTTCCCCTCTGGTAGTCACCATACTGTTGTCTGTGTCTATGATTTTTTCTTTGCTTAATCCCTTCATTTTTTCCAACCAGTCCCCCGGTCTCCCCCCACCAACAGCTCTCAGTCTGTTTCTGGATCTACGCTGACTTTTGCACACCCAGCACCTCGCACAGCACCTGCTACATCATGGATACTACTTGAATGATGAAGAGACCGATGGATCCACATTCCTCATCATGTCGGTATTAACAAAACATGTGACTGTGAAGTCTCTTGAGATCGTGTGACTGAAGGAGCTGACCCAAATGGTAGAAACACCCCCCAGGCTAGTGTAATCAAAGAACAACACAGGTAGAAAGCAGAGTGGAAAACCTCTCTTCTCTGACGGTGCGAGCCAAGGTTCTGAGGTAGGTGTAGGGCTCCCAGAGAAAGTCCGGGACGCCCCGCTAAGCCAGAAATCCAGAGACATGACAAATGAGCTTTCGGAACACGTATGTCTCATACAATGTTTGGGACATACTCACACAAAAAAAATTCTTGGTTGTGCATCTGAAATCCAAGTTTAACTCAGTGCCCTTTATTTTCCTTTGCAAAATCTGGCCACCTTATTGAGGCATAGGCTGTTGACAGTCTCTTCTCTTTCCTTCTCTCAAACTTCCAGCAGAAAAGATGAGAACCTGTCTGACCTGCCGGGCCACCTCCCCGCCCCCCCAGGAAGAGGGCCCCCTGGAAACCGCATGGCAACAGCTGAGAAGTTCTGTTGGAACTGGAAATTTAATTAACAAAATGCTAACATGTAATTTTGAGGAGGAGGGGGGAGAAGGCGTTATCACGAAGTTAATAAGAGAACTATTTTAATTACGGTATTTAACAAGTTCTGACCATGCCGCTGTGCTCTCTGGGGAAGGATTCACATCGATCAAGAATCTTGGAGCCGAAGAGAAATGTGAGGGGAGCGGAGGTGGACACGTCACTACTCTGTGCTTCTCTGCGCCCATCTGTTGTTAAGAAGTCCTCAGGCCCTGGCTTTTAGGAGCCCCCAAGGAGCCATGTTCTCCTCTCCCATGACTCAGAGAAGAAAGCTAAGTGCTTATCTTTCCATGTCAAGTTCCAGCCAAGTAAGATCTGGGGAGGCACAAAAGTCCCAAACCTGATGTTCAAAGCTTCCATCTGCCTTCGCTCACCCTCTGGGGGTGAAATAGCTGGACTTTCTTCTGCACCCTGACTTCTTCTCTCTGTGACCCTCCTGCTTGCTCATCAGCCCATGTGGCAGCTTCTCCGTCACCTCCCCCAAATCCATCAAATAACAGTAAAAGCAACAGGCCTTGACACAGGGGGGAAGAGATGGCAGTGTCTGAGAGGGATGTGGGGGGCTGGAACGTGTGTCACAAAGCAGAAATAGCAACAGTGGCTGCATCAGATGGCCCTTTGCTTTCCAGGCTAATCCCAAATCCTCCAGCGGCAGGACAGGGCCTGTCCTCAGTGCGCAGAGCAGTGGGCCCTGCTCTTTTGCCAAACCAGAGGAGGATGACATTGTTCCCAGGAAGTACAAGGGATGTGGCCCTAAGGCATGAGACAAGTCAGGCTAGGGACAGAGGTAGCCTTGGCTTTCCCTGTCACCGATCCTGAGTCTCATGACTCTGAGGCATTTTGCCCCAGGAATAGGAGGGACCTTTGGCGGCTGGCAGTGGGGGGGGGGGGGGGGGGGGGGGGGGGGGGGGGGGGGGGGGGGGGGAGGGCTTGAAGGAGCTTAGCCTGTGAAAGTGGCCATAGAAGAGGGGAAGATGCAAAGAGACTAACCAGGACAAGGAAGCTGGCAGAAGATTCTGCCCTGGGTCTTTCCCCTTCTGACATCAAAAGATGAGCCAGGGTGACCCAGGGTCCAGGGTCAGGCCTTAAGGGTGAGGGTGGGTGTCTGCAAATGGGGAGGAGTCCAGCATGGATGTTGGTGCTTGTACAGAATGAAGAGGAGAGGACGGTAAGGGTAATGAGATTTTAGTTACACAAAAAGGGAGTATCAAATGGGAAAATACGGGGTGGGCCAAAGTAGGTTTACAGTTGTAATACAAATAAATAATACAATAACAAGTAAATCATATAATTAATAAATAATATGAAAATAAACTCTTTTGTGTATTCACAACTTTTGTCAAGCCCTGTATACTAAGGATAATGAAAACCAAATTTTTCATGGTTAGAAAGTTACCAGTATAAAAAGAGAACAAACTAGAATGAACCCTGTGATGGTGAATGAAATTGGAGATGATGGGAACTCATGGCTTTCAATCTATGGATAGATACGGAAATAAATATGGATGTCATATGAGTGTGTGTGTGTGTGTGTGTTGTACACTTTCCATGTATGTACACACACACACATTCCACCAGGAGGGGCTGGGAGCAGCAAACTGTCCAGCAGCGATGAGCACACTTAGTTCCCAGATCTGCTTTCTACACAGTGTTCTCCACCCAAGGAAAGCAGGGATCCTTGGAGAAATAGCTGAATTCAGGGCAGTGCAGAGAAAGTACAAGATGAGCCTGGACCATTATATTATTCCATAAATTAAGGAAGTGCTCAAAATGATGAAGACATGTCAAAAGGACTCAAAGTCAGCTTAAAGGAGCTCCCCCTTCGCCAGATCTGGAATAATTTGAGCAATAAAATTAATGAAGTAATGGTTTCACTAATGAAAATCAGAATCCATGAGTCTATACTGATACAAATAAATACATTAACAACTTGATGGGAAACAGAATATTTGCATGGTCTCAAAATGCTTTCCCACACAAGACAAATATGAATGGCACAGGGAAAAGGGGTAGCTCTGTGGTGGAGAAGTCTGGCCTGCCCACCCTAGTCAAGAGCTCAGATTTGTGAATCACATGTCAGGATGTTAGAAGAACACAGGTGATGTGCTTACCAAATACGCAACACCCAAATATAACCACTAAGACTCACCAGACAAACTAAAACTGAGCAATATTCTTGGAATTATTGGGCTAGTCTTAAAATTGCCAATGGAACTGCCTATGACCTGGTGATTCCACTTGTGGGAATCTGTCCAAAGAAACCTGACACACTGATTAGAAAGAACATATGCACCCTGTGTTCCTTGCAGCGTCATCTACAACAGCCAAGATCTGGAAGCAGCCCAAGTGCCCATCAGTAAGTGAGACGATAAAAAGCTGTGATGCATTTACACAATGGAATAATATGAAGCCATAAAAAAGAAGGAAATCTTACCTTTTGTAGCAGCCTGGATGGACCTGGAGAGTATTTTGCTAAGTGAAATAAGCCAGTCAGAGAAAGACAAATGCCATATGATTTCACTCATATGTGGAATCTAATTAACGAAATAAACTGATGAACAAAATAGAAGCAGACTCATACATGCAGAGAACAGACTGACAGCTGTCAGAGGGGAGGAGTCTTGGGGGGTGGACTGGTGAGAAAGGTGAAGGGATTAAGAAGAAAAAGGCACAGACAACAACATGGCGACTGCCAGAAGGAAAGGGGAATGGCGGAAGGCGGAAGAGGGCAAAGGGGGAATAAATGGCGGTGGAAAGAGACTTGACTTTGGGTGGTGAATGCATGATGCAGTGTGAAGATGATATGTTATAGAGCTGTACACTTGAAATCTGTATGGTTTTATTAACCCGTGTCACCCCAATCAATTCAATAAAAAATGTGAGAGAAAGAAAGAAAGAAAGAAAGAAAGAAAGAAAGAAAGAAAGAAAGAAAGAAAGAAAGAAAGAAAGGAAGTTGAACAAGTGACAGGAAAAGGCATTTCAGGAGAAGCTACCAAATAGGAAAATAAATATATATAAAAAAAGGAAACCCATTAAAAAATAAACTAAATTTCCAACGCCGTGAAAGTCAAGGAAAGACTGAGAAACTGTTCAGGTTCAAGGGTGGCTTAAAGAGGCGTGACAGCTCTGTGACAACTGGACCCATTATTGGAACAATTCGAGAAACTTGAAGGGGACCTAGCTAAGTGAAAGCAAGGTACGCCAATGCTGGGGCTGTGAGGGTTGGATCGTAGCTACGTAGGATGTAGGTGTGCGTATGTACTATGTAGGAAGTATGCTCTTTGCATGACATACTAACATTTTTACATGGGTGGGGCATCATGTTGAAAACTTACTCTGAAGTAGTTTATGAAGGAAAATGTTCTTTGTACTGTATTTGCAATTCTTCGGTAAGCCAGAGGTTGTTGCAAAACAAAAACCTAAAAAAAAGAGAGAAAAAGACCAGGTAAAGAGACATAATACAGATATTGAAATGTTATAGTAGCCAAAGGGGAAGTGGATTAGGGATTCTATCGTGACCAAGAGGTTGGTTACAATGGACTGGGCCCAGACTTGACTTGGGACTACAGACTCAACTGTGCAACTTCATGCCAGTGAAGCACAGAGGAAACGCAGAAGTTTCCCAAGTGGGTGCCCAGCTCCTCCCCTGCAAAGAGCATGTGATAATCAATAATCAATGAAGCGAAAGCTATCATCTTGGTGCTCGCTCATTGTGCGTGTGCGTCCCCCTGCTTGCGCCCTTGACTCCATCAGCGGGCTCCTGGGGAGGGCTTTGCCTCTTACTTCCTACATGTGCCTTTTCTCCCAAGCCTGGCTGTTCCCATGGGTGCTGCCGCTCTGTCTGTCCCACCCGAACACTCTGCCCACTCCTCTCCTCTCTCTAGAGCCCAGTGGCCCTCAACCCACTGGGGCCATGAGCTGAAAGTGTGACCCCCATTTGGCCAGTATCAATACACCTTCTAGCAGCCATGGCTCAGATGTCCTCTTGAGCTTTGGTATTTGGGTCGGTACAGGTGAGAGAATGGGGAGACCCAGGTACTGGAATGGAACGGTCTGCTCAGGCAGCCAGTCCCATGTCAGGCTAACATGTGTGAGAAATAGAAGTTGGACTGCTTCCCTACCTGAAATACAGATGCACACACACCAGACTATCTCACCTAAGTGCTTATTTAAATAGGTATTCTCTGATAAACGGTTAATGAAGCTCAGAATACACTGATGCCCCACTCTTTCCCCACTTTAGGTTTGAGAGGGGACAGATACAACAGAAAAGGGAAAAGGAAATGCCTAGTAGACCAGTTCATGTGTCTTTCTTTACAGAAGTCTGCAAGAGAGATAGGAATGTCAACTATGCTTTCTCTCCAATGCTGAGCCATGAGCCATGTCAATAGGAAGAGATGGCTCAGATCACATAACATGGCCCAGACCCCCAGCTCCACATGACACCCTGACAAACTGAATATGGAACTGCCAGGCTCATTATCTGCCACCCGCTCTGCTGAGAAGCCAACTCTCACATGAAATAAGAATTTGCTTAAGAGTGGGGGAGATCAGCCCAAGGGCCCCAGCAAAATTTATAGTTTAGCCTTAAGAAATAGGTGTCTGCCATCCTTCTTGTAAGGTGTTGTTCCATTAAAGAGGATGACAGTGATCATCTGACTAAGGCACAGAAATGTTAGATGACCAGCCCAAGCTCATATTTTGAGACTGGGTCAGTTAGGATGTTTCTGGTCATGAAAAGAAAAGCCAGTGAAGAATAACTTTTTAAAATGAGGACATTTAATTATGCTACAGAGCAAGAGGTCTGAAGGTACACCCAGGGTGAGTTAATTTTCTTCACTTTGCCTCATGGTCACAAAATGGCCACCACGGCTCCAAACATCAAATCCTGAATTAAACACCTATCACCTGTCAAGACCTGTACAAGGATGAGCCGAACAGATGGGACCCGTGGCTTCTTATGTCTTACAGTCTGTTGCTAATCCAGAGACTGTCCTGGAACACATCCACTTACAGCAATTCCAGATCCCTTCAATTCTGCTTTAATAAAGCAACTTTGAACAACTTTAAGCTAATCTGTACTCATATATTTTAAAACTCAAAGGTAGTTTCAAAGCTGACATATCCGGAATGTCTTTGCTTCAGGATTCCAACTTTCCAACTCCGTGAAGAGGTGCTGTGGATAACTGAAAGATGGTACAAACAGAAGGCAGCTGGCCCTGCGCCTGAAACACGGTGAATACTCAAAAGCAACTCCCATGTTCTTTTCTTGACATGTTAGGCTCCTGACCACCATCGCCATGTTCCCTCCCCATGCCACGCCCATCCCCGCCTTTCAGGAAAGAGGCTCAGTGGCCAGGCTGCCTAGAGACAGGATGGACTAGGATTTATAGAGAGCCTTCTCTCCCCAGCTTCAATTCCCCTACATGGGCACCTGAGCATGGCTCATGCTAGGTCCCCATCGTGAACAATTTTGTGCAGAGGAAAAAGCTGTCCCACAGCTTCAGGAATTGCTTCCTAATTAGTTCGACATCTCAGAGATAACATGCCCTGACATCAGAAGATGGGGAAATAGATGTCTGTGTGGGTGGGAGTCAAGAGTCTCTTCTTAATTGATCAAGTTCTGTATTTCAGTTTCCTGGCCACATGCAGTCAAATTTAATCCTTCTAATAATCAAACAAAGGAGGTTATTATTTCCTCAAATAAACCTGGAATCAGAGAGGTTCGATGATTTACCTGAGGCTACACAGCTAGTGGTAAAGCCAAGATTAAATCCAGGTGCTTAGGACCCAGTTCTTTTTCTTTTTTACCATCCGCGCTGCCTTTATCGCAGCGGGGCAATGGGTGAGAGAAAAGGGCTCCGTGTAATGTGTTCTTGTCACAGTTTAAGCCTCAGAGTATCTGCTTCAGAGTGGTAGGCAAAAGACTTTCCTCCATTCACTCAATAAACATACTTCCTTCATGCAACAAACACACTTGCCACGTGCTAAGGAGTGGAAGAGTTTAGCAGATTCTCAAGTCAATAAGACGCACTAGAGTTCCCACCTCCAGGGACCTCCTACCTAGGTAGGGGTCCGATTGGAAGGAAGTAAATGCATATGTAGACCATTCGTTTTTAAAAAGTGGAAGTCGAAAGAGAATCAAGCATGCTTCCTTCTGGAATGAAAAATACAGGGATTTTTTTTTTTTTTTTTTTTTTGAGTTTTAGTGAGAGAAGGCCCTTTCCAAGCAGAAGGTATTGTTATGGCGCTGCTGCATCTGCATAAATAGCAACAGAGTTGGAAGGGAGAAAGAAGAAGTCATGATTTGATACCTCTTGTTGCTGTGCAGGAAAAACATTCCCTCCTGATTTTCATATCACTCTGCCAAGTGGGAAAATTCCCCTCCACGTCCTTCTATCCAATCTAAATGCCAAATCCGCAGAGGGTGAGCATCGAGGAGACCCGTGGTGACCTGACTCTGCTGAAATAGGTTAAATGCGACAGGAGGTGCCAAGTGGAGGGGCAGAAGGGGGTGAGGGCAGTACTTTGGTGGTGTATTTTGGGCAGGTCATTGACACTCTTGTTGAAGTTTCCACTTCTCTACATACTGGAAATAACTAGCTTTGTCCCCTTCACCATGAAAATCAGCAGAGATCCTCTGGCCTGGCAGAACCAGGCAGTGAACCAGAACAGATGGATCCTCCCTGCCCCTCACCCGTTTTGTACAATAGATGATGTTCATCAAGACTTCTGCCTTTAGAGTTGGGGAGGCCCTCATCGCTACTATGAGGCTTATGTCTTTGAGTTTTTAGGGTCCTTTAGGCTTTTGCTTGCGGTTTTATGGCCTCTTCCCATGACAACCCTGTGACTGTCCCAGAGGTGGTCAATGTCCAGCAGACTCTATGGCTTTCTGGTTCCTTGACCTTGACTTCAATGCTTTTTCCACTGTCTTTGCTCTTTACCAGTGCACTCCATGGTTGCATCTTGGACTGGCCATCGCTGCAAACAGTCCCACCTCTGACATTTGCTGACACAATGTCCCATCCTTCCAGCTCTTTCCCTTTGCCCATTCTCTCACCTCATCACGATCTCCAGACTGGACTCCTCCCTTTGCTCCCAGTTTGTCACCTTCCTCCCAGTGTCATTTTCTTCCCAATGAAGCCCACTTGGCCATGGTCACTCTCATGTCAATAACTGAAGCAACACTGTTTGTCCTTCCACTTCCTACCGTGCTTGGGACCAGGCCAAGCAAAGGTTTGCTTGCTCCCACATCTGGATGGCTGTGTATGACCAGAGAATTGCTCACAGACCCTCACAAGGTGCCAACAGCCAGTCTCGGATACTTCCCTCAGTGCTTAGCAACCCCCCTATAACCTTCTCATTAACACCATCCCCCATTTCCCTCAGCAGCAATGCCAAATTTTAAGCCCCTTCTGCCATCTTTCCTAATACAGATGTCCTTGCTTATTTCACCGGGGGGGGGGGGCAATTAGATGTAAACTTTCTCACTCAGGCCCCAACCCTACCTGCATTCCCACTTCCTCCCCCAGGTCTCTCACACCAATCGTACCTTCCTTTCTAACCAAGGTGAATCCACGCACTGTGCCCCTCACTTCCATAATTTCCCTCAAGTAACTGACCCTAATATTTCCTGCATTTTTTATTTTTCTCTCCATTGACTTCTTCCTCTCAGTCCTACTAACATACTGAAATGTTTTCTATCTTAAGAGTCTACTAGCTTCTCATCCCCTCTAAACACTATTGTATCTATCCATCATCTATGTATCTATCTATCCATTTATCAATCACCTATCTTCATTAATACTGTTAAGTTTTTCTTAAGGGTAGCCCACACTTAGGATATTTACTTTCTCACCTCTCAATGCCCCTTAGCTCATTGGATTCATTTCCCTTCCTCTCTGTCTAAAATCACACATGACCTTCTAATTCCCAAATACATGAGGATTTTTCATTGGCCTTCTTTGCCCTTTCTGTTATGTTTACAATATTATCCATGACCTCCTTCTTTAACTGTTGTCCCATTTCCATTTCTGACACTCTCCACTATCTCCTAATCTCCTCCCTTTTTCTCCTATTGCTCTTACATGAACTTAGCCCTAACATGAAGTTATCTTTCTCTACTCATTTCTTGAATACTGGTGTTTCCCAAGACTCAATTCTCTTATCACTCTACATCCTTGCCCATGGCTAACTTAACCATGAGAATGCTTAAACCACCACCCACATGCTAATGACCTGTAAATGACAGTCTCCTCTCCTGGGTTCCATACCCCAGAGCCAGCTTCCCGCGGGCCATCTAAACCTAGAACGCTCACGAGCATCTCAGACTCAGCATGTCAATAACTCCGCTCATCATCCACCCCCTCCCAGCTGCTGGCTTTCCTGACCTCCTCATCTCTGAGAACAGAACCACCAACCAGTGGCCCAAGTCACCACTGGCCCAAGTCAGAAAACCAAAGACCATGTTGAATGTTCTCCTTTCTCTCACATTCACATGTAATTAAAAAGTAAGTCCAGCCCTGGCTGATGTAGCTCAGTGGGCTGAACGCCAACCTGGGAACCCAAAGGTTGCCAGTTTGATTCCCGGTCAGGGCACATGCCTGGGTTGTGGGTCAGGTCCCCAGTTGGGGCACATGCAAGAGGCAGCTGATTGATATTTCTATTGGGCATCGATATTTCTCTCCCTCTCTTTCTCTGTCCCTTCCCCTCTCTGTAAAAAATGATTAAAATCTTTTTAAAAACTAAGTGTAGTTCATCTCACCTCCCCCAAATCTCTCAAGTCACCTTCCCCCTTTCCATCACCACTTGCCTACCACAAGTCTCAGTTTCCCTTGCCTCAAATTTTGAAAATGCACTTATCTGGCCTTCCTGCTTCCTGCCTAATTCCCCTATAACACGTCCTCTGCATGATCCCAGAGTCATCCTCCTAACCTACAAAAATGATGGTCTCATCTCTGTGCGCTTAACGTTCTTCATTGGCTCCTTGCTGATGAGAGGAAAAAATATTCCCTTCTCTTCAGGAGCTCTAAGATTTTCTGTGATCTTGGCCCCTTCACTCCTGGCCAGCCTCCTCTGTCAACCTGGATCCTTCAGGCATCTGTACTTACTCACCATCCCAGAAGAGCCCGTGCTGTGACTACCTCGCTGCCTCCACACGTGGCTTTTCACGTGTCTGAGATAGCGTATCTCCAATCCCCATCTCCCCTGTCCCTTGTCTGCCTTAGCAGTCTCTTGTTACCTCCTCTCCTGCAAAGTCTCCCGCAACCACACTGGAAGATTTAGGGGCTCCGTCACATTCTATTAGGGTCATTTCTCTGTCCCTCTCTTCCCTCCAAGGGAGGAAGCACTTTTTTTTTACCTTGCCAAGAGGCTAGATCAGGTGTTGTGATTGCTCACAAAACTGTGTTGAGTAAATGCATGAATAAATGAAATAAAAGAGGAAATGTCATCCCCAGTCCTTAATATTATATATACACAACTGAAAATGAATGTGTCATTAGAAGAAAAGGGGGTGGCATCAATAAATGCAGCCAGGCCCATGTATTAAGGGTTTTAGCAAGAAAAATTATCCTGCAAATTGGATTATATAACTAACACGGGATGTCTATAAGTAGAAGATTCTTTGCTATGCATGAGTTCATATCATTTGAAGTACGTGATAGTTGATATCAAATCATCTGGCAAATGCATGGTGTGTTCACTGTGTGCTAATCCCCTTGAGCCTCCTTGACCCTTTTTTCCCATCATCCTGGGAATGAAGGCCCTGACTTTGAGCATCTGGTCGTTGAACTGTGGATCCTGGAGCAGCAAGGTCTGCACCCCAGAGAGCCAGGTGGGCCCCTGTGCCCTCCATGGCTGCTTTAGCAGACCCTTTCCCCTATGACTTTAAATTTCCCAAAACTGATTCTTCCTGTTGGTCTTGGCAGGAATCAGCAGTTGCCTCAGTCCACTGGAGATGGAAGGGTGAGACTGGGGTGGCCAGTTCAGCCCCTGCTGCCCACAGCTTCTTGGGTGCATGATTGAGCAACAAGCCAGGCCAGGGCTGGAGAACAGGCATGCATGAGGGAGCTGGGCAGGAAGGGGTGCTCCCTGATGCTAGTCTGGTCTTCCAGCTTCTAAGATATTTTGCTTTCTTCAAGCCTGTAGACGTACAAGACTCCTGGGAACCAAGCCAGGCTGATGAGGGTAGTAAGAGAGAAATGGCTTCAAGAAAAGAAAAATAATTTTATCATGTCACCACTTACAGTGCAAGAATCAGAAAATGTTTCACACCATTGAGTAGAATTTAGGGTGGGCTTGCAATCGAGGAAGTGACTTCATTGGATGACTTCATAAACAGCATCCTCCCACTATCTACCCCCAACTCTGTGCTCCCCTTCTCCCCCCACCCCACTCCCCATGCCCTGGACACACCAAACAGTCCTAGAATTCAAAACTATCTAAACCGGGATTCTTCCATTCCCTCCGCAAGTCACTGTTAAACCATTGTTTGGGAATGATCGAGGGCAACTACCACCTTCTTGGTGAATTCTCTTTCAAATTACCAAACCTGAAACAATTTTTCTTAGTTCCCCAAAGTTACCAGTACACACTTACATGCCAGGCAAACCAGCACAGACCCACTGATCCAGGACTCCAAAAGTACCAGGCCAGGACTAAGAAAACATAGCCGTTTTCTGCTCTCTCGAGCCAACATCACCGTGTGTTGTTGGTAAGTGGGCCAAAGAGCAGTGAACCTTGCTTTGAGCAACGGGCGCACAATGCAGTGTACAGATGATGTTTTACTGAGCAGCATGCTTGAAACCTGCACGGTTTTGCAAACCAAGGTCACCGCAATGAACGCAGGTTTTAAAAAAGAGTAATGAATTTTGTTATGACCTCTGAAGACTTCGTTTAACAAAGTATAATCCTAAAAACGAATCTATTGACTAGTTATACTAGGCACTGTATTGGCACTTGGCATGCATTGTGTCATTTGACACGCTCAGCAGACGTTTTGTCTCTCCTTACGAGGAAACTATGGAAGAAAAGGAAGCTTACCACCCTGCCTCTGACCCCTGCACCCGTCCCCGCACGCGCATTGATGATGTGGAACACAGACCTCCTTAGGCTGTTCCCCACAGCCGCCTTGGGGGCTCTTCACTTCCTCCCAAACTGGGCACCATCTCAGTCATTACTGGGCTCCGAACTCTTCCAGAGCATCTGATCTCTGCCTCTCTGGTCAGCACCTCCTACCGAGTTCCTGGGAGCATGCGCTCACAGCCACGAGATGGACTGGCTCAGGGGGAGCTAAGGGGGAGGAGTGGCTGAATCGGAAGCTCATAGCCATCTCACCGGTTTGAACAGACCTCTCTCCTGCTGTTTGGATGGTAGATCTTAGGAAAAATCAATCCCACTGATTTGTCTGCAGCTTCCCTCTGAGCTCATTTTCAGATTCCGTTCCTTTCTCCATCCCCCTGTGCCCGCCCCATCCCCATTCTCCAGCCTGACCTCCCTCTCCCTTTCTCATTCACTAGCTCTTGTCCTGTCAAGCAGACAAGGGGTTAAACACTCCCAGAATGGAGGGGCCAGGTCACAGAGATGCAGGTGCTAACAGGGAAAGTGTAGGCTGGAATCTAGAATCATCTGTCACCACTCCAAGAGCTTCTTTGGGTGAGGAGTGATCACAGACTTTGCTAAAAGTCTCCAGGTGAAAATTCCATAAATCTAGAAACTGTAAAAGTCAATGGAAATTTAATTAAATGAGTTAATACATGTAGAGGGCTTGGGACAATGCCTGGGACATAGTGAGCTACATAAACACTTTGAAATGAGTCAGAGTTTGGGGAAATATACATTTCAATGTCACAGTGGTTTAATATATTCCAGAATCCTTGCAAAGGGTTATTTGACCTTGTGTCTGTGCATTCTAAGTCCCTGCTCTCTCGGCCACCAGTCCTAAGACTTTCTCCTGTATTTCATTTCCTTCTTCCTCCTCTCTCTCCCAAAGAATCTGTGAGTTGGCCTCCATGGCCTAAGATCCTTATGTTTTGTTCTCGCCATCACGTCTTATTCTTAAACCCAGTAAAAACTCTTGATTTTCCTAAACCTTGTGTTGGCGTGGTTATATGGTGTCTTTCTTATCGCCTTGGCAGTGACTACACTGGCTTCGTTATAATAACCACTTAGTGCTGTAGAATCAAGCTGTAATTCCAGGAATGTGCTGGAAGGCCCATGCAAAGTAAGCTTTCCTCTCCCAAACACACTGGTGAGGGTTCTTTTTCTGGTTGGCTTTTCAGCAAGAATCTTCTCTGGAAATCTCATGGAAAAGGGTCAAAGTCGTGGGAGAAGGTGAGTCCCGATGGTCTAAACTTCCTCATTGGCCCTGCACAGGCCCCCCACTGCCATTTACTACTGGAAAAAATGCAGAATTCTTTGCTCCAAAGAAAATAATTGTTAGTGTCCTTCAGAATCATGACTCAGAGAAGACAGAGGGAAAACAGGCAACAGTGCTTTTCTCTTTTTAATGTTTCGGAGTGAAGGGAGGGATGTGGCTAAGAAAGCTGGGAACTTCCCTCACCCAAATCTGCACAGGACTGCCTGCTGGGGGCAGAGTGCCCAACGTTGCTCATTGTTTAAGGATTCTACCTGGTCCTGGGGGCACTGAGTTACAGCGACTATCAGATTCTGTCCAAGGCCCTCCTGTTCGCCAGGAGGAGGGAGTGACAGATGCTACTCTCCTGAGGCGTGATGAAAGATATGAGTCAGAAGAAGTGGGAGAAAACTGGCTTGAGGTCCTGGGGCCACTGTGCCAGCAGCTGGAAGGGGCTGAAGGAAGAAGAGGGAGGTCCCTCAGGGAAAACATATCACTCTCTCCAGCTGCCTTCTTTCTAACCCACTCAGATATTTCAGAAATATGCCAGATACAGACAGGTCAAGTCTGGGAACCCAAGAGCTACCTCCAGATATATACTGAATGTTTATTTGGTATCTCCTGCTGTTCTCGATGCTGGGCTGACCAATCAGGGCAGGTTGGATGAGGATGATGAAGCAAAGGTGATCATTTGGCTTTGGTGTGGCCATGCCTTATAATGTCCAAATGAGAGGAGATCTTAGAAACCACTGATTTGCAAATAAGCAAAGCAAGACTCAGAGGGGGCAAGACATCTAAGACACACAGCTCCCCAGCTGGCTGGTGTGACTTTGAGACAATGAGAACAGGGCAGACGGTCTAGTGCATGAGCCCTCCAGAGGCCAGCCCCAGAGGAGGGACACTGACCTTACTGCGGATCTCCACCACATTGTCACCTGTGGGTGGCGTGATGGACACATAGGCGACCACTGTCACCATCCACCCACCTCATTGTCTTGTTTCAGGTTAGAGTCCAGGACCTGTGATTGATAAGCCCTCAATCTGAAGAAAATCAAAGAAAATCAAATTAATGTTCTGATGCCTATCTGTGATGAAGTTTTTTAATCAAATACCACAAGGCTTGTGAATCTTTGGGCTATCTATTTTTTTTAATTGAAAGAAAAAGAAACCCACAGCTGATGTAAACACTGTATTATCTACCTCAGTGCCTTGAATAGGCAAACATTGGGATAAACAGCCCATGGTCCCTCTAGCCAATAGAATAATAGTGAATGCTAAGAAGGAATGAGCTGTCAAGCCATGAAAAGCCATGGAGGAAATTTAAATGCCTATTACTAAGTGAAAGAAGCCAATCTGAAAGGGCTACATACTGCATGACTCTGTCTAGATGACATTCTGGAAAAGGCAAAACTATAAAGACAGTAAAAGATCGGTAGTTGCCAGGGGTTCGGGGGAGGGAGAGATGAATAGACGCAGAGAGGATTTCCAGGGCAAGGGAAGGACACTGTATGATACTCAGTGGTGGGCACATACCGTTACACACTGGTCCAAACCCAGAGGAGGCACACCAAGAGTGAATCCTAATGTGCACCATGATCTTTAGTGATATGATGTGTCGATGTAGGTTCATCAGTTGTAACAAATGCCCTGCGCTGGTGGGGACTGTGACAGAGGGGGAAGCTGTGCATGTGTGAGGTCAGAGGGTATGTGGGAAACGTCTGTATCCTCCTCTCAATATTGGTGTGAATTCAAACTCACCTAAAAAATACATTCTTAAAATTAAAAAAAAAAAAACCTATGGTAGCAAGAATCCAATTCAACCAACATTTTATTGACCTGCTAATTTCACCAAAATCATTTTATCTCTCCCTGACCTTTGCCAGTTTCACTTGTCACAATGTTCTGCTTCCAGTTTTATTTTGTGGGGATACCCAGAAAAATAGCAAGTGACCCCTAGGATTTGTATTCTCGAGTTGTGGTGCCCACATTTTGACAACCACAATCACTGGGGGTTCTTGTTAAAAATGCACATTTTCAAGTCTTACCCTGGCCCACGAATCTAGACCCTCTAGGGGCGGGGCCAAGGAGTCTGCATTTTCACATCCTCCCCACGTGATCATCATGCACAGAAGAGTTTGATACCTGGACCAGGAAAAGCCTCTGGGAAGAAGGATGCCAGCAAGATTGCTGTGACCTCCAAACTTATCATCTAAGATCAGTGAGAATAAACACAGGAAGGACCCCAGCCAATGGGTTCAGAACAACCACCATGTCAGCAAAAACACGTGCACCGTGGCGACTCCCCTTGCAGCCCGGGAGCTCCTGGACGACAGGAGTGTCAGCCTCTTTCCTGGTCATCCCCACACCTGGCCCAGGGGACAGGCTCCATCAGTTGATGCTGAACGGATGACTTGGGCTTGACCCAGAGAAGACATGGGTAAAGACCCTGCAAAGCTTTCCCAAGCCTTGCCCAGGTGACCACTCACCCCCTCCTCTGAAATGTGCAGCGTTTCTGCAGGCTGGACACCAAGCACGCCAGGCTGTGGAATTGCAGGGTGAAACCGAAATGAAGCCTGGACACACATGCTGGCTGCTCAGCAGAAATGACCCCAGGGAACGTTTTTACCTTCTGGAAACCAGGAATATTCGGTTTCCAGAAATCACAGTTCCAGGGAGCCCTGCTCGCTCTGGGTGGCAGTGCTAGCATTGCCCACTTTGCAGGAAACCAAACTAAGCAGTTCAACAGACACCAAGGTCTCAGGGAGAGAAGCACACGGAGGAAAGTGTGCCTGCAGGGGGCTGAGCCCCTCAAGACTGGGACAGAGGCCTCCTTGGCCCCGTTGGGGGCATAAATGAAACAGCGTGTGAGCCCTGCAGAGATCGAGATCTGCTGTCCCCCCAACATTTACTCACGAGAGTCGGAGTGCCCCAAACGCCATCCTGGAAGATGATTTTTCTCACTTTTCCTACTCTTTTAAGTTCAAAGTGCTCCTGGAACTGTTGTAACCTGATTCACTCTGGGATATACATTACTTACATATTTGTTTGCTAGGGCTGGCAAACAAAGGGCCTCAGACAGAGTGGCTAAACAACAGGAAGTTATCCTCTCAGAGTTCTGCAGGCTGGAGTCCAAAATGAAGGTGTTGGCAGGGTTGGTTCCCTCTGAGGCTGTGATCTGGTCCAGGCCTCTCTCCTTGGCTTATAGGCAGCTGTCATCTCCCTGTGTCTCTTCACTTCGCCTTCCCTCTGTGTGTGTCTCTATGTCCAAATTTCCCCTTTTTATAAGGACACCAGTCATATTGAATTAGTGCCCATCCATATGACTTCATTGTAATTTGTTCACCTCTGTAAAGACCCCCATCTCCAAGCAAGGTCATATTCTGAGATATTGGGAGTTGGGACTTCAACATGTGAACTTGGGGGGATACAATTCAACCCATAATACCCACTCTCCTTCCTTAGGGGAAGAAGCAAGACAGAGACTTGAGGGAGAAGGGTCCTGAAGGTCACATGAGACCCTGAAAGAAGTGTCCCTGAGGAGGGGGAGAAAGAAGCTCTTTCTTCTTTCAGCTCTAAGACAATTCTGCTTAGAGTTGGTCACAGAACCCGGCGGTCCTATAACTGTCCTCATTTGCTATTGCATTTGGAAATGACTGTTTTTTCTCATTGCATCTGACCCTGAGGTGACATGGGCAAGCTGGCCAATTGCCCCTATAGAAAGTGACCGTGAGGAATTCAGAGGTCTGGTCACTAGCTCCATTTCTCAAAGTCCTCAGTAGCCCTAGTAACCTGCTCTCAGACTGACTGCCGTCCGCAGTGGACCGCGCAACACTGCTTTTGCTCTGGGGTTACCTGTAAAATATTTTCCAGTTGTGACAAGGGGATGCGTCCTGTCACCTTACTACTTTTTCAAAGGTCTTTCGGCACCATGTCAACCCGGGATCTAACACTTGCTTCATCACTTGCCACCTGTACGACCTTGAGCAGATTACTTAACCTCTCCATGCCTTGGTTTCCTCATTCTTACAGTGGAGATCATGGTAGTTCTCGGTGTTATTGCAGCGATTAAACAGGAGCGCTTATGTAAAACATATGCGTGTCTAATAAATGTTGGGTATTATCTACCTCTGTACATATGCATAACTCCTACTGCTTTCTGTGTGCACAACAGATAACGAATGGTCCCTAGCACCTGCAACTGGAGCTACCCGAGGATGCTCACCTACTTAGTTTCACGGTAGTGGGGGCTGACCTAGAATCGGCCTCCGACTGCTGGAGCCAGGCACCATCCCCCACCTCTGCACCCCATACTCTCCCTTTCAACCCCAAACATTGTGTTCTGTGTATCTCAGTTACTTTGATCACTTTAAAGAGAAATCCTCTAACAAAGGCTGTGGGGACACAGTTGGCAGGGAGAAAGCATGCCTCAGAACTTGAACAGCGAGTTCTGGGGGTTCCTGATTCCAACTGCCCCAGATAACACCGAGCTCCACACATTCAGCATGCAAAGCTGGGTCCTCTCCTCCCCGCCATCCACGTGTGCTTCTGAAGCCCAGCGCCCAGGCTAAAGGGTTAGCCTAATCTCATTGCACAGGGATTTCTCCATAATCTGTCCACATGTCCCAGGGATCAGGTGTGTGGGAGGTGGTGCTATTCCGTGGCAGTTCCTCAGACCCTTGGCCCCCAGCCCACCAAGCTCCCAAAGCCCTCTGTTCCAGTTGATTTCAAATTTAATTAAGAACCACTGAGCAGAAGTTGAGGCCTCTGCAGGGCCATCACCCCGGAGTGTGGAGAGGGCCAGGGAGATAAGAATCTCATCACGAAACAGAAAGTTGGAAGAGTCCCCATCACCTCACCTGTGAAAACAAAGCGACAACCACCAGGGTGCAGAGGCAGGAGATCTGGGATTAGCAGGAGGCAGGGCTGTGCCTGTGGATGGTGGGCGAGGGGAGTTACAAAAAGTACCCCTGGAACAGTCTCAACAAGAGACACATCACTGCTGTCCCCACAAGCAGCCTCTCCAACGACCGCCCACCCGTCCTGGCCAAAGCCTGGCACCCCCTCTTCCCTAAACCTGCTGTGAGATCATAACCGATGTCTTAGAAGGACTTAAAGAGACAAAAGGACAGAGCACAGAAAGGAAGAAGACAGCAGCACAGCCCAGGGGTCCAACACACCTCTGGAGGTGGAGCCTGGACAGGGTGGGGCCTTGACAAATTGGCTAAATGATTGTAGGGTATTCCTCAGTGTGTTTCACTGTCCCCCAAGATCAGAGTAGCCCCTGATTCTGGGATGCTTCTGATCAATACAGTTTCCAAGGTCTTCACTCAGACTTAGGACAAGACTGCCTAAGGGGGGCCAGAAAATTTGCATTTTAAACATCCTGGGGCATTTTGGACCACACATTTTAGAAGTCTGGGATGGTCTAAAACAGGACTTGGCAAACAACAGCCCATGGGCCAAACGTGGCCCACTACCTATGTTTATAAATAAAGATTTATTGGAACACAGCCACACCCACTTGTTTATGGATTGGCTGTGGCTGCTTTTGGAACACAATGCTGGAGTTCAGTAATAGTGACAGAGACCCAGTGACCCTCAAAACCTGGCCCTTTACAGAAAACGTTTGCCAACCCCCCCCCCCCCAGTCTAGAAGAGCGGCGCTCCCCTGTAGCAGTATGTGGGAATCCCCTGGGCAGTTTTAGACTTTCCTGATGTGGGCTCAGTCCACGTCTGGTAGGTCAGAATGGGGGTAGCAGTGGGCTCAGGCAAGGACAGATTTTTAGGCTCTCAAGGTCTACGCAAAATTTGGAGACATGCTGTGTAATGACAGAGCTGGCAACGATTCAGAATTCCCCGCTGCCCACTCCCCTGATGGTAAACAACTTCCACAAATAGTTATGGAGGACCTACCAGCATGAAGACGACCCTGCATTAAAAGGTGATTCGGCCACACCTACCCTGACAGCCATGCCTACCACGGGTGCACTGTCACTTCGGCGTTAGTAAAACTCGGCAAGATTCCCTCTCGGAGGCCAGAGTCCCACTTCATCCTTAGGGACACACCCAGCAGCTTGATTCAGTGGCTTCCCATTTCTGGCTGGCCCATGGACCGGTTGCATCACAATCACTTGGGCAGCCTATTAGAAATCCAATCTCCAGATCCCATCCCGGAACCGTGAGTCCAACTCCCCTGGGCTGGGGGCCTGGAAATCGGTTTTGTTACAGAGCCCCCGGGGGGTCGTTAAGGCATCCAGCCCTGGGAAACCCTGGAGACAACTCTGTCAACCACATTGAAGGTTTTCTTCTTCCTAAAGCCAACAGACCTGAGGGAGTCATTTTTCTTGCTTATGATGTGAATTTGGGAGGTAGCTGATCCAAGTCCATTTCTTGGCTCTCAGGAAAGAGCAATCGGATCAGAATGCCATGATCGCTGCTGAAGTCAGTGTGCTTGTGGGTAGGTGTGCAAATGTATTTCCATGTGCTGTGTGAGTGTGAGAGTGTGTTTGTGGGTGAGTGGAGGTGACTGTGTTGTGCATGGGTGTGTGAGCACATGGCTGTATGGATGCATGATGGTGAACGTGTTAGTGTGCACATATGTGAGTGTGAATGCATACTTGTGTGTGAGTGTGTGGGTGCACGATCACAACAGGAGAGACAGTGCTGCTCTGTGAAGAAGAGCGCGGGTTCTGCAGGTGATCGGCCAGACAGGGCCGGACCAGGGTGAGGCGAGCGAGGCGGCCGGGGTGCCATTTCCAAGGTCAATGCCTCAGCCGAGTTCCAGTTCTGCTAACAGTCTTAAAATCCCCCCACGTCTTCCTGCCTCAGCCTCAGTTTCCTCACCCCAAAACTTGAGATAATAACCATGCCTGCAGGATAGCATTTCGAGAGAAAAAAAAAAGTAAGATAATTCCTTTAAGTGCACAGGTCAGTCCCTGGCTACTAGCAATTGCTCATTCGTTTGCGCCTTCATGAAATATTTAGTGAGAACGTGCTTTGGAGAAGTTCTCTTTTAAGTTACTGGAAATAAAGCATAAAACAAAATTTTTTTTTAAAAAACCTCCCTGTCATTCGGGAATGTGCCTTCTAATGGGCATGGGGAGGGCAGCAAACAGAAACCACCGACGTAAACACGTAGTAGCTTCAGACGGCGATAACCACCGCCAAGCGCGGGAGGCAGGGCCGGGTGTCGCGCTAACGTGGGGACAAGAACATGGGCCGGTAATTCAGAAGAGGAGGCAGTCGATGGCATTGCCTCCCCATGTGGGTGGTTTGGCTACTTGACTCCAGCGTTCCTTAACTTCTCGGGACTCAAGTATAGTTCCTTGTGGTTAAAAATGGAGCATTCTATCAAGGAAGTTATGCAAAGCAAAACAAAAACAAAAACATAAAAATATGACAAACAAGCCCACACTTTTGCCAGAGGTTTGCTTTTCCTGGCTTCTCCGACCAGAGTGAATATTCACACACACACGGCATGGAGACAGGGCCCGCCGAGCCCAGCCGCGGCAGCCCCCGCTCCCGGGCTGCCAGCTGTCAGCTATGGGGGTGGCAGGAACCCTGAGCCTGCCCTGCGGAACCCAAACCCTCATTTTTAGGATGAAACTCTAGACACGTAAAAGACAGAGAAACCAAGATTGTGGCAGCTTTAGCCAACCACGCTCCCAAGGGGAGTTTTGTAATGGGGGAAGATTTTGAAATAGCTCTCTCTTCCAGCCAGTGAGAAATAAATTTCAGTTTCTGGTCAGAGGCTGAGACTAGCTAGCTGTTTGAGTCACTCAGGAGAGAAATCCACCATCTCTCCCCTACTACATCCCATCCCCACCCTGGGCCGCCAGGGAAACGACCATTTATTTCCCTGTCCCATCCATCTGGCTTCCAAAGGGCCTTCAAGGAATCAAGAAGTAATATGCTTTATGTGACTGTGACTTCTTGGCCATCGTTCACATTGTATTGTGCAAGCTGCGGCCCTGGGCACAAGTTGTTCCTGAATCTCACTATCACTCATCCCTTTACCAACACACACACACACACACACACACACACACACACACACACGGTTGGGATCCAATGAGACAACATCAGCAAGAATCCTCTAAAAACTGTAATCACATAAAAAGTAGGACTGTTGTCATTACGCTGCACCCACCCACGGGACCCTGTCCCCGAGGTCCCTCAGACCGTCCCCGCCCCCCCCCACAGGGCACCGGGCTTGTTGACAGGACTCAGGGGCCCCATTCATTCACTGCCGGACTTCCAAGGAAAGGACAGTGAAAAAACGGGCAGAAATGATATGAGACTCTGCCATGCCAGCTGTGCCCTAAAGGCATTCTGGATTCTTCTGTGGAAGGCCGCCACACCCCTCCTCAGAGCTCATGAGCCAAGAGGAAATAGACCAGAAAGCAGTTATTCCCACTTGGATCTTAACTCTGAAGCAGAGAGACCACTGAACTCATATCGACTGAGCCCTCCTGCTGTCCCCGAAGGACACTAGACACCAAAAATGCAAAAACAAAGAAGCCATGTTCCCTTCTTTCTAGGAATGAGAACCTATGAAGACAACGGGGGAACAGATACATTTTAAAAGGACAGTGGCCTCCAGCCTCCTTTCTTGGTCTGTTAAGACCTTGCATGATCTGGTCCCTACCTACTGTACCAAACATCCCCATACTGCTTTTACCTCCTTTACTCTATGCCAACCACACCAGCCTTCTGGCTGTTTCTTAAACAAGCTAACACTGCTCCTGCTTCAGGGACTTTCTCATCTGCTCTGTCTGGAATGTTCTTCCTGCATACATGCTTATGGCACACTTCATTTAGCTTCTGCTCTCCTGTGCCCCTCCAGGGAGATTCCCCAGCCATCCTGCCTGAGACAGCCCTACAGTTTCGCTTCTGTCTTCTCCCCCTGCTTTATTGCTTTTCTCCCTAGCATATCTCGCTGTCGGACATGTATAGCACAAATTTATTTATTACCTGTCTTCTATACTAGAAGTACACTTCATGAGGACACCAAATTTGTTTCTTCAGTTCTCTGCTAAAAGCCTAATGCTTACCATATAATAAACACACAGTAGGCATGTACTGAATAAGTGGGTAGACCAATGCTACCATAACATCAGAGTGCAGCCTAGCCTACCCAGACCACTTCCGGGTTACTGTGGGAACATCCCATTTGAGGTGTCCCTCTTTCCCAGGGGGTTCCCTCTAAGGATTGGATCTCATTTCCTAGATGACATTTATTGTGAGTTGGAGATGCACTCTTCTGGAAAAAGTTGTTTGCACCAATGTACAATGAAACCCCAGAAAACTGTTCCAAATCCTATTAATATACAACATGGTGGTTTTCTAAAACATTGGCTGCAGAGGTTTGGAAAATTCATATGTAAAAACTGAAGAAAAAGACCAACTACATACGGGCAAGGCTCACGAGTCCATGTGCCTGGGCTCCTGGCTTGCTTGGAGCTCACTCTACACGGAGGACTCTCCGTGGGGATGCTCCGTGGGCTGGAGGCAGGGGGCCAACATCTCACACCAGCTCTGCCTCCACAGCTGCAAGACACAGGTCACAAGAGCACCGATGACAGCAGCAGCAATAATTGTAACATCTCCCACTCTGGAGGACTTATGGCAGGTCAGCAAGGTCAGCTAGCATCTCACATTCAAGATCTCAGGAATTCACCCAAACTGGGATTGTCCCTGCCTCTCAGGTAGGTCATATAATTTCTCTAAGGTTGGACAGCTCTCCGATTCAAACCTGGGGTTGTCTGACGCTCAAGAACCAAGACACTTTCTACCTATCCTCTCATCTACACGACAGCCCTAATTTCCCGTCCTGCACATCCCACAGGACCACTGTGAGGGGCAAATGACATATTCCATGTGAAAACCCCCCAAAATGGTAAAGCACGTTCCAGCCATCCCTTTACTCAGTCCTGCGTGGCATGCCTCCTCTGAGCCATGAAGTCACATGTGACCAGGCAGCAAAGGTGGGGACAAGTGGGGCAGGTTGTTGGCAGGAAATGCAGACAATGCAGAGAGAGAGAGAGGAAAATAATTTCGGTAGCACCAAAAACTGAGAAAAAGGGAGGACCAGGGAGGTAAATTGGTGAGATGCTCTCCTAGACAGAGTGGGCGGGGATGACCTCACTCAGGAGAGAACATTGGAATAGGCCCCTGACTGAAGACAGGGTCAACCCCAGGGCTTCGTGGGGAACAGCATTCCTGAGAGCAGGAGTAGCCCATGCAAATGGCGGAGGCAGAGGTGCAGGCAGGGAAGAGCAAGGGGGCTGAAGCCCTATGAGTGAGCGTGGGAGGCAGCGAGGGACAAGACCCCGCTGGCAGACCAAGGAATGATCAGAAGCAGCAGGGGAACGGCACGGGCCTATTGACATTGGAAAGGAATCACTGTGGCTGACCCCAAAAGGAGCAGTATTGCTCTACAAGCAGAATCACCTGCAGCAGCTCCTGACTTCCATGAATCCACAGAAACAATTCAGAGGACTGACCTGTGGTCCTCCAGGACCTCTGATTTCTCTACTTATTGTGGGGTTTTTCTGTTTGTTTGTTTTTTTATTTGAAGACTCAGGAAGTTTGTGAGGTGCTACCACCTCCCTCCTGCTGATCCTCCTCCTTCTCTGCTTATTTGCATGAAACAACAGTATTGCAACAGAGGACAGAACCCACCGATGTCATGGCAAGGACATCTCAAAGCAGGAAATGGTAAGGGTTAGAGGGAATGCAGAAACGCAAAAAGAGAGCTGGGATTAATCAGGGGTGCAGACCAACCTAACCAAATGCGATTGTCCACGTTCCTGCCTACGAACACCCAATGCAAAACTATTTGCATGGAGCCTGTGGCCTGGGCTAACGCTGCAGAGGGCAACCCACACGGAGGCACTAATATTTGCCGGATCAGCCTCTTGCCACAAGCAAGAACAGCCTGGTGTGAGGTTCAAGGGTGGCAGCAAATGGGGGCACACAGTCCCAGTTCCTCCCCCTGAGATTTGTCTAGTGGAAGATTTCTCCTTTCCAGGAGAACAGCCAGCACTGTTGCTTTGCTCAGGGCCGTGTGTTTGGCCACAGAGGGGCCAGATTGTAGGCTAGGAAGGACTCTCCTCACTGCTGGGCCTTGAGTATGTCTCCCAATGGGAGAAAGGGGAATCAAGCTGGGGTTTCTGATAGAAAGTTCCTGTCCACCCTCAAAAGGAAACAAACCTGCCAACACCTTGATTTTTGGCCCTGGCTGGTGTAGCTCAGTGGATTGAGCGCGGGCTGGGAACCAGAGGGTCCTGGTTCGATTCCCAGTCAGGGCACATGCCTGGGTTGCGGGTCAGGTCCCCATGAGGGCCATGTGAGAAGCAACCATACATTGCTGTTTCTCTCCCTCTCTCCCTCCCTTCCCCTCTCTCTAAAAATAAATAAAAATAAAATCTTAAAAAAAAAAAACAAAAAAAAAAAAACACCTTGATTTTTGGATTTCCAGCCTCCAGGGCTGTGAGACAGTGACTTCCTGCTGTTTCAGCCCTGGGTTGAGGTTTGCTGTAGCAGCTATGTCTCACTGCATTTTATGATGTCCTCATGTGCAGCTCATTCCTCCCCACCTCCGCCCCTTTCTTCCAGACCTATGCCAACTCAGCCCACCTCCCCAGAGCCTTGTTTAACTTCCCCAACCCCCCAACGACTTTTTCCTTCACTAAATTCTGTTGCTGTTACGGTCATTTCCAGGCAGCAGAATGCTTCTCAATTGTTAAGTCCGGTATTACCTTTTATTCCTCTGGCATCATTAGATGAACAAAGATGTTATTTCCATGGTAGCAAGCTCACTACACCCCCAACAAAAATGCCTGGCTCTTTTCCACTCTTCTTCAGATTTCTGTTTAAACATCACCTTCTTAGTGCAAGTTTCTCTGGCTTCTCTATTTAAAATCACAGCTCGTCCACCGCACCCAAGTACCCCCACCTCCCTCACCTGCTGGGATCATGGCAGCAAAACAGACCGATGAGATGTTGCTTTCCTGGACCTGACACGAGCTGACAGATTCATTTGGACGTAAAATATCTCATATTCACTGCATTGCTTATCTCTTACAGCCAGGTCAATACTGAATCTGTCCTCAGCATTTTATTATGACTTCCTATCAATGTCCTTGATCTTGACTTTAATCTCAAGGATCAAGAATCTTCTCTGGTCTTTGTTAGTAAACTTTTCATTTTTAAATTGTTTTCAGTTTCTCGAAAAGCTGTGGGATTGGCACAGGAAGTTTTCCCATTCCCCACACCCAGTTTCCCCTGTAATTAACATCTTACATTACTATGATGCATTTGTCATGATTAATGAATCAATATTGATATATTGTATTACCACTAAATAAAATCCATACAGTTTTCAGATTTCCTTTGTTTTTTCCTTTGCATTTTCCTAATGTCCGCTCTCTGTTCCAGGATCCCAGCCAGGATAACACATTACATTTAGTAACCACGTTTCCTTATGTGTTTTTTGGCTGTGACAGTTTTCAGACTTCCCTTGTATTTTTCATGACCTTGACCGTGTTGAGAAGTACTGGCCAGCTATGTTGTAGGATGTCCCTCAATTTTTATTTGTCTGATGCTTTTCTCATGATCAGACTGGGGGTGTGAGTTTGGGGAAAGAAGACCACAAAGAGAAGTGCTATCCTCATCACATCATACTGAGGATAGATGCTTTCAATGTGGCGTCACTGTTGATGTTGACCTTGACCACCTGGCCTAGGTTGCTCCACTATAAAGTCCTTCCTTGCTCTTCCTCCCCTTACTGTGCTCTTTGGAAGGAAGTTGCTAGGTTCCATCGCCTTGAGGGCAGAGTGTCTACATAAATCATGTGAAATTCTTCGGCACAGAGAGTTGTCTATTCTCCCTCATTTATTTATTCAATCATTTATTTACATCAGTACGGACTCATGAATATTTTATGCTTTGGGTTATCATCCAACACTACGTTATTTATTTTTTTGCTCAAATTGTTTCAGCTTTGGCCATTGAGAGCTCTTTCATTTGGTTCCCGTGTTTCTTTCTCATAACCTTCATCATTGTGCATATGTGTGTTTGGGGTTTTGTTTTATTTTATCTGTTTGTGTTTTAAGCATTTCCTTCCTTTCTGGCACTACAAATGCTCCAGGCTCATCTTGGCCATTGCCTGCCTCAGCCCTACAATCAGCCATTTCTCCAAGGAGCCCTGGTTCTCTCTACAGAAGAGCGGTATAGTAATAAAGATCCAGGCACTAGGCGTGTTCATGGCTACTGGGGCATTGTTCATTCTAAGCCCTCTCAATCGGCAGAGCAAGGAAATATATATGTGCACACTAACCCATGTTTTCACATGCGTGTATACACACATACATGTGCATATTTCACGTGTCTATAGGTAATCATCTGTATCTATCTTAAACTAAATATGAGTTTATACTGATCTTTCCAACTCTTATCCTTTATGCCATGGATGGTTCTAGCCTCTGCCCATGGCTTATTTGTAAAGTTCATTCCAACAGTGAGAAACGAGGCTTCCGCCATCCATTTACTTAATTGTTCCGTTCCAGGATACATGTAGAGCTGTATCAGAACTGTTAGCCCTCCCCCTAGGGAAACAACTTTACCAACTGGAGTACAATTACATACAGCTGCTTATGCCTTAGTCTTACAGACTCATCTCCAGTGTGACTTAGGTCCAGCCCTCTTCCTCCTGTCCCTTCAGAGAGGTTGCTTATACATTTGCAATACAGTTCGATTTTTTCATCACTCTGCATTCCACCCTGAGATCTCCCAACCTCCGAAATAATTTTTTTTTAATTGCTTACATTAGGTTTGCTCTTTTGGCTGTAAAGTTTGATGGCTTTTGACAAGTGCCTCGTGTTATGTACACACCATTGCAGTATTGAACAGAACTGTTCTGTTGCCCTGGAAAATTCCGTGCGTCGCCTATTTAACGCTCTGCCCCTCTGGAACCTTTGCAAAGCACTAGTTTGGGATGTTGTTGTTTTGCCATCCATATTTTTGCCTTTTCCAGAATTTCATAAAAATGGAATCACACAATATGTAGTCTTTTTAGGCTAGCTCCTTCTACTTAGCAATGTGCATTTAAAATTCACCCATGCTTGTGCATGGCTCAGGAACTCATTCCTTGTTCCACTGTAAGTATGTTTGTTCCTTTGTATCTATGCATTCAAGTTTCTTGATCCACTCACCTATTAAAGGACATCACCTATTACAGGGACATTGCTTCCAGTTTGGGTGATGGTGAATAAAGCTGCTATAAACATTCATGAGCCGGGCATGAGGTTTCAAATCCAGGAGCACAATTGCTGGATTGTACGGTAAGACTGTGTTTAGCTTTGTAAGACTTTCTCTGTTTATTTGTCATTTTGTTTTGTTTTGTTTTTAACAATACCAAGTACTAGGGCATCTGCAGGCAAACTTTTGGTAAGCAGGTTTTGATGCATTAAGGATTTAACATTCAGCTGCTTATAGAATCCATTCCTGTGAGAGGGTCCTTCAACTGTATGAAGGGAGGGATATGCCTGGTATATCTCTGTTCATTAGCAGAAAGAGCAGTCAGGAGGCCTCAGCATTGAACTTGACTGTGGGGTCACAATTCATGCCTTCTTCTGCTCCTAAATTCCTTTCAACTCAGCCATGCCTTGTGGTTTCTGAGATAATACATGTTAGAGGAATAATAATTACTATTAACTGCTAAGCCATCCTTTAATGTTTAATTGTGTGGCCCAACTGAAAACCACATTTTCTTTATTTGATGATCTACTTGCATTCTTGCTCTTAGGGAACCATTTTCACAAATCCAAACAATCTTGCTGCCACATCCAGAGGGGAGAGAAGACCATTTTCCAGGGGAAAAAAGACCATTAAGAACCTGAATGCATTTAGAAGACGTCAGGCCTCTACAGCTGGATCTAGTTCCCCATCCCACCCAAGGGAGGACAAAAGATCCTGTCCCTCTTCTTTTCCAGTATGCGACAGGACCAAAGGGGACTTAGGGTATGTCTATGTTCTCCTGCTGACCTTGACAGATTCAGCCCAGAGCAGTGGGTTCGGGACTTGAGCCTGCATTCCAATCACCAAGGGGGCTTGCTAAAACTCGACTGCTGGGACCCATCCCCACCATGTCTTACTCAGTAGGTCTGGGTGAGATCCAAAATTTGCATTGCTGACACATTCTAAGATGATGAGATGCTGATGGTCCTGGACCACTCTTGGAGAACCAACTTCCTAGAGGACTATCTTTCATGAGTCCAAACCTGTTGCCATCTTTAGGACTTGCCTTCGCTGCTCAGATGAGAGACAGAGCTGAATGAAGGAGCTGGGGATGGTTGAGCTGAAGGCTAGGGAAGGAGCGCCAAGGAGTCTCAATGCTGTGACAGCACGGGGCACCCAAGTCACCTGCCACTGTGAAAATGGCTCACTCCTGTGCAAACACAGGCTTTTGGAGATGAAATGGACTATAGTGGCCAAAACCCCTTCATTCTAGGAGGGACGTGAATCCAGTGGGCAGAACCAACTCTCACGCAGCAAACCACAGCAATAGCAGAGGTGAGGAGAGCAGAATGGCAATATCTGAATTGTCATCTCAGAGGGAAATAAACAAAGCGCAGCTGCTCCCCCCATCCACCCTCCTACAGACACACTCCCAGGGGTTCAGGAGGACTAGCACCCCAGAGGGTGAGAAATGGGCAAGATGGAGAAGATGAAAAAAAATCACTGTTTTAAACAGCAACATGAGTCAGAGCAATAATTCATGTTTGACCACACAGGATAAAGAACATCAAGCACCCAGAAGATAAGACGGCTCAAATTCTCAGCTGAAGAACCAAGGAGGCAGGAGAATCGGAATTGATGCCTTCAGTTCCTCCCCCAAAATAAAATAACTCCAGCCCTCTTGTCCTTGTAACCCTGGAAATTGCTCACCTGAGCAATTCACTGTATTTAAGATGAATGCACTTTCAACCCAGTGTTTGGAAACTGGATCTCAGAATAACCTACAAAGACAGGTGTGAGACAAAGACAGGGAGGTGGGGGAGAAGAGTCTGAGACTGTGAACACTATTAGATGATTTCCTTGAATTTCTAATAAGCAAGTTTCAATGACAAGACCTCTAACTGAGTCCGTATCCAAGTGGTGCAGGAGCCGGAAGACAATTGCCATGGCCGGATGGGTTTCAGGTTTGTTCTCTGCAAAAACAAAGCTCCCATTGAGTGGTGGAGAGGAGAGCCTGGGAGAGCCCGTGGAGGGTTTTCATTCGCCTGGTCATCACCCCCACAGCCAGGGGAAGGCAGAGAAGGAAGGAAGCATAGCCCAACCTGGCCGACGTGTTGCCGAGGATGGCAGTTTGGAATGAAGCACGCACCTGATATTCGTGGCTCCTCTGGAGCAGGGTGGGCGCACAAGACAAAGATAAGGAAAGAAGGAAGCAAGCCCAGCAAGGCATGCTCATGCATTCAGGAAAGCACAAATGTCAGAGCAGAGCGTGAGTTTTTGGTGGTAAACAACAATGCCACAATTTGTGCTGGAGAGCGGAGGTCTTGCAGTGGGATTATAGGAGCCTAGGCTCACACTTCCCTCATTTTGTTCATAAAGAATTTGCAAAACCTTTAAGCCAGGAACATTCAATGAATCCATTCTCTTGGAGGCAGTGTGGTAGGGTGCTTATGACACTGGGATTTTAGGGTGAGGATTTTGATCCTATTGGGGATCATTAATAATAGATCGCATCTAAGCCCCATGTTTCTCACAGGGCTTTTGTAAGTATTTAAATGAGAACATATGTAAGCGTTAGCAGTGCTCCAAGTGCTTATCAGTACCCAACAATTTGTAGCTGTTTATCTCCAGCCTCCTTGCACCTTGAGAAAAGAGGCTGTGAGTAGTGCCATCATCTTCCTCGGCCTTTGGTCGCTCTTAAGACCATCCTTCATTGAGGGGCCTTCGCCCGACTGCTTTCTTGCTGAGGTTTCAACATTTCCAGTTCCTCCTCTAGCACAGCTGGTCCCAATCTACTAAATAACCCCTTTGCACACTTGAAGACCATTATTAAGATTCCCCTTGGCCATAAACATATGAAGAAGTGTTTAACATATGAAAAAAATGTTTAACCTCACCAGTAATCAAAGAAATCCAAATCAAAACAACAAAATGCAATTTTTGCCTATCAATTTGGTAACTTTTTTTAATGATAGTACTCCATGCTGGTGAGACTAGGGTAAGGAGGCAATTTTGTGCATTGCTGGGAGGAGCAGAAATTGGTACAATCTTTCTGGAAGGCAATTTGGCAATATATTATCAGGAGCCTGAAAATTGTCCTTCCCCTTTCACCCAGTCATCCCACTTCTGGGAATCTGGCTGAAGGAAATACTCAAAGAGTCAGACAAAGATTTCTGCTCCATGGGATTTGCCGTGGCACACACTATTTTGATCCACAAATAACAAGAAACGACATAGAAGTTCAGTGACGTTGTGACACCTATTAAAAGTTATTAAAAGTCACATTAACAAGGAATACGCAAGGCCATGCAAAGCAGTCACCATAAAATGCAAGACACAAGCACATGCCACAGATACAAAACGAGACGCGGTAGGATTTTCATTACATAATTACGTATAGTTATATTTTTATATGTGCATAGAAGAAGACTAGAGGTAAAGAAAAGTATTAACAGTTCTTATTAGATGGTGATAGGATTATGGGTGACCTTTTATTTTCTTCTTTATAATTTTATAATAAAAAAGTGTTTAAGAGGTCGTGTGACCTTCTATGTGTGTCTAAGTGTGGTCCCTGTCCTGCCAAAGCATATTGTCCAGAATCTAAACCCTGGGCTACCAGGGACTGCAGAACGTTTCTGGAAAAGGCCAGACAGTAAATACATTAGGCTTTGTGGGCCATATGGTCCCTGTAGTAACTACTCAGCTCTGCAGTTGTGTGGCAAAATCAGTCATAGACAATATGTCACCAAGTGGGCATGGCTGTGTTCTAATAAAACTTTATTTATAAAATTAGGTGGCAAGTACTTTAGCCCTGGGCCTTATTTTGCTGACCTCTGGCCTGGAAGTTCTGAATTCCACTCAATGCCGCTGCCCCTGCCCCCTGCCAAAATCTAGTGTCAAATACAATAAATAGAATTAGGCTGACTTCTGGAAGAATAGTATGAGGTAAGGTTCTTCCCCACCCTCCCAGTTGACTGGTCTGAAAACTTTATACAGAAGCAGTCAGCTAGGGGCATTCCTCATGGGTGTTGTTTATTCACCTGTGCACAGGTCTCCCTTCTTCCTGACCACTGCCACCCCATTCCAACCAGGTTGTTCTGCTCCGCCCACTTTAGTCCTTAATGCAGATGGTGGGGCCTGGGACAAAGAAAGCTAGAAATCCTAGGGACGACAGGAAAGGGCTGCAGACTTGGCACAGTGGGTGGCTCGTTTGAGATTTCCACCCTCCGCCATCCACGTGGCTGTGGAGGCTCTGGATTCCTAGGTCTGTGGTTCTGCTTTCCTTCTGGCCACTGTGTTCCGAAGGGAGGGAATGAGAGAGACAGGAGCTTGATTGTACCTTTGCTGCATCCCGAGCAATGTTCAAAGGGGTGCTAAGAGATGGGTTTTTTTTAGGGGGGGTCTCAGTTTCAGAGAGAGATAAATCGAACCCTTAGCAAAGGCACATGTGTACTTTTGTAAACGTTTAAGTGTATGCATACATTTATGTATGATATGGAGCTTTGAAATTTCCCTTCCTGGGACTAAATCTTTCACACGTGCCTTGGTATACACACAGGTCAACACCAGGTATAGGTAGCCTTTCTCTCCACTCCCGCCTCCCTTGTCCTGCCCCAACTCCTATTGTATGCTACTAATGGGGACACCTTGTCTAAACCATTTCAGACCTTGGACACTTGTCCAGGAGGCAGGAATGGCATCTCAGAGCGGCCTGTGTATCACACCTAGTGCTGTGCCATTCCAGGGGCATCTACGACCACATCCAGTGAAAAGTTGAGAACCACCGAGTGAAAAGGGCCCAAGTGGAAAGAAAAGCCAGTCATCCAAGGATCTCTCTCAAAGCCCTCTCCTGGCTCTTGGGTTTGATTCCCCTGACGAGGTTCAGTCTTGCCAACACATTTTCTCTTACTCTGAATCTAGGTTGTGCGTACAGGAGACGGGCCCTAGGGTAGGTCTGCTTTCCACAGAGACTCCGCCCTGCTGGCAGTTAAACAGTAATGAGGGAAGAGAAGAGACAAAGGAGACTTTGCATTTAAAAAATTAAAAGTTCCAATGGCTTGTTTTGCTGGTAAAATCTCTCCCGCCATCACTAAGACAGAAAATAGTTACACCCAGCCACCACCTCCACCTGCACTCTCCATTGGGTTATCTGCCTATGACTTGTTTTCCTGCTCAAGATAAACTTTACTGCATATCTCACTCTGATTTCCCTGGATAGAAGTGTTTGGTGATTGTTTTGGTGGAACAAGGGCATGTGAGGGCCCATTGTGAACCGCATGATTACAAACCCTCTTTTTATTAAATCTCATTGAACCAGCAAATCTAGGAAATTGGCGTGCCGTATGGGAAGGTGTAGGATTAGAAGTCATTCATGCTGCCTACATGTTAGGCACTTTCTCTATAGAAGACAGGCCTCGGTTTGCAATGCAGAACTATTGCTTCCCAGCTGTGTGAATTACTTAACTTCTCCAGGCTTATCTTTCATCTATTTAAAGAAAAAAAGAACAGTGCGGGGGTGGGAGGCATAATGATATCCGTCAGGCAGAACTGTAGAGTTGGAACAAGAGACTGCCCTCTTCACTTCTGTAAGCAAGGAATGGCGTTAACAGCTCTGAAAGATGCAAAGAGAAAGTTACATGGTCCTGCGCCCCAAGTACTGGGTCTTTCAGGAGCAACATTTGGGAACACGGATAGCTCGAATGTAAGACATGCTCCGAATGCGAATGGCCAGGCGATGCGCTGTCGGAACAGAGAACGGGGGAAGTCCATTCTATCTGCTTGTATTAGTGAAGGCTTCGGGGAGGGCACCCGATTTGAGATGAGTCCCGAAGGGCAGAGAAGGAGATGCAGAATCTGGGCAGGGCAACAGTGAGAGCGCAGGCGAGAGGCAGGGGCGGCCAGAGCACTGGAGCAGGCGAAGCTTTCAGGAGGGCTGGACAGGGAGGGGCACAGAGAGCTCAGAGTGCCGGGGAGACTAAACTCACTGAAGGAGGCCGGTCGTGGGGGAGCCACGAATGCTGTGCTAAGAAGACAGCATGTCAGGATAGGGGCCCCGAGATTCTGAAAGCAGAAACTAACTTTATCAGAACAAAGTGTTTTGGCTTGGACGATAGATTACGTGGCCATCCTACTTCTAGAACGCCCTGCCGTCAATGGGAAACAGAAACTGGGGCAGAAAGAGGCTAAACCCCGAGATACCAGATCAAAGGCCACTTGAACTACCTGAGTAGGAAATAAAAAGTCCCCAAGGGCAGAGATGTAATGGGAATGGAAAGAAACAAACAGGTCACAGATCTGCTCTGAAGGTAGTTAGTGAGACCTACGGATTGATAGATGAGCGGGGTAAGAAATAAGGCCTACATGATGACTGATATTTTAGTATTGGATATATTCGATTAATGGGGATGAGCGGGCACTCTTGTGTAGAACAATAACAAGGAGCCGGAAATGAGAATCTGGAGCCTAGAAGGGGTCAGAGCTGGACACGTGGGGCTGGCTGACTCTTGGGTAAAATCACGAACGGAGAGGGGATCCATGAGCCCACCCAGGGAGAAAGCAAACAAGATGACACCTGGCACACATGCCAGATGATCATGAGTCATGTGCAAAAGAAATGAAGAACCAGGGAGGGACAGAATCGCAGATGCTGGGAAGACGAGAGTTGGGGGTGACTTTGGATCAACAGAGCGGGACGCTCCCAAAGGACTGAGTAGGATGAGTAGGATGTAGGAGGGCACTTGGAAAGCCCTTTGAAAGTTCCTTTGCACCACAGCAGTGGGGGCAGGAGGCAAATCAAAGTAGGCTGAGGAGTGAGTGGGAGGTCAGGAAGTGGTGTCAATACGCATAGATGATTCTTAGGACAGATATGTTGGTGAAAGGAAGGAAAGAGATGGGACTGCGGATGAGGGAATAACGAAGAGAAGGGAAGCATCTGGGGGGAGTTAAGTGGGACCCAAGCACGTCTGAACACCGAGAGGAAGATGCTGGCCAAGAGGGGGAGACTGAAGATGCCGGGGATTTGAAATAAAATAGGAGCAGGTAGCTTCTGCTTCAGTGCCAGCCAGGGACAGGAGGCAGGACTCCACCTTCTCTGGGAAGGCTGGAAAGAAGAGAGGATATAACACAAGAAAATTCCGATGTGCGTGGATGATTACATGAGGGAGTGAATGGTGGTGATGGGGGTGGAATCAGTGGTATTCTTCCCAACAATTCATAGTTATTACTACTTTTTGTTTACATGAAAATTCTCTGCATAGTCTAAATTAATCCTCACCACAGCCCTCCCATTTCACATGTGAGGAAACTGAGTCTGAGAGAGGCTAAGGAAATTGCCTGCCCGCAACTATAAACATAGCAGAGCACAGGCTGAAAGCCACGTCTTCCCACTGGCACAGCCAGATTCCTATAGACTGGTTGCTTAGTCCTCTCAGTAGGGCTGGAGGTGAAGTCATCAGCTGTGAATGATGGGGGTGGATTTGGAGGCCAGAGGAGGGCAGAGAAGAGTTGAAACAGCGGCTGGGAAGGATGCAAGAAGGACAGACCTGGAAACAGCGAGGGCACGGACAGCTTCCCGGGGTGCTGATAGCATCCAGGAGACTCCACCTTGTTATCGCCCTTGTTCCCATCCCCATTTCCTGCTGAGAATCTGCACCCCACACTCTTTTAATTTATTTTGTTGTCCTCTCTCCTCTCAACCATTCCTCAAGGGAAATAAGAGAGTAACATGGCCCAAGTAGAATGGATCAAAGATTCTTCCAAACTGGAAAACTTGTTGCTGGTTGCCAGAGAATGGAGCTGGAAAGTAATCCTCGGATTATACACCCTACCAAAGAAACCCGCAGCCTGGAAGGTTTAAGGAAGCAGTGCATTCAGAAGGCAATAATGATTGCAGATGGAAGGCCTGGGAGCCCAGGCCCAGTTGCTTGGGCCCAGCCGGTAGAGGAAGGCAGCTGGTGAGCTGCCCACGCCCTCCTCTCCAGTCACCAACTTCTATTCCATTAACAGGTGTGCCGATCCCATGGGACCGCTTTCTGTGGAAGATCTGTCCGTTTCATTTAGCAGCGAGGGAAGAGAGTGCCTTCATTTGAGCCCAGAGCTTAAATCTTTACTGCTGATTCACTGATTTGACTGCTTTGAAAAGAGCAGCAGCCTGAAACAGGCTGGCCCTCCCTCTTGGGGAAAACTCCATTGAATTATTAACTGAAGGTGTTGGCCTTAGAGGCAGGCTTGAAGAACAGGAACATGAATTGTTGGATATGGCCCACCAGCGAAAAGAGAACTATTAAACCATTGGTCACATTAATAAAATCCATACGAAACCAGAGTCTAGAAGAAGCTGGGCTCAATTCAAATTTCCATAAAAGCAGCTCACAGGACCAGGGAATTGGCACTGGATTCTAGAACACTGCTGGCCTCTTGCCTCCAAAACGTCATTTTCAACACACTAGGACTCAGGATAGAAAGTCTGTGGGCTGGTAGATTCCAGAAGCTTTTATTAGAATCTTCTCAGGGATCTCTTTTCCACAGGGCTAGAAACTTACTTGCAAGAGAGTCATCAGAGCTGATGTTTTAAAAAAGAGTAAAAGCACACGGGGAAAGTGACCGTGTCTTCTGTTCAGGCTAAAATGGAATCAGTTGAGGGGATACAAGCAAGAGGGTCTCTGACTGACATTTGAGTGTTTAGGGGCAAGAGAGGGGAGGTGGAGCTCTTCCCAGGGAATTCTGCTCCATTTTCGTGTATTCTGAATTCACGGGACAATGAGAAGCAGTGATGTGCGCGCACACACACACTCTGGGCTTCAGTAGAGGTGTGACCCATTATCCAGTCCAAGTCACCATAAAGCCCGTGTCTCCCTTTGACCCTGGCTTAAATTGGATGCCCCTCCCTCGGGCAGTTGAGTCTTCTGAAAACCCCAGCCACCAGCCAGCTCTCTGGTAGATTACCATCTTTCCCTCAGGTCACCCTGAAAGCAGCCCAGGGGCAAGAAATCCCTCCCTCTTCCACCCGTTCCAACATTTCTCTAATTAATGCAGGAGAAAATTAATTACAGAGGGATTTTCAAGACCTCGAGTCTAATGGCCAGCCTCACTCCCCGCCCCGCCCCCCACCCACTGAAGCTCCCCATTGGGCCTGCCAAGCTCTGCCCTCCCCCGCCTCACCCCCTCCCCTCCCTTCCCAGAACCACCAACAATACCACAAGCTAATTAGGCAGGGAAAGAGTTTCTTGGCAAAGGGGGCTGTGTGCTAGGTCAGTACCTTGAACAACCCAGGAGAAAAACAAAACAGCATTAAAAGAAAAAAAGAAAGAAAGAAAACCTGCTAATCCCAAGCACATTTCCGCCAAATATTCTCCTTTTCAAGTGTTTTCTTCCTGGTAAACAAAGTTCTGTCGCCGGCTCTGTAGATTTTAGGACATGGTTGCTTAGTAATATCGGGGAAAACACGAATTCCCCACCTTAGCCCCGTTTTGTCTCTCTTCTGTCTTGCACACTTCACTGAGAGGCCCTGACCCATTCCCACAACATGGCCTGTTTTAAAGAAGAGCTGGGTTTTCAACTTTCTTTCTTTCTTTCTTTCTTTCTTTCTTTCTTTCTTTCTTTCTTTCTTTCTTTCTTTCTTTCTTTCTTTCTTTCCTTTCTTCCTTTCTTTCTCTTTTCCCTCTTCTTTTCTTTCTTTCTTTTTTTTTTTGGCTAACTGCTTCCCAAAGCCAAGCTAGGACCAGAGATTCCATGCCCTCTCGATACTAGTATCATCCAGTAGAACCTTCTGCAGCAACAGGAACGTTCTACATCTATGTCATCCAATACGGTAGCCACCAGACACTTGAAAGATGGCTTGTGTGACTGTGCAATTGAAGTTACATGCCATTACATTTTAATTCAATGAAATTGAACTAGCCATCCATGGCTTATGGCCTGGAGCACAGTGGGTCCTGACAAAATTGCTGTGGGGCTAAGCCACAGAGCCACTGAAAAGATAACCACAGAGTCGGGATGACTCTGCAACATGAGAGAGGGACAGAGGATGGTTTCATGTAAGGAACACACAGGTCTCCATTTGAATGTAGCCCCACCTTCTCTCTGTGTGGCCTTTGGCATCACTTAATTCTTTTATAATGCCCCAATCACAATCACACAAGTGCCCTGGAGGCCCCTTCCACTGGGAATGAGGCAGCTGGCGTGGCCCACTCTGCAGCCCTGTTCTTCCTGGCTTCCAGTTTTGCTCCCAGAATTCCATGTGGTTTCCTACCTTCATGCCTTTGACTGCTTCCCTCAGCCTGGGACACCCTGCCCTGCCAGCTCCTGGGCCTCAGGCTCAACGATCCTTGTTCAACTAAAAAGCCTTAAAGACTCAGCTTGGGCATCCCCTGAACTGGAAAGCCTTTTCTTCTCCTCTCTTGTCCCCCCTTCTCTCTCTCGCTCCCTCTCTCTCTCCAACATGGCAGCCACTACCTGCACTGTACCTGAAGCATGCACTTGAAGCATGCACTTGAAGCACGCACTTGAGCACGGCTAGCACAACTGAGCAACTGAATTTTTAATTGTATTTTATTTTCATTCTTAACTAATTAATTTAATTGTATTTCATTTTAATTAGTTGCAGTTAAAATTAATTGTGATGCAACTAATTGAAGCCTAAATCTCTCTCTCTCTCTCCTACACACACCTCCTACACATCCCATAGCTGGGCTGGATGCCTTTCCACAGCCTGCTCTCTGTGACCATTGGCTCTTCTGCACTTACCTGATGACCTTTTCATAAATCTATCATTCCCATTTGAAAATGGACTTTCTTTTCCACAAAAGAGCCACAAATTTATACCCTGCATGGGGGGTCAGCAAACTGCAGCCCACAGGCCAAATCCAGCCCTCACCTACTTTTGTGTGGTCCTTATGCTAAGAAGGATTGATTTTTTTAATGTTTAAGTAGTAAATGGTTATATAAGTACCTACATAATATCCTTGATTTTGCCTCTTGACTTGCAAAGCCTAAAATGATCCCTTTCTGGCCCTTTAAGAAAAAGTGTACCAGCTGCTGGTCTAGATCCCCAGAGCAGCTGCTGATGGGGCTTAGTATGGCCTGCAGTCAAAGCGAGGGGAAGGTGCTGGGGGAGGGACCTGAAGCTCACATGCTGGGCATTTTCAACAGCTGAACCAAGGAAGCTGGGTAAATCGGCAAGGGCTAGTCCCCAGGGTTACCACTTTCGGGACAGCGGGGACAGGCCACACCTTGTACTTCCTCTACCCACCTGCCTCACCCCACTGCAAACACAACAGGGAGTGGGGCCTGGGGGCACTCATGCTGTGGACTTCTGAGAAAGTTCTGCCTTCCCCACACTGGAGCCACAGCAAATGGCAGAGGGGCTTTTCTGGCTTCCGTGTTGCCGTTTGGCTGCATTAAGTAGCAGGCTCCACTTCAATCCAAGCCCCCAAACGTGTTTGTAATAGCCATGCAAAGGTCTTCCGGAGCAACACGCGCAGCGCTTGGAAGCCATCATCCGGCAGGCAGGAAGCAATCTGTTCTTCCCTTTCCTGCTACAACATGAACTGGGGTTTCTAAGAACCAAAGCAAAGATTGCTCCAGGCCCTGATGACATGGTAGTAAGAAGAGCAACAGAAGCCCGTCGCTCTGCCATGTCCCTCATAGCGTCCATGCACCCTCTCAATGTCCCTTTAAACTCCAGCTCAGAAACAATTTGCCCAACATCACAGCCATCCGGGAGTGCCCGGGGCCAACTCACTGCCCGGCTCCATTCACTCTGACAAACAGGGAGGGGCCAAGTGCACCCAATGTGCTAAATATTTCCCTGCTGGAGGATCTAGTCTGCTTCTGCTGCCGCTTGGCAGCAAAGAGGCAGGAAGCTATTTAGATATATTATCTTCCTTTTCAGGAAGTTGAGAGGAACTTTTCTCCCGCACTTCACACAAACATTCCGCCTCATGGTCATTTAGTCAGGCCGGCTCCTTAGGTCACCAGTGAGGAATGCAGCCCTGATTAAACGCCCTCTCCACACTCGATGTTCCAGAACCAAGGGGGAAGAAGAGCTTCCCTGGCCTGGTGGTGACCAAGACGGCGAGCCCAGCCTAAAGGCCATGAGGGTCCAACATAAAGTGATTTGTACTTCCCAGCGTGGCTGATGGTTTTATAGAGCACTTTCTACGTGCGTGAGTAAGAAGGCGGCCTCCACGAATAGATTCCGGCCAGATAGTGCTGTCTTTTATAGGAGATCAAAGAGAATTCTTGGCAGGAGAGGTGAGAGCGCTGTGTTGAAGATGTGATAGGGATCCACGGACTAAAGGTCAGCTCACGGAGATGAGTCAAAGGCTGGAAAAAGCGAGCACCGTGGCAAGCTCTGACGGACCTATTATGCTGCAGATGCCACTCCGAGTGCTTTACCTGTAGTAACTCATTTAAGGCTCCAACAATTCAGGAGGTGGGCACATTAAAGAACTTAGCCCGTAACGTAGCCTTCCGTAAGCTCACACCAGTAGTGAGTGGCAGAGCTGGGACATGGACCCAGGCTGAGCTGTCCAATGGGACTTTGTGCAACGAAAGATACGTCCTTTGTCTGTGCTTTCCAGTATGGCAGCCACCAGCTCCATATGGCCATTGAGCACCTCAAACACAGCCAGTGTGAGTTAGGAACTGAATCTTAATTTAACTACAATGCATTTAACTTTAGCCACATGTGGCTAGTGGCTGCCATGCTCTAGGTTTGGGCAGTCTGGCTCCAGAATCCATACTCTTAAACAGTAAACTATCCTACCAACTAAGAGAATTTGGAAGTATTTATTAGGAAAATAATAAAAATCTATAGGTAGGATTTAATCAATATCTTCCAGGAAAAGAACATGTGAGAAACTAGACTAAATGGAAATGCAAGAGAAAAAAGTTTGCTTAAATTACCAAGTAGGGGTGTGGGCCAGGGATTTGGGAAAATATCTATAAAAGGAAGAAGGTAAAATACCAGCACGATTTGTCGAGACAGGAAGTGGTTTCCTCTTGTTTAATCAATAAGTTGTCTTGAACTCCTACAATGTGATCATATTAAGTCTTTGCTCTCTAGAGCCATGTGGTCTAGGTGAGAAACCAAGTTTAATTCCTCAGCCCAGTCAAGGGTTTGGGATCCAGGTGGGTGGTGCTACCAAAGTCTGTTCATCCTGTTGAAATCCAGGTTAGATGTTTATCAGTAAAGACAGGAGCAATCAAGGAAACCTTCCTGGAACAGATGGCATTTTAGCTGGAGCTTGGAGGAAGTACCTTGGATTAGGACAGTGGCAATTTGAAAAGATGAATACAATGACAGACTTAGAAGGAAAAAATAACTTTTCCACAACTTTCCTGAAGACCAAGTACAGGGATTCATCAAAAATGACTCCAAATTTTCTATCTTGGACAGAAACAGTGAATCTGGGGTCAGACACAGGAATTTTAGGGGGTGGTAGAGGACAATGTATAGAAATTATGACTTTGGTTTGGGGCATGTGGATTCTGAGGTGACAGCTCGTGTAAATCCTAGGTTAACATTCACTTTTCAAGAGCCATTAAATGTCTAATTTAGGTGTGAGGAGGTAGACCAGAAAGCTGCCCAAGATTAGCTCCATCCTAGTGCTCAGAGATTTTGTTCTCCCTCTGAGGCTGAGAAATAGGCCATAGCGGAGTGGAAGAGAAGCCACAGGACTCCAGAGATGGTCATGTCACCACACCACCGAGGACAAACTCATACCTTGTTTTCCCTGCTATGCTGAGTTGACAGACATCTGGTTACTTCATCTTGGAAGTTATATTCATCTGCCTTTTGGAACATCCTGCCCAGTGACTGATTTTTTAAATAGTTTTTTTATTATATTTGTAATACCTACTCACTGCAAAACATTTGGAAGCTTCAAAAATAGAAATAAGGAAATGCAATCACACCTACATACATATAGAGACCCTCATATGTATGTGTACGTGTGTGCATGTGTGTACAATTTTCCTCTATTTCTACTTGGTATTGTAAAATACATTTGTAGCTGAAAAACATTGTACAAATAAGCAAAAAGATAACAGTAGGCAACTTTTACCAAGTTGTTCGTATGTTCTAGACTTATAGGAAAAAGCATTTCTCAATCTCTGCCCATAAGCACATCTAGAAGAATCTGTTGTTCCTAAAATGATTCTGTTATAGACATTCCTATTATTGCCCAGAAAGCACATATTAAACACTCTTTTTTTGATTATTTTCCTTTTAACCAGATGGCTGTAGCTTCAGAATGACCTGTAACAGACTGAGAGGTGGCCTGTGAGAAGCCAAGAAGAGCAAGTGGTTGGGGATCAGGCATGAGAAGTAGGGACCAAAAGAAGCAGGTGCTCCTCCACCAATATTCCAAACTCCCCATCTGGAATTCCTGACTCTAAAGAATGCCTCAGACAGGAAGACAAACACGGCACAAACATAGGGGAAGGCCACAAGTGAGCGGAAACAGAGTGGAGAAGACGTAAGAGGAGATAGGGTGGGACCAAGGGGAATTTGCATGCTGTCTTTAAACTGTCTCGGGGAAATTGGGAGTTGAAATATTTCCTAGTGAACATGAGTGATAGAGACATAGAACCTATGGGTAACTGAAACACACACACACACACACACACACACACACACACACACATACACACACGCAATCTCAACCAGAGATTCTTTCCTCCCGTCTTGGTTTCCTGGGCATTCAAACTAAGGGACTGGTACTCCACTCTTGGAGTCACCCACAAACCCCAAGAGTATGGGTGGATCCTTATCTCGCTCATTTTGTCAAGAAACTGCTCCCTGAGCAAAGCTCATGGGAGGAGAGATTTGTCTGAGTGCATATTCCCTAGGAGGCGGGACCAAAGGGGATGGCCTTTCCTCCAAAGATAACACAACAGCCCCAGACTGCCTTTGATTGTCTCTCCAAAATCTTCCTAATGAGCTAGCCGTCTGGGGGAAGGGGATGGTTATTTTCAACCGGATTTTGGCCATAGCATATTTGTTAGAATTCTGTCTCCACTCTTTGATTTCATAAACGCCGTCCACAATGACCTTTCCTTTTCTACTATCTTTGACAGTTTCTCATACATGCAACAAATTTTTATTCATTATTTTGTTGTCCACAACCTCCCCTCACAACTATCCAGCCCAGGTCTCCCTCCCTGCACCCTTCACCCCCATGTCAGACATATAATGAATTACTATTCCTTCAGACAACGAGGTTGAAAACTTGTGGTCTCCAAGGCAACGGGGTATCCTGGGGTGGGGTGCTAGGGAGGGGGGCTTGCCAGGCCAGGAAAAGACTAGGAGTAAAGGGGGGTGGGGAGGCAGAAGCAGAGATGATATCATTCCTGAAGGCTGAAAGCAGCCAATCACCTTGTGAGAATATGATGTCATCTCCCCCACCTCCACCCCCTTCTAGCTTAGGTAGCCCCACTGAGAATTCTAGACAAGAATTGAACTGAAGTTGTATTGCTGTGAGAGAAAGGGGTGGGGGTGGCCGAGGGGGAGAGAGAGAGAGATCTACCCGACCCTGTGGATGGCCCTCACAGACACTACAGTCTTCACTAGAGGCAGTCCCATAAAAATGTCATCAGCTCAAGCTCTCCCTGCATTACAACACAATGATTTCTTTGGGGAGAAGAAAAAAACCCTAAGATTTATTCTGTAGCCACACCCCCACCTCCCTTGGAAGAGAAAAACCAACCAACAAGTTGTGAATGAAGTGTCTGCAGAGCAGCCCCCACCAGCGCAGCCTGAGAACTTTCTGAACAGAAAGGCTCCCACTCACACAGAGCAACTAATGTATTTACTCCATTCCCTGCAGCTCCAGCCAGGGCTGGAGGAAACTCGAGGCACTCCAGGATGAGTGCCTGGTTTGGGGCAAGCCTGCCCAACCTGGTGATGCAGGCCACTTAAGACGCTGTGGGGGAGGGGTGTCTATCCCTAAGACAATGACAGCATCCAGGGCTCATTGCCAGGCTCCTAGGAGAAGCAAACAAGCCATGGCTTTAGGGAGGGGTGCAGGCTCGTTAGAGTGCTTACTGAAGTGTTACCACCGCGCAGAGGGGAGGCTGAGCATGCACGGCCTCTTCTGCCAGCTTTTCCCTGGGGACTCGGAAGCTATGCTCTTTCCAAAAAATGTTCCCAAGAGTTCAGGCCACAGGACAGTGTGTCCGAGGGTTCAGAGCAGGCCAGGGCTACTCTCTCCCTGCCCTTGAACAGTACAAAAGTCACAGGTCCCCCACAATGGTCTCTCTGGAGTCTTTCTGGAGTTGTCCCACCTGGACTCACCTGTGATGTTGTCTTTGAGGAAGGAGAAGCAAAGATCTCATGCCCACTCCTACTTTTGCAGACGTGGACATGAAGGCCAAGAGAAGGGGATGGACCAGTCCAACGACCAACACACTCACCAGTACTCTGGGGCTAACCCAGGACACCATCACCAGCCCACTGTTCGTTCTTAGTGATGAGCCCACGACATAGTGGTAGCACTTGAAGCCTTCAATTTCAACATCGCCTGTTTACCATTTTTTGCATAAGTAATTACATGGTGAGAATAGGTTCATGAAGACCTCCATACCCATTCATAGGAACTGAGAGCAAGACTCATGCCACACTATATATCTGACCCCCTTCACCCTTTACTACCCACACCCCCCTTCCTCCGGAAACCACCACATACTGCTGTCTGTGTCTATGAGTCTCTGTTCACTTGTTTTTCTTGTTTGTTCATTTGTTGCTTTCAGTTGTATATCCCACCTATGAGTGAAATCATATAGCTTTTATCTTTTTCTGACCTATTTCACTTAGCATGATATTCTCAAGATTTATCCATGTTGTCATAAATGGCAGTATTTCATCTTTTCTTATGTCTGAGTAGAATCACATCTTCCTTATCCAATCATCTATTAAGGGACACTTAGGTTGTCTCCATGCCTTGGCCACTGTGAATAACGCTGCAGTGAAAACAAGGGTGCATATATCTTCGCAGATAAATGTTTTCAATTTTTCAGGCAGAGGCACAGAAGAGGGGTTGTTAGGTCACATGGTGACTTTATTCTTAATTTTTTGAGGAGCCTCGATACTGTTTTCCACAATGCAATATATAGATGAAGTATATAGAATTGTACACTTGAAATCTATATAACTTTACTAACCACTGTCACCCCGATAAATTTCACTTAAAAAAAGAATCACCCCGCAGATACTATTGTGTGTCTGGCATGTGTCCAGCCCTCCCTTGGCCTACACCCCTGACACACACAGCACCACAAGGCACACCCAGGCTCCGGAGTGACCACGTCCAGGAGGGAGACAGAAGAAGGGTCAAGAAATATGTGCAGGTTGTATCCACAGGCGTTACGCATTGGGGCTGGAGACACTCAAGGGAAGAGCATTTTGCAAAGACCTATTGGCTTTCTACTGGGAGCCAGCTGTTAAAAACAGAAACATGGCTAAGTCAACCTTCTACCCTCACAGCATGTACTCAAGAAAAGCAGACTGAGGCTATAAAGACACCAGTCTCCCCATGAAGACCCCAGGAAGGCAGGGACTTGGTCGTATCAATGGTGCATGACCCCAGCACCCAGGATCGTGCCTGGTACATAGTAGACACTCAATAAATTCTTGTCAAACGACCAAAGAGAAGCCGTGCCTAGAGGGATGTTTCTAGTGCTGGGAGACATTAGCAGGGAGGTGCTACCCGAACAGGCCTTTGGAAGATGAATGGCAATTCACCGGGTGGAAAGAAGGGGAGTTTTCTAAGGAGAGGGAAGGACATTTGGAAAGACACAGTGAATAAGGATAGGAGAGGACAGGGAAGCCTAAGATAACAAACAGCCTACATGTCACCACAGCCCCAAATAACAGAGGTCTCCTCATTTTTGCTACATGTCTATTACAAGTCAGCAATGGCTCTGCTCCACGCCATGGCCCATTCTCTGACCAGGCTCGTGGCATAGCCTCCGTGGAAGACAGCCAGTCCCTGTGGAAGGTGGAAACTAGGGCTTACCTCTGAAGTGACATCATCCTCTCACTCACAACTCATTGGCCTGAACTGGTCACATGACCCCCCTAACCCCAGGGTTGTGCATTTTAAGATGCTGCAAACATCCTGCTCCCCATCAAGATTTCTTTCCAGGTTTACCAAGCACTGATGATCCCTACCGAACCCAGTCCTCACCATGAAGGTTTCAAAACAGTGATTTTCCGACTCCAGGACCTGCGCCATGCTCACCAGCTGGCCCTCAGAATTCTATTAGTGAGAGCTCTCCCTCTCCCCATTCATATAGTACCTGCCCATCTACCTATCCACCATCATCTCTCTATCCATATCGTTAGCACGGACTCATCGATCTCTATTTTTAATGGTTTATCATTTTTATGGACTGAATGTTTGTATCACCCCAAAATTCCTATTTTGAAATCCTAATTCCCAAGGTAATGATATTAGGAGGTGGGGCCTTTGGGAGGTGATTGGGTTATGAGGGCAGAACCCCCATGATGGGATTAGTGTCCTTGTACATTATAGAGACCCCAAAATGCTCCCTCACCTATCCACCATGTGGGGACACAGTGAGGAGACAGCCATCTATGGACCAAGAAGTGGGTCCTGGCCAGATACCGAATGTGCTGGCACCTTGAACTTGAACTTCCAGCCTCCAAAACTGTGAGAAATAAATATTGATTGTTCAAGTCCGCCAGCCTATACTAATTTTGTGGGAGCACCTGAACAGACTAAGATGATAATTCATTCCTGTACTAAGTTATTCTGGTGTTCAAATTGTGCCTGAATTGACCAAGAGGCACTCCTTCAAGATGATTTCTGTGTCCCTGTGACAAGCCCTCATCCTTTTTAAAATTTATATCATTTTTTTAATTGGTACAAAAGTGATCTTATTCACCTGGGTGTTCCCATGGAGAAGCCTCTAGAAAGGCAGGAGAGTTTCAAGCAAGCACAAGGAAGCTCCCACTTGCCCTTACCAAAGTTCTGGGAAAGGAAGTTATTTTGTCAAGGAACCGATGAGCCTGATTAATCCAAACCATCAAAGGAATGTGGGCAACTGGAAGAAATAACCCTATAGAAAATGCTAATTTGCCTTTCCCTTTCAGAGCCATTTCTTGGAGCTGAGAGTAAAGTATTTAGTGGCACAGAGCAGAGACAGAAAGATACTACTTCCTTGTACCATTGTACCGCTAAATGGCACCTTCTTAGAATTTTGGTGAATTTCCTTGCAGTTTTTAGCATCTTGGATACAAGAGTCCCTATGAGCACCCTCATTTAGAGTGCCAGAGCTGTCTAATTCTTTGGAAGATCCCTCTATCCCTGACTAATCTGCTAGTAAAGGATATTTGGGTAAGGTTTCTTCACTCCCATTTTATAGATGATGACACTGAGATTCTAAAAAGTCAGGAGACTTGCCTAAGGTCACACCGATGCACATTTGCACCTGAGCGTGGAAGCGGTCCTGGCCGCTCTGTGCGTGTCCTTCTGGGCACTTCCGTACCCCACAGTGTAGTATACCTTGCTGAGGGTCCCACACTAAAACAGGCCCCCCCGAGGCTTCTCTGCGTGTGCTGTTCCCACAGATAGGGGCTTCCTGGGGCCCCCCACCTCCACCCTGCGTCCTCTGGACAGCCCGAGACAGGGAGCTGTGGTTACATCCAAAAGCCAACGGTGGATGTGCCCTTAGGCTTGTCAACACAACTTCAAGACGCTGAAGGCAGCTATCCAGGAACCACGCCCAAAGCAGGGTGTCTGAGGGTTCCAGATGTCCTAGCTAAGGGGACCCAATCAGGGGAGACAGGCACAAACATGCATTCCTCTCTCCAGGGTCCCACAGCCTAGCTGGGACCACTTCTAAAGGGATGAGAGTCACAGGAGTTGGAGGGCTCATCTGGCCCAAACCTCCACAATTTCCAAGGCTTTGGCTCAAAAGAGAGTGGAGAAAACCAAAGAAGGTCAGACTTCGTACGTGGCTGAGATCCGTTTTGTACCTCACCCAGCTCTACTTCTACCATGCCTATCACAGTAAGTACCCACCACCCAGACCCATGTCCGACGCCCAGAGGTGCGGGATGGAGGCATCTGAGCAGGATGGAAATAGCATCACTGTTTATGGGTCTCTGACTGCTGCCCACCCACCCACCTGGCCTCAGTCGAGCTGGCCAGACAGGGAGAAGACCCCAACACAGTGAGACGCCAGTCAGCTCAACCAAGGACACTAGCTGCTCGGGGGGAGCAAGGCCTGAACTCAGTTCCCACTGGGCTGCCGGTCACAGTTGGGTCGGGCTCTGCAGAACCCCTGGGGCCCGACATTGCAGGCAGGGCCAGGGAGAATCACCTCTTCCGGCATTCTCACAAGGCCACCGTCACATAAGGAGGGCTGGTCTCTGCCCACCCACCAGCCAGGAAGCTCTGGAAGGCAGAAGAGCGGGAGGAGGCCTGGCGGAGGAGAGAGGTGGGAGGAGCAGCAGGCCTAGGAGGGACCCTCACCAGCAGTTCACTCTGGCTCAGTTCCACAGGGCGGGCGGTTCCCAGGCCGCCTTGGCCGTCCCCACAGGCAAATCAGGGCACTTCCGGAAACGATCACAATCAGCCACACTACCCTGAGAGCTGCCCCGGGGCCCTGCCAGGGCCAGAAACACACTGTTCTTCCACTGTAGGAATGAGCAAGCCTATATGCTTCCTATAAATGTCTGCGTAAATCACTGGTGGGTATTCCCATTTTGGCGCAAGGAACACCCACCCCAGGCTACAAAAGCAACTTCTTCCCCTGAGAAGGAGGCCCAGGGGCCGTTCCCTTCCCTTCTCCTGGGCTCTAGGGAGCTGCCTCCTGAGCTGCTGGGCTCTGCAGAGAAAGCTCTTGCTCAGACAATGACTCGGCCCCAAAGGGGCAGCAGCTCACCTTTCCAGGGGCCTCCTGGGCTGAGCTCCAGGTGAGGCCCAGCCAGACCTGCTGGGGTTTAGGGATCCTTTGTAAGTTGTCCTCCCAGGAGCTCCAGCTCCCCTCCCAACCACAGCCGCCTACCCTGCCTACCCCAGCCCGCATGGGGGAGCGAGTGCCCGAGACAGCCACTGGAAAGGTCTCTGTGCCACCGGCGTTCTGTGTAAAAGCTCCCCGTCCACTTAACTAACGAGTAATCATTAATATTACCCCTGGCCCACATACCCAACTGTTAAACTGACACTAATGAAATGAGCCGCGGGAACCATGACCAACATTAAAACCAAGTCCAAACCGTTAACTTAAATGACCCGGGCTGATTCATACATCGTGCTTTGCATTTAACCAGAACGGAGGGTGTTTTATATCAAAATGCACAGGCATTTCTTCCACCCTGGCTTTTCCTTTCTTACTACCTCCCAGCCCTGACTGGATCAGACCAGACCACACCAGACAGTCCCCTTAATAACTGGGATCATGGTTTGGCTTTCTTGGTGAAAAGGGATTCCCAGCAAAGGAGAAAGTGCAGAAAATCTGGGGCTGAAAGCGATGTATCGATTCATATGTGTGACTTTGGAATCTGCTCTGATGAGTGTGCTCTGGAACTGGCTGATTCCAACAGTTTGAGTCTTCCCTATGGTTTAAAAAGGGGGTGCGCTGGTTTGGGGAGGGCTTCCCCTGAGGGGCAGACATTGCCTCCTTCAGGCTGGCCTGTGGGAGCCAGGAGAACGTCAGAAACCAGGAGGGCTGAGTTGGGGAGACCCTGCTCAAGTGGAGGGCCACCCCACTTCTTCCCTTACCTCTTCCCACGCATGCTTGGGTTGGAGGTCTCCCTTAACTCAGAGTGACACGTACCTCCCGTAGAACAGCATGCGCATGCCAGCCAGCTGCCTTTGTCATGGTTGCACCCGGCCTCCAGGACACAGCCCATTTCTCAGACTCAAGGCAACCACTCAGCTTTCATCACCCACTCATGAATCCCACGCAGTGAGGGCAGTGTCTAGGAGAACAGAGCCACAGGCCGCGTGGTTCTTGGGCAGCCAGCCCTCTGTGGGCACACGTGGGCTGGATTGGGATGCCAGGTGACCACGGAATCCCAGGGACCCTCTGTGACAGGAGGATGTGAGTGTTTGGAGTTAGGTAGCTTTGGGGACATTTCAGTCCAAAGGACTTCAAAGCTGGTGTCTCCGCAGCCAGCACAGAGGGTTTGGGGTTGTTCTCAGTATGTTAAAAGCAGCTATCCCTGTAACTGCCTGAGGAAGACCAAGGGGACCAATGGCGTGGGACAGGAAGGAGCCACCCAGTGATGGTATAACTCTTGGCAGCCTAGGATAAAAGATGAAGCTCACCCTCCAATCCTGGCAGACACACCTCCTTCATCCCACCCGGTGGCACAGTGGACTGGCTGGGAACATGCTCATTTAGAACAAAGGTTCCAGAGTCCCACTCTTGATTTTTTTTTAATTATTCCTCACTGCTTGGTTTTGATTCCTAGGTCTAGCTGTGTGACCTTGGGCAAGTTACCTACCCTCTCTGAGCTGCATTTTCCACATCACTATAACAAGCATCATAACCACCACACCGCCCACATCAAAGGATTAGGTGAGGGACTGCATACACGAAGTCCTCTGCGCAGTGCCTGGCACATGGTGAACGCTCTGTAAGCAAAGGCTGTTTTTGTCTTCCTTATTCTTCGCATCGAGCAGTCTAACCTCTGCACCTCCCAGCCTTTTGTTACCCACCGACTTCATGTCCTCCTGTTTGTCTCACTCACACAGGACAGGGTGGCAGGTCTGGGAACTGTCAGATGCCAGGAGACATGGGGCAGCGTTTAGCAAGCCCATTTCCTCCGGAATTGCCAGGGTGCGCAGTCCCACAGTTATGCCCTTGGGGTATCACCTTCAGCATTTGGCTCTCCCCCTCTCTCCCTGCCCTGCTGGCCCCTTCCGATGCTCAGACACCCCGGCTGCCTCATCAGGCCCTAACTCGTCAGGCTGGCTTGCCTTGGTACCCAGCTTATCCAAACATCGTCATCGCTTTTCATAAATTCAATCCCTTCTTATCAGCCGCACCATCAGGAGGAAGGACAGGAGGGGCTTGTGACTGAAGTGTGGGGAAGAGAAGCTTTAATTAGCCTCCTCCTCGCTCCGCGGGGTCACCCGCAGTTCAATCACCCTGCCTTCACATGTTCCCAATCACGTAGCGGGAGCATCAGTGCCACACAGATCACTTGTGTCTGTCCTCCGTTTTGTGCTGATAGGGTTGGGGTCCCGCTGGGCAGAGCCCTGCAGGTTGTAAACAGAAGTCAGCTGGTGTGGTCCCCAAAGAACCTCAGCTCTGTGACGGTGTCCCTGCCACCATCTCCCAACTCGTACAAGCTTCTCCGATACAGCCGGTCACTGCACAAACTGCTACAACAAAACGCCAACGTGTTCCTGTGAGCAAACCCGCCCTGCAGAGAGCGTCAAAAACACCCAGCAGGATGCAAAGGGCTCCTGCTAATCCTAAACCAAACTGGTGGAAGGAGCTCTGGGCTCGTGGGTGAGGGCTCCTCGGGACTGGGGATGCTGCCAGCCCGTAGCTGTGCAATCTTGGAGAACTTCCCTTGTCAAAACAACAACAACAACAACAAAAAAACAGGGATGATCGTATCCATCCTCTGTAACTCCCATTGCTCTGCACCCTGGGCAAGAACACATGCAAACACACTCCCTTCCATGCCAAATGCTAAACTAGTGGCCCGTATCCCTAGTGATCCAGCCCACTGGGTATGAATATGAACATGGCAACATATTGCCACAAATAGGCCTAGAGACTGCTTTTCACACCTGTGTTTTCACTGAGCTCTGCCATTTGCCTGATGCCCAGTTTCTTCCATGAGGACCTCGACTTGCATCCAGCCCTTTGCTGATAGGGTTGAAAAACTGGAGCTCAGTTTTCATGGTGTAAGGATTGCCCACAAATGCCACCGCGTGCATCTCTGGTCGCCTGCTGTCCCTGCCCATTCAGTCACTTGGGGGCTATACAGGAAACCTAACCCAAAGGTTCCTGGGTCCCTGCCTTGTGCTTTCCACAGGCCTCAAATCCCCAAGATGATCAAAGAGACAAATTGGTTTTTAAAAAATTAGCACTTCTGGGGGTCCTTCTTGGTGCCAGGCTCTGCCTTAGCTCCTAGGAAAGGTCCTGGATTTCTTTGCGGTGCCCAGAAAGGTTGCTACTGGGACGCTCTTGAGAATGGACACATGCCATTAGCACGTGGAAACTGGACTGTTTTAGGAGGGGGTCGACTGTTGTGTATTTTCTAGGTCTTGGCGGGAGGAGAGAAGACAGAAGCAGCTTCTCAAACAGAAAAACGGATGCCCAACAGGGCTGAGTGAATGAATTCTTCAGTCACCATGCTCTCTGTGAGACATGGAAACTCTCATTCTCTAACTCAATCCATCAAGGGTCCCACTGGGGAGTGAGACCCCCAGTGCTCAGCTTCTGCCTGGCACATTAGCATGCCGTCTGTGTTGGCTGGCCTGAGCTCAAGGAGGAGACAGCTCTCAGGGAAAGAGACACGGCCCCACATTCCCCGCGAGGTCCCAGCCCAAGCACTTATGATTATGATTATAACTGGCATGTGTGCGGTAACCAGGCCTTCGGAGCACATTCTCATGCATTTCTCTTTTGATGTGAGGCAGATAACGCAGAGCGGGAGCATGCATCTGAAAGGCCACCCCGAGGAACAGCACACTGGCTGAGCAAGAACAAAGGCTGTAAATGAAGAAGGATGTTTGCACTGGGTTTCCCGCCTGCTTGAAAACAGGAAGCTTCGGAGGCCTGTTCTGGCGAGGTCTCCACCTCTTCCTTACCCCAAAGCGACATGGCCTCAGAGGTTTTATTTTTATTACTTTTTATTTTTAATGAGACAAATCTCTTCCAAGACACTTTTTTTTCCCATCCCGTTTCACTGCAATGAGAGGCAGCCATGTCTGCTTGAAGGGTCAGTGGGAAAACAAGGGTGGTGAGTGGCTGCCCTTTTCCCCTCTCACCTGACCTGCCGCCTCTGCAGATCTCACCTTACACAAGTACCTGGGAGGGGAAGTGTCACCAGTGCGGAATGCCAGCCGCTGACCCAATCGAGACAGCTGGCAGAGTCCTGGGGCTAATGACTTGGAAGAAGTCAGAGGTGGCAGGCTGTTGATCTAGGCTTCCCCGCAGATGACAAAGATTGCAAAACGACGAAACTGACTTGTCATGGGGATGGCATTCAGCGACACCAAAAAGGATAGTAGAGAAGATGCCTCTTGCTGACAGAGGAGGACCAGGGACCAGCCACAAGGATGCCTGAGGGGAGGGGGCGTGGTTCACTGTGGCTGAGTGTAGGAGGGGAGGGGCTGGGGGAAGGGGTAGTGTCTGGAAGCAGCAGGCAAGATGTGGCCCAGAATGGCCTCAGTAGCCACCGGGTCTTCCAGTCGCCTGTTCTTAACATTTAAATATGGGCAGGAGGGTACATCTTGGTAACAGCCAGCATTCTCCAGAGAAACAGAACCCATTTGTTTTAAGGAACTGGCTGTGCAATTGTCGAGGGTGCTGGCAAGTGTAAATCCACAGGGCAGGCAAACCGGCTAGAAACTCAGGCCGGAGTTGATGCTTCAAGAGTCTTGAGGAGGAATTTCTTCTTCTCCTGGAAAACTCACTTTTGGTTCTGAAGGCTTTCGACTGATTGGATTAGGCCCACCCACACTGTCCGGTGTGACCTCTTCTACTTAAGGTCCGCAACAGTCCACATTAACCTCAAAGTACAAAAGACCTTCACGCAACATCCAGATAAGTATTTGATTAAACACTGGGTCCTGGAGCCTCGCCAGGCTGAAACAGGAAACTAGCCCTCTCAGCATCACCAACGAGAGACTCCAAAGCCATTTTACAGGCTCTGCCTTCCATACAAGGACACAAAGGTCTACGTTCGAATGACAGCTCATTGGAGGAGGGACTACAGCCACCTCTCAATCCCCAGCCCTCTCAGGAGCTGCCAGTCTGACTAAGTGCCCAGTAATGGACTGAATTACATTGAGAACAGTAACTCAGCCTCATGGAGAGAACCCAGACCTGAGAATCAGAAGACCAGGGTTCAAGTTCCAGCCCCACCATTCGCTGCTGGTGTTCCTCTGGCAAGTCACGTCCCCTCTGTGGGCCTCATCAGGATACGCAACAAGATGCTCTCTGACCCTCGTCAAGGATTGTCACCCCGCAAGTCCTTGGGGACATGTGTCTCAATGCCTTCAAGGGCAGCTGTACCCCAAGAACATGGTGGAGAATATCACAGCAAATTCAAAAAGTAGATAAATTAGATAGATAGGTACATCCATACATATAAGAAAGATAGACAAGTAGAAAGATAGCCATAATCTGCAATTAACTATATCAAACAGACTATAAAATGACACAAGTGGATATTAGGGGAAATGTGAAGCACATGCTTCAAGATTTGGATTCTCCTCTCTCATGTCTTAACCTTGGTTCTCTTTGGAGACTCGCTGAAAATTTCTGGCAAACCCATATGCTCTGTGAATGCGGATAGAATTGCAAAGAACAGCCCAGGGACTAGGATACTTGCCTCCAAACCCGAGGAGAACAGGTGCAGAGACGGCCGCCCTGGAGAAACAACTACAGAAAGGGAATGGGACACTGGCAGGAGCTTTCCAAGGGCCCAAAGCAGCAGAAGATGCTGAAAGATCTTCTTTACTTTTCTATCTGACTGGCAAAATTGATGCGGGCTGCTACTGCACAGAGTTGGTAAGAATGTGAGGACAAGGTATTCTCACAAACTGTAGTGGCGACCTGCTCGGGGGCCATGCGGGGAACCTGCCACGTTTAAATGATATTCCTTAACCTAACTTTGTGTTTCAGTATCCATCCCAAGGAAATACCCATTTTGGGGTATATAGGCGGGGGGCATGTATCAGAATGCTTACTGCAATCTTTTGTGTAATGGTGAAACACTAGAAAAATCTATATAACCCCTAAACGATTACATACTTTACTATATATCCAGGATACGGAATACGCAGCAGTTTAAAAAGAGCGAGGGACCCACAGGAAGGATGGCAGAGCAACGCATGTACTATGAGCCAAATCTATGTTTTCTAAGGTCTACGTTTGTGCCTGGATATGCGTGCGTACAAAATTCCCTGGAAAGAAAGACCAGAGGAAGGCCAATTGAAAAAGGCAGGAGGCCACATGAAAAAAACTGCGGTTGGAGTGGCCCAAGGACAGATCAAGTTACTCAGCCTATGGACACCTGTATTGTGTTCTTGGTTTGCAATCAAAATGTAGTCACATCACATGGGTATAATTTTCATAACAATGAGAATAAAAGCAACACGGATAACAGAAGGAAAAACAAGAGAGAGTGGATAGCCTGGGCTGGTTCTGGCGATTAGCTTGGTGTCCCTCCCCTCTGCTCCCTGAGTCTTCCTGGGTGAGGCTCTCCAAAGCTTAGCTGACTCTAAAGGAATGTGAAAGCAAAAGGGTTTGGTAAATGCCATTACAGGTTTTCAGCTCTGCCATTTAACTTTCCGTTTGTGGCCATCAGGGTCCTGGCAGGAAGGATGACACACTCAAATTAGGTAATTTGAGGAGAGTTAGTTAAGGGATTGTTTTACAAGGTGTGGGCAGGTGTAGGAAAACTATGAGAGAGAGAGTCTTCCACGAGGCTCAACTGTTCCCCTCCAAAGAAGAGGGGGCTAGAACGGCACGGGGGCTTCGCTCTTCTCCTCCTCCTCTCCAGTGGCCCTGTAAAACTCGGCATTGTCCAGAGCCATTGTCCAGAGTCACTGGGAATCCAGAGGGGCTGGGAGCCTTCTGATTCCGTTCACACAGGTTAGTCTCGTGGGGCACAGTGGAGAGGGCCTAACAGGGGAAATCCACATGCACGCACAGTTCTCCATTCTAAAGGAAGATGTGCACAATCACAATTAGATTTTTAGCTCAAGCATCCCCCATCCTTTTGGATGTGCGTGTCTCTGTCGGTCTGTGTTCCACTTTCATCTCTACCACTGACGGCTCTGTGCCCTCGGGCACCCTCCCACCCCAGGCCCCTCGTCTCTTTATCTGTAAGATGAGAGAGTTGGATGGGCCTAATTATTTCCGAGATTCCTTCCAGCTCTAACTTCCATGACAGTGAGTCTAGACCTCTGCCTGAGCCTTGAGACCTTCCCATGGCTGGTAACGTTGCAGATAGCAGTCAGCTCCTCGGCAGGGACAGAGCCAACTTGGAATGAATGTGGCAGGTCCTGAGCCTGCAGGGATCTCTGTGCAGCTACTTCCTTTTCTGCTTGCCCAAATAAGGTAAAATACCTTTGCAAAAATGGGCGGTCCTTCACACTTCCTCTGCCCATGCTTCGAGGTGGGGTGGCCCAAGGACAGTAAGTGAACTCCACGCTGTCGAACCCACAGGCATCATACTGATTCACTCCTTCAGGCAAGGGGCAGGGAAGTGGGAAAGGTAAAATCAGGTGATCGAGATTTTCCCCTAGTCCGGGGCCCTTCTCTCCTCAATGCCCTCCTCAGCCCCAACCCTCTGAGTCAGAACAAAGACAGTTCAATTCCCAAGAAATATTGCCAAACACCTTTCGTTCCTCATCCAGAGACTCACACGTGAGGAATGTAATGTGCAATCCACACTTCACCTGGGCCCCGCTGTACTCTAATGAACAGGAGGATGGCTCTGCCCCTCTAAGGCCATAGGTCCTGAGCTCTCCTCTCTCACAAAGCTAACCATTCCTTTGAAATCCCAGCATCTCTGCTTTGCCTCCAGGGCATAAGGGCTCCTGACAGTGACCTTGAACTGAGTGCACAAAGGCTGAGAAGTCAGCTGACTTCAAAAGAACAGATAACCCAGCTTTCTGCCTACAAGAAGAAGCATAGATGCCATCACACATGCCTCCTCCATGGGCTAAAAGTGATCACTCCCCACCGTCTTACCCGCAGACTCTTGAACGGTGAGCTCACTCAAAGGGAAGCATTTTATTAGGTACTTCCTTCTACAATGTCAGAGCTGTACTTCTATTAGGTGGACACCCATAACAATGAGAAATGAAGGGAAGCCAATCAACTGAAGAAATTGATACTGAATAAGGAAACCTATCTTATCAGTAAGAGACTCTCAGCAATGCAGGGCATTGCAAGAGACTGAGTCACCCCAGGTTAGGGTCTGTGCCAAAGTGAGACACTCAGTTACCAGTCTTCCTAGGTATTAGAGGCTAAGACAGAAGAGCTAGAAAGGTCTGAGTCATTTTTCCTCTGCATTTGCTTAAGTTTAGTTTTCAGGGGTTGAGTGTCCCATAAAGTCTCAGCATGAAATACTCAGAACCATAGAGATGAGAGCTGTTCTCTCATCTTTGGACTTTCTAGGAGGAACAGAAGGGAATAAACAGTGATTGGTCATGAGCAGATAGGCCACCCACTGGGCCAAGAGCTTCATAAACATCATTGCAGTTTACCTTCAAAATGATTGTGCCCACTTAAAAGATGTGGAAACTGAGACAAAGGGAAATGAAAGGTATTGCCCGGGATCGCTACTAACCTGCAGGCCTAATATATAAACCTGGGCCCCTCTCATTTTGGAGTTCTGGCCCGGGGCCCCATTGGCACCCTGCTTACACGCGGATTCAGGAAATTTGACTTCAGTCTGGGTTTAGTGGCTTTTGAGGTCTCCAAATGGCAGTCACTTGGAATGTTCCTGTGGTGTGGGCCAAACTGCTTTTCCAGCTCTGGTGCTTCCCCACCCTCCTGCCTCAGTGCAAGGGGGTCTCGTGAATGGAAAGGAATAGAGAGAGTCAGCGCTCATGCATTGGTGCCTGATCCCATTTTTGCCACCACGGAGGCTGGAAGACTGTACCAACCACTTGGTTCTCCAAGCTGGGCTACCAAGGTGCCCTGCAGTGACAGTGGGGGCCTCTGGCCCTGCAGCATCTCTGGTTGGGAACAAGACAACTCAGCCGAAACCCGTGTGGACTAGTGGCCAGGCCCCTCTTGATGAGTTGTTGGAGGTCTCAAGGAGTCCAGTGCAGAAAAATGATGCAGGCAGAGCACACTGCCAAGCTCCCTAATTCCATGGCGCCCCGTCAGCCTTCCCCAGCCCCTGAAATTGGATGCAACTCCAGTGAATACGGGGGACCCTGAAATGCCCAGGTAGAGTGGAGTCAGAAGAAAATCCTGTTCTATTTCTCGCATTTCTGAGTTTTTAAACAAAGGTTCACACCTGCTCTCTGAGCAGAGCACCTCTCCAGGATGGGCCGCCCTCCGCTTCCTTCCCTCACAGTGTGGGGTTTACACTCTCCCCTCCTTACTTTCCCCAAGCCCCTGGGCACCTGCCCGCGGCGTCTCAGCCGCCCAGGAAGACTCTCACGCATCACTGTGCGTTGCATGTATTGAGGCTGCACAGTGAGTGAGGCCTGTTCTCTTGCAATCTTGGACTTCAACGTGGCCCCTAAAAGGACAGCAGCTCAGGGGACCCACCCATCCCAGCCTGATCCTCAGGCAGAGGAAAATGCCAGGCAAGAGAAGGGCTAACCTAGGCAAGGACGATCTCCCCTGCCCCTGGCCTCTGGGAACACCATATCTGAGGTTTGGTCAGCTGCCCAAGGTGCTGCGCTCCACCAACCAGATAACCATTCCGGTTGGACAGGTACCCACGGCCCCCTGGTCGGTGCATTTGGCCCACCTGATGGCTGTGTGTTCCTTTTCCTCTGGGATTCCCTGGGGCTGCTGTTCCTCCCTCCCCATGCTACCACACCCCTGACTTACCTAGCAACCTCAAGAGTTGTTATCCAGCCCTGGCTGGTATAGCTCAGTGGTTTGAGCGCGGGCTGCGAAGCAAAGGGGTTGCCCGTTCGATTTCCGGTCAGGGCACATGCCTGGGTTGTGAGAGGCAACCACACACTGATGTCTCTGTCCCTCTCTTTCTCCCTCCCTTCCCTTCTCTCTAAAAGTAAATAAATAAAATAAAAAGAGTTGTCCTCCAGCCAATATCTCCCAACCTTACAAAAGGCAAGTGAGGGGATGCCCCAATGTCATGATGCGTGCAGGGTGAAAAATAATTTGAGATACGTCGGAGCAGTCCTCTGCCTCCCCTCCTCAAAACATGCGTTTGTCTTTCCACAACATTGTCTGAGCGTCCACCGTGCATGAGGATCTGTTCTAGGGGGTGGGGAGTGGCCACAAAAGAGATCTACAGAGAAGGTACACACCAGCCCAGCAGACAGACACAGGACACAGGGCTGTGCCACACAGGTCCCCCTTCAAGAGGGGACTCACTACCTGACTGAGAGGACAACCTCCAGCCACCAGCATCAACCGGGTCCTCTCCAGATGTCAGGCTGAGGCCCTGCTCTTCCCGGAGCCACCCCTGGACAAGGACCAAGCACAGCGGTGAGCCAAGGGCCAAGCCGTGTCCACCCGCACAGGACTTCTCCAGGGGGCAGGCTCTGCCCAAGCCCGCTCTCTCCCCTCTTGTTTCAGAGGTGTTTCTCTCCAATCCCCCCCCCAGTTGCATCTGAGCATCTGCTTCCTGGGGAACCCACCAGAGACTTGGGGGGACACACACCAGAGCAACTGCAGGTAGTGATGGGTGCTACTGAAAGACAATGGCGCAACATGACAGAGCCTGACTTGGCAGGAGAGGACAGCGGTTAGATGTCAAGTGTACCCACCTTCTATGAGACGGTGACAGTGGGGTGAGACGGGAAGGAGGAGGACGGAGGACGAGGAGGCACCAGCCATGCTCAGCGCACTAGGGAGAGGGTTCTGGGCAGAGTCAGGAGGGAGAGGCGTGTGAGAGGGACAGAGAGGGGCACCTGCGGCCGGAGCACAACAGTGAGTGACGGGGGAGTTCTGGGAGCTGAGCCCTCGGGGCCCCACACCACTGAATTCAGGTTCTCTTCTCCGAGCTGGCAGTGCGGTGCTCCGCACCATCTCATGGACCACCCCAAATGTGGAAAAACAATAAAGCGCAGCAATAATTGGTAACTGCCGCACATTTCAGGGCATATTAGCAAAACTTGCTGATCCACTCAGGACTGTGACCTGCATGAGAGCCACTTGGAAAAGCTGATGGGGACACGGGACAGTGAACGTGAAGTTGCTATGGTAGTACCTGCTCTAATTTGTCTTACAAAGTGAATCACTCCCAAACGTCAGAATGTTATTCATAGCAAGTCACTTGTTCCCCTCCTCACGAGTGATGGTGACGCTCCCCTGGCACTGCTGCCTGGATTAGAGCTACTTCCCTGGAGCTAGGGTGAGAGAGGGGGCAGAAACTTCTGAAACATGCAACAGCTCCCTCACCCCACCTGGACACCTGGCTCTCAGCAGGAATTCTGGAGAGCCTTTCCCTAAATCAGCGGTTTGCAACTGAAGGCACTTTTGCCCCCCAGGGGACATGTGGCAACGTCAGACACATTTTCAGTTGTCATGGGGGTGGGGGGATGCTACTAGCAGCTAGTGGGTAGAGGCAGGGGGCGGGGGGGGGGGGCGGCGCAGGTAGGATGCCCAAAACCAAAGGATGCTTTCAGGCAGGTGCCTTCTGAAGAGAGCTCACCACAAAGAGTCAGGTCAAGGCAACTGGCGGGGGTTCCCTCCTTGTAAGTCTGCTATCACACCCACAGCACCTGAGGGTTTGCACTATCCTACTCACTGTAGTGAAAATACCAAGAAAGATTTCCTTAAACAGAAGTACTTGAACCTTGAAGACTGCAGACTGTCCCTCTCCGGCAATCTGCTAAGACTGGCTCGCAGAGCCAGCTGGGATAGACTCAGCCAGGGAGAGGGGGATGGGCAAGATGACCCCCCAAGGGAGGTCCTTTCCAGGCGAGCATTCCTATGATAATAATGTAAAATGTGGCAGAGTGCTGCATTTTAATTAATTTTAGCCCCTTTCAAGACCACAGTTATTATTTTAAAAACACCGATAATACCAAACACATGTTAAAGTACACAGCCAGCTGCAGCCCCGGAGACTGGGGACGTGTTAAGTCATATGTCATCTGGGGTGGTGGGAAATCAGCAGGCCCCTCCCCGGTGCCCTCTGAGACCCCAACACCCTTCTCAGTGGGCCTGCTCTCTCTCTGTCACCAGCCAAGCCCCTTCCCAGCCCTGCTCCTGTCCCCCCACCAAAGCGCAGTGACCCCCCCACCCTCTCTGCAGAAACTGAGAAGGGGTGAGGTGTCAGGCCTCCGGAAATCCCGGTTTAATTATTTTATTGTAAAAAGAGAAAAAAAAAGCAAAGAAAAGGAGCATTCTCTCATTTTGGAAGAATGCTTCATTATCTGCCTTTGCAGAGTGGGAAACACCTCCCTGGGCTGTAGGCAGTTCTGAGTTATTATGTGAGATGCTCAGGCGCCTGGGCTCCCCCCTTCCCTACAGGCCCCCCAACAGCCCGCCCACCCTGCCGGTTGAGGGGTAACCTGTCCTCATGCCCCGCAGCCCCTTCAAGGGCCCTTGCCCTGAAAATACTCCCCAAGGAAAGTGCTCCCAGAGGACCTTGGAGTATGTCTGTTCTCATGTCCACAGTGCAAGAACTGTTTCTCTGTCACCCTTGGCCTCTTGTCTGTCACTTCCGGTTCCCAGGTGCCCCATAACTCATAAAACAGCTCAAGCCCACTTAAGAGGTGAGGAAGTTCCTTCCGAGCTAAAACAGAACTACACACACCTGCGCTGAGCAGCACTTTGTGACTGACAAGTGAGTCTGCAAGTCTTCCTACTTAACATCATCTCCTCTTGGACGTGACAGGGCAGGTATTAACAGTGGAGAAAAGTGAAACCTGGAGAGATTGCCTGGCTTTTCCAAGGACACACAGCAATTATGAGGAAGGGCCGTGGGGTGGGGGATGGTGCTCCAGGAACGGATAATCCCCACCCTCTCCTAACAGCACCCTGCATGGATCTTCTCTGCAAACCCCGGGGCCCCTGTGGTGCCTGGACCACAGGGAAGGATCTGATCCTCGTGTTCCGGATGGTAGCCTCCATCGTGAGAAGGCGTCTACCTTCAGGTTCACCACACTTGGGCTCAGGGTTGGTCCTTCCCCAGCTCTCAAACAGTCCTTCTCTGCTGGGTCCTCCCCAGCGGGGAAGCCTTCATCATGTGGCCACTTGACACCACCACCCTTCCCATCCAGGTCACTGAAGGCCAGGCCAGGCCTTGACTCCATCATCTATTTAAAAACAAACAAACAAAACAGCCAAAACCTTGTCTCTTTCTCATTTGTGGAGAACTTGATTGGACTGACCTTCCAAAGATCTGAGGGGGCAGTTTCTTGAGGACAGCCCTTTCAAACAGAAACAAAACAAAACAAAACAAAAACCTAACACGCATCGGCACGATCGTACGTTGTACAATGAACCCATTTAACCCTCCCAAGAACTCTATGACGTGGGCACTATTTTGAGCCCATTTTACAGATTAAGAAAGTGAACTATGGAGTATAGTCAAGTAACTTGCTCGAGATCACATAACTAGCAAGTGGGGGAAGTATGGATAGACTATTTAAAAAAACCAGAGAAGGAATTCAGGGAGAGGGAGGGTTACAACCGCTGATACAGGAGCCACTTCCCCAGGACTATTTTCAGGAGGAGAAAGTCGCCGTTTTGCTCTCTTAAGTGTCCTAGAGTTGTGAGAACGAAGCAGCATCTCCGTGGATTAATCTAGCCCCTACATTGTTAGTGCGTAACCATCACCAGTACAAAACCATCTCATAGCAATCATGTCCTGATTTTCTTTCCCAGGCTAAGGAGCGCTAGCTGCTAAAAAAAAAACACTCCCCAAGTCCCAGTGGTTTAACACAGGAAAGATATTTTTTCATCCCTGCCACAGTCCAGGTGGCTGTTTGAAAGGCAGCCTTCCAAGTGGGGTTCCAACTGACCCAGTCCCTTGGACCTTGCTGTTCTGCCATCCTCAGGGCCGGTGGAGGAAAAGAGCAAACACATAGCATCAGGAGGATATTTTACAGGGCACGGGAAATTGCGCGCATCAGCTCTACCCATAGTCCATCATCCAGAAGCTAGTCAGATGCTACCTGCGAGGGAGGCTGGTCAGCGTGGACTTCTAGGGTGCCTAAGGACGAGACTCGGGGATGGCGAGCACCAAGTGGGTCTCGACTGTACCGGTTAACCCACTTCACTATCTTCCACTGTGCCACCCCTGCGTGCCTCCAATGGTCAATCATTTTCTCTGCAACTGTGACGCCCAGGATTAAACACACTCCTCCGGAGGCTCAGGCCAGAAGACCCTGTAGCACCACCTGCCTGGATCTGGACACCATATGTGTATGAAGGCAGCCTACAAGGGTTGTTGCGATTTTCACAACAGTCACCCTGTTGGATCAAATTAGACTTGTGGTCGACTAAAACCTCCAGATCTCTTTCATGTGAACTGCTGCCAACAGAAAGTTCTCTAATCTCGTTCTTGTGCTTCTGAATTTGAAACCACATGCAGTTGAACTGCCATAGTTGAAAGTCTTCCATCTTGTTGGGTTTGGCTGAGCTTTCGGGTCCACAGAGATTATCAGGGACCCTCATGCCTGCATCCATCACGCCGGCTTCGCTCCCAGCCTAGCGTCATCTTTAGACTTGCTTGATCTTGAGTGCGGGCACTGATAAAAGTGCAGACGCGGATGGGGGCCTGGAGCACAACCACGACGCGAAGTGAGCCTTTGATCGATACTTTGGGTTTGCTGTTCAGCCTTCTGGGAATCTGCCGAACAAGACTGGGATCCAGCTCACATTTACTCTTCTAACCAGACAACAAAGTCAAATGAAACCTCATTCATTTAGAGCTTGCTCTTTGAAAGCATCTCATTTCCCTCAACGTATCATCCTTCTTGAATTCAATATGCTACAAACCCTCACTATTCCGTGGGCATAGGGACTTAGCTGAAGCCACACTGCTTATCATTAACAGAGTCCCAGCTGGAATGTGGGTGCCCTGAATCCCAGTGCTTCCTACACAGTCAAGAATATTAAACCAAGCAACAACCAAGGCCCGTGGTCCTGAAGCAGAAACCACCATGCAGTGGCACCACATGGCTGTTGGTACCTTCTCTGAAATGCCCACATGTTTCCCAACTTGAAGCTTCCCACCCATTCGTCCACTGCTTGCCCTTCCAATTAGAAAGACAAGGACTGTGACTGCCAAATATCATGTTGGGTAAACTACCTGGAGTCATTCAGGCATGACTCATGTCACGAGTGTGTTCATCATGTGCTTGGAGAAGGTCTCCTGGGGGACGCCCATGGCACCACCCATCGAGGTCCACCTCCACACAGCTCCCAAGGTCAAGCTCAGGGAGGCAGGCTGGTGTGAATGGGTGAAAACCCTCAGCTACAGAGAGCGGCTGCAGACGGGATGCTGGCACTGTTTCCAACTGTGGAGCACCTCATCTAAGAAGGCAGGGCCAAGGCCAGGTTCTGCTGGATCTGATAAGAATCCTCCCTAATTAACAGACTAATTGTTTCCCAGCAGATGTTTCTAAGGGCCTGAAAAGCTTGTTCCCTCAAGTCAACCCTAAAACCTCCCCTCTCCGTCAAATAGTGTTTCTCTCATTAGCAACCTGGACTAAACTTTTTATCACTAAAAAATGCGTAGGTAAACCTAAGACATGGTGAAATTATTCTGAATTCTTAAGAAATGAAATGATTGACAATGACCATTTATATATGTAAATCTGTGCTTTCCGGATCTTACTAGAGAAGAAGAAAAAAATCATCCAAATGATTTTTTTCCCCAAGCTCTAGCATCAGGTGTCTTTTGTTTATAGGGTTTTTCACATCAACAAGTTTAACCAGGTAGCTTTCTAGGCAGGAGGCAGGCACTGGCTCTGTGCTCCATGTATTAACTCAGTTAATACAACAAATACATGGAACAGCGAGAACAAATTAGTCCCATTTACAGATGGAAACAGTGAGGCTTGGAGAGGCACACAGTGAGTGACTCTTAACTTCCTGCGAGGCCAGGAATCGAACGCAGGCCTCGGGCTCCACAAGACATTCTTTCCTGAGGCAACACAGGCACCAGGACCAAAGTCTGTGGGCTCTTCATGGGCCCATGAAAATATTAGAACCCTTAAAGGGGGAAAAAAAAAGTATTGACTCCAGAATATAAAGAACTACAAAATCTATTTTTACCAAATGTTATTTAAATATCTGCAAAATAACATTGTTAACTGGTCAATGGTAATTTAAATTAATCCTCAAATAGTCATGAAGGAATAGATCTTTTTTCTCAAGTCTCAAAGTTATAAAAAGCTGTAAAGTTCTCCTCATTCTCTTTTCCCCCATAAAATTATATTTAATGTGGAGTGTGGGTACATTATAACACTTTCGATAAGATCAAGGGTGGGCCTCCAAAAATAAGAAAGCTCAGGGGCTACTAGGAGCTGAAAGTCAGTGGAGTTCAGAGCCTTATAACTCCTCTGCTACACTCTACATTTTGTGTCCAAGTCTGTATTTCTTGGTCCCTAAGAGGAAGCATAAGCCTGCTATTCTTTGTAATCTAACATTAATTTACTGATCAACTTCTTCGATACCTTGGCTCATAGGGTCCACGTAAGTTGGATGTATAAAACGGTATTTCTTTACAAATAGTTGACAATGTGCTAAAACGAAGGATCTGGGCTAAGCCAGAGGGCCCTGGGGAGCTCACAGGGCGGCTTACAGGGCGTTTCACAACGGTCGGGCCTGGGCAGGGCAACCTCGGAAACGGGCTCTGTCCCCGTTCCATAACAGCTCGGCCCAGCTCGAAGGGACCAGTTCGCCCCTCGGGGCATGGACCAGGCTTCTTCCAGGAGGAGCTGGAAGAGTCGATGGCACAGCAAGTTTGCCAAACTCCAAGTCCAACACCTTTCTGCAGAAAAAGCACATGTGATGCCCCTGGTCACAAGAGCGCCAGTTTCCTGGAGGCGGTATCCTGACCAGCACGGAGAGCAGCGGCCGGGCTGCCAGGAGTCCCTCCGCCTGTCATGAGGCTTTTGTCTCCATCGGAAGCCAAAACAAACAGGCAAAGCCAACTTCTTGATTTCCAGAAAGTTCCAGAGAACCCAGCTCACGGTGATGGCTAGGGGGTGTGGGTGGGGACAGGGCTGAGCTCACCTGAGCCCTGCTAACCATCACTTGAAACAAACACCAACACAACTGACAAGTTTAGAATATTTTTTGGAAGGTGCTTTTAAACACCTATCATCTGACATACCATCATGCCCGCTCTGGAAGCTCATGAGGCAGAATCCTTTAATTGCAATAAATAGAGGAGGCTCAGAAAAGTTAAGGGACTTCCCCAAAGCCACCCAGCAGTGCAGAGGCAACGCCTTCACCAGCCCGGGCCTCTAGATGCCAGGGATGGCCCTTTTTGACTCTGGCCCATGGCTCTGCCGCATGCGGTATGAGTCTCCTACGAGAGTTACCAGCTCAAATCCTCCACTTCGGAATCGAAAAAACCCAAGACGCAGGCCTGCTGGCAGGGGGCCTCGAATTACCCAAGATTTCAACTCCAAAAGAGTGTTTGTGCATCTAAGACTGGAACTTGAACTCTGCTTCTCATTTTTGCCCTTTAGAGGAGACCAGGAGCCTGACTCACGGGGAGCTGGACTCGGAGGTGTGGCCACACCCCTTGGCCCATCCCTCCTCCCACCCACAGTGGGCCTGCTCTCCCGAGTTTGAGGGCAGAGCAGCTTTCTGGCCAGACTAAGACCCATTCTCTCCACGCTTTAGAAGCTGGGCACCCATGGCTTCTGACTCTATGTCTGCTCCTCACGAGGGGGCGGCCGCCAGCACGTCTGCCCACCTCATGCTGCACATCACAGGTAAGCCTCCCAGACACCTGACACCCACAGACACAGGACTCTGCCCATGAGGAGGTGAGCTCCTGGAGGGCATCTCTCAAACCCTTGTCATGTCCACTGTGAGGAACTTTCTCCTGACCCCCTTCATGTATCCATTGAACAGGCATTTCCTGAGCCCTGCCTTCAGCCAAGGCCTGTGTCAGCCACCTTCACCAACTGGGACAGTAGGTACCTTCAAGGGGCTCAGTGCCTAGTGGGCAAGATGGACAAGGAAACAAATGTTATTCAAAAGGATTCCCATGATGGGGGAAACAGCAAATACCATCTCCTGGGAATAGTACAAGGGTCTCCAGGGACCCCGCCCCCAAGTTGCTAGCTGGACTGTCCTTTCTCCCTGGTTGGTGTTAGCATTTCCCCAGGATTGGGAAGCTGAGGCAGCGGGCATGTTCTTCCATGAAGGTAGGGTGCCGGCCGGAGGGTGAAGCCCAGAAGTAGGCTACTCAGGACCAAGTGGACATTGGGAGTCCAGGGGATGGGGCCCAGCAGATGAGCCACCAAAGGGCAGCTCCCCAGGTCCCTGGACAGTGAGGTGCCGATTTGGCCTGGCTACCTTCCCGGATGATGAGACACGCACAAACCTCAAGGCCAGCGGTGTTATTCCAGACGCCAGGCTCCTCTCCATGATCACGTTAAAGCTCAGCTGTGCCCAGAGACTGTGTCTGTACACAGGGACGAGGGCCACCTCCTGGCCGGCCGCCAGGAGCATGAAACCAGCAGCTCCGCATTGGATTTCCACTCCGTCCTGTGACTAACTGCAGGCCGGGGAGCATTTTGGCCCCGCCGGCTCCTCCTGAGGCAGACACAGCCTGGCCACTGGGCTCCAAAGGGTTCCCAGGAATGGGGTCTGGCAGAGGAGGGGTTGCAATAACCACACGGGATGGGTACAAAGCACAGAATTACTTGGGGGCAGGAGGAAAGACATACAATGATCTACTCTCTGCTGTTACACATGCCAGGCACTGAACTACTGGCTTTACACACACTCTCTCAGATCCACGTTGAAAAGTCTGATTTGTCCTCAGTTTACAGATGAAGTAACCGAGGCACAGAGAAGCTAAGTAACCTGCCTAAGGTCACCCAGCCCAAGTGACAGCGCTGAGGTGAGACCCTAGTATGTCCGACCCCACCCCCCTGCTCTCCTATATAATGTTGCCTGAGTAAAAGTGCCTCTTCCACTCCACCCCATTGTCTTGCTTGGAAAAGCTTTTCAAATTGTCCTCAGGGCAGAGGAGGGGGCAGGTGGAGGACAAGAAGTGGGAGGCCAAGAGCTGGGTCAAGGCAACAACGCAGTTTTTTGGCTCAGGCTGGGGAAGGCCATGCTCCATGCTCGGGGCGCATAGGGGAATGAGGACAGTGAGCCCGTGCCTGAAAGGAAGCAGCACCTGCAGACTGGGCTCCCCAAGGTTGTCCAGTCCGTGTTCACCCGGCATCCTCCCCGCTGTCACCTCACACCCTCCTTCCTGTGGCCCAGAGAGGACCTCCCAAGGGACTGGCACCTTTGTGTATGCAACTGAAGCTTCTGGCCCCTGGTTCCATCTGCCACTTCCTGCCAGCTCTGTGGAGCACAGCAGCACGCTCTCCGCCACCCTTGGAGGTGGCTGGGAATGGCGGTACCTGGCTCAGGGAGGCTCCCCAAAGCCCTCATCACAGGTCACTGCACTCAGCTATCGGATTATAGGGGCTCAGATTAGGGCAGCCTGCATGGCTGGGCCTGCCAGGCCGCTCCGGAGTGAGGCCGGTGGCCCTTCCCTCCTCTGCCCGACCGGCAGGGCGCCAGGCAGCCTGAAGAAGCTGTGGACAGGGAACAGAAGTTGAGGTGGCCTCAATCTTTCCTTCCAGCTGCCACAAAGGGCAGGGGCCCTTGGGGTCTGGAAGTGGCCTTTCCCGGGAAGAAGATGGCTCAGTGTGGTGGATGGAGTCCCGGGACGGGCACCCCGGCCCAGCCTGCAGGGGTGTCGGCCTGCTCTGCAGACGGTGTCCCACCCGGGTCTCGCAAGAGTGAATCACTTGGAAAGAGACCTGTAACTATATCCTGCAGAAACGCACAGGCCAAGGGCCAGAAAGAAACCAGGTCAAGCTTCGTGGAAGCCGGCCACCAGGAAGGAAGGCAGGGAGCCCAGCATTTATGGAGTGTCTTCTCCATGCTCCGCACACTCAGCACATGCGAAATGTCACTCTTCCAGGGAGGGCAGGCTTTGCCCACTTCAAAGACAGGCCGAGACCGTAAGTGACTTTGTGGCTGTTACACAGGCAGCAGGTAGCACCGTGAGGACGCCAATCTTGTTACCCCAAGACTGCCAATACACAGATGTGACGGCGGCCTCCAGTCCCCTAACATCCTCCTCTATACCCCAGCTGTGGAGCACAGCAGCAGGGAAACCTCCGAAGCCACCATACTCTAATAGGGCAGTGTGCAGTGCAGTGGAGACCACGCTACCTGAGTTCAAATCCCAGCTCTGCATTTATGAGCTGTGTGGCTTGGGGCAAGTGTCTTAACTTCTCTGTGGCTTAGTTTCCTCATATGCAAAATAGAGCTATGGATGGTCCACCCTCAGGCTTGCCCTGTGAGGATGAAAGGAGGGATTCTGTGTAAAATATCCTGGCCAGTGCTTCAGCACTGTCGTAAGTGTTCGATACATTTTAGCTATTATTATTGTTAGTGTCAAGGTCAACCTGAATCTCAAGGACCTAGCGCCTGTCACCAGACCTTCCTTTAGCAGATCCCCTCCTCTAAATCCCAAGCAAGGAGCAGGTTTTCTTGCAGGTTGCTGATTGCTCAGGGCAGTCCTGCCGCGGAGGGAGCTGGGGGAGGGCCGGGTGACTGAAAATAAACAGTCATCAGCGGACCACACACTTCATCTCTCCCCCTCCCACTGAGAACGGGGCAGGAGGAGAGACTGCAAATTCCTCAATCCAAGTCAAGTTAAGGCAAACTTGTTTTTCTTCTTTGAGGGAGACGAGAACACATGAAATCAAACATGCGCACCCCAAACTACCACCCTGAACATCACCTAGTCTCAGGTACAACCCCACCTGATGAACCTGGGGAGGAGCCAGAGGCTGGGCAATGTGAGAATCGACACAGGCTGGGGAGCCGGTGGGGGCACGTGAGCACGCCGAAGGGTCCCCATGAGAAGGCCGACCAACGCTCCTGTCCAGCCACTCCTCAGCGCAAGAGCCCTGGCCTCTAGGGGGGCCACAACCCAACTTGACCTTCAGGACCCAGGACCCAGAGCCCACAGGGCCGGGGAAGCTCTGAAAGGAGCGCCGAGTCAAACACAGATGCCTCTGTAAGGTCTCAGAGCCTGGGCCCTCCTTCACTTCTGTCCTGGACCACATCCAGGCCAGCCCAGGCTGTTGAAAGTCCATTTTATTTTGAAAGACAATACTAGCACCATCCACTCCCTCCTTCCTCACCGGCCTCCATCAGAATGTACCTCTGTTGGTCATTGGTTCCAGTGTTTAACCCACTATCCCTCCAAGGAAGCCTCTGTCTGTGTCCCCCAAGGGCCCTTCCTCAGGGCCCTCTTTCCTGCTCCTTGGATGGCCCCCGCCCCCTACCCTCCAGGCAGGACGCTCAGCTCCAGGCTGCTTCGCCCTAGAGCTGGGGCTCCCAAGAATTAATTTACTCCCAATTCTCAAGACTCACCTCCTCCACTTTGTTTCTGCCCTTCACTGCTCCCCACAGCACAGCAAATAATGCCCCATTTTATATGGAAAACGCTAAAACAGGATCACACCTTTTAAAAGATATTTCCACCTCACAGCCTGAAATCAGACTTCACCTTTCTCCCGCCCCCCCGCAACCACCCCACGGCCCCTCCCCACGCACACACACCCCTTTCGCTACCAGACTTCCCTAAGCCAGTTTAATTGAAAAGGCATGATTTAGGCTAATTGACAGCAGATGGGTTAGGCTGCAAAATGCAAAGAAGCATTTGTTGAACACAATTTACAGCAAGGAGGCAGAACTTTTTTCTTTTTATATCTTTCTTGGAGCTCCACGGCCAAAACAGCTCAGCAGAAACGAGAGGAGAAAAAAAAGTAATTAGTGTTTAATTTTTTAACAATTTTTAACTCCCTTTTTAATTGCTTTACATAAACCTGTGCTAGAATTTTACAGCCTTCAAATCTCTGTCTAAGTCTGGTCCTTGTTTCTGGTTTTAATTACAGGGAGGCTTGTCTGGCACATTAAATTAGAAGAAAAAAAAACACACATACAATTTCAGAAATATTTTGCTGTTGGACTCCCAACTGAAGATCTAATATTTCAGCGTACGAATGGGAAGGCACGGCCCGGGAGGGCTCCGGAGGAAGCAAACGTGGCCCAAGTGCATCAGGATCAGTATTGCATCCCCCGAAAACTGTCTCTTGACGTTATTAGCCATGGAAGAGCACTTATAAGACCGCGTGTGACAGCCTGGAGGGGCCCTGGGCACCTAAGCGCTGCTGTGAGTGTAACTGGCTCCCCAGAGAAGCCGGCTGAGCAGATCTAGCAGGCTTTGGTCGGTCCTCAGGTTTTCATTTCTGAGCTGGTTCGGCAGAGCTGATGCTCACTTCTCGGCACTCCGTTTCAAACAAGACAGACAGACAGACATCGGAGAGAAGTACTGTGTATAGGAGACAGAGGAGACGGGTCTCTGGAGTGTAGGGTTAATGGGAGGGAGAGAAGGGTCCAGGGAGCAGATTCGGGCTGCCTGGTGGCCGGGTGGCTGTGTAGGAGTGGCTCTCCCTTGCTGACAGAGTTCAAGCCAAGTCTGGACCTGCACTGACCAGTGGAACTTCCTGTGTTCTCCAGTCTGTGGATATTTAAACTTAAATGAATGAACATTAAATAAAACGTAGAATTCCCTTCTGAGGTTGCACATTTCAGCTACTCGTAGTCTCCCGTGGATGGGGCTAGTTAACGTATTATACTGTGTAAATAGGGGGTATTTCCATCTCTGCGGAAAGTTCTGTTGGGCAAGGATGCTCTAGACTCTTGCTAATGAAGGTGTAGTCTGCAGCCAGCAGCATAGGTGTCCCCCAGGAGCTGGCTGGACATGCAGGACTCTGGGCCTCACCAAGCCTTGGGAACTTCGTCCTAACAAGACTCTAGGCAGTTTGCATACATGCTCAGGGGCATATCCCTGAAGCAGCAGGCTGGGGGCCTGGAGCAGAGTAATGGTCCATGGATTCCCTTCAAGGTGTGCACAGGGGTGGGGGAGGTTGTGCAGATGGGGGGAAGGGGTGGTGTGCCATAAATGTCCACGGGACACAAACACCGCAGGGCCCAGGCTCCCCCGGCTTGTGTTCATTAGTGCTGAGGCCACAGACCCGCCTTGGCAGCCCCTGTCCAAGCCTGCCCGGGGCTCCTCCAGGACTCCTGCTGGGAGGCAGTGGGCTGCCTGGCGCAGCTGGGCGGGCAGCTCTGGGGATGGAGCCAGGCCAACACTGGCTCCCCGCACACGGTCATTACCTCCCCCAAACCCAGAAGTTATTACAATTAAAACACGTTGCAGGGGGGACTGGGGGCTGGGAGGTCCCTTTAGGAAGGAACACTGGGATTAAAAGAAATTAGAGCGGTTGCCACGGCAACCCAGCCAGGCTGGGCCTACCCTGTGATTATTTCAATGGGAACGGGATGGAGGCAGATGGGGCTGGGACAGGGGGTGCTGGGGAGCCATCCCCAGCTGCACGGGTATCAACGCTTTTCCCCTCAAAATGGGACACAGCAGCCCAGGACATTCTCCCGAGGCTGATCCCTGCTGGCTTTCCTGTTCTCTGTAATTACCGCTTCACCCATGGCCCACTGTCCCCCGGGAAGGCTTCACCCCAGGCCACTGCCATCTCTTTCTTTTTCAGCTAGGGAACTCCCAAGAAGACTCCTGCTCTCATGGCCTGGTAAGTAGAATGGCCTGGCCTGGTTTCCTATCAGCTCAATGCTGGCGATTAGGAGACCCAGTGAAACCCAACCGTCCCTTTCTCTAGGTGGCGTCCAAGCAACCTGGAACAGAAAGCTCAGGTGTGTGTGGCAGGACATGACAGGGAGACCAGGAGTGGATCTGTTTGGGCAGCGGGCCCATGACAACGAGCAGGATGGAAATCTGTGCCTGGGACACCTCCAGGTACCAGCAGAGGATTAGGGTCCCTAGAGAGTGGGAATCCCGATTTGGCAGAGCTACAGGGCCCGAAAGAGAAAACAGTAATTATCCCTCCACCTCTCTGCCTGTCTCCTCCTCCTGAGGCCCAGCAGCCCCAAGCAGGTCTGGCTGATGGGCAAGAAGAACCTCTGTGGAAACCTCTGGGGAGCAGAAGAGGGGGGGCTGGGATGGGGAGGGGGAGAAAAGAGGGAGAGGAATCCAGTCTGCTCCTGGGAGGGGGGTTCTCGGACAGGCCTCACTTCCCCAAGCTCATGGCCTCCGGTTCCACTCCGGCTCACACACCGCAGGGAGGCGGGTAAAAACACTAGACCAGGTGGAGGAGTTGCAGGCATACCAAGGTTGGCCTTCCATCTGGAAGGTCAATGTGGCCCCAGGCAAGCCCTCATCCTCCTCAGAATCCAGAGCAGGAG
>PVJI01000882.1:198514-216873 GCA_004026765.1 Micronycteris hirsuta
ATCCCCCTTTCTTCTATTTCCTGTGTTTTCTAAATAAAAATACCGGTTCTGCCTAAGGCGCGGCTTTTGCTTCCAAGAATATGGAAGGACGCCCGTGGCCCCGGTTTCATCTCATAACGCGTCTTTGTGTGTGAATCATTGGCGCTTCAGGCTCCAGTCCACCCCCCGGCGGATTCCGCGGGCTCGGAATCCGCCACACAGGAGATCTCGGAGCTGCGGGAGCCACCAACCAAGAAACGCTATCAGGGAACACACTCCCGCTGCCCCCTCCCTTTAGAAAGCGGGTTATTTCCAACCCCAGGTTGGAATCCTACCACTGCCAATCACTGCGGATCTTCAGCAGAGCTTTCCCTGTGTGTATGTGCAAGATCTGAGGTGTCCCTATTAAAAAACGTGTGGCTCCCAGAGGCAGTGCGAAGTACAAGCCTTGCCTCACCAGTGACTTTGCACGTGACCTCGGGCAACTCGCTCAACATCTCCACCTCGGTGTCCCCCTCTGTCGAAACGCCATCTAACGGACAGTGTCATCGTAAGGACTTGAGATAATGGACCTCAAATGTCCGGCTCAACGGTCATCAGCCTTCTCATTTTTCTCAAGTCCTAGGGGGTTCGAAGGATGTGGGACTTCCAGCCTGAACATCAGGACAGTCCCCAGCAAACTGGGATGAGCTGGTCACCCTTCCAAACACAACAGTGTCTGGGGAACCAGCTATGTATGTAGGGAGCTGCAGTCCTTTGAAAATTCCTTGATATATTATGCGTATGTACATGAAGAGCACACACACATATATGTATATGAATTTTCCAAAGAGACATATTGGGAGGTGTTCACATTTCAGAAACAATCCTCACCTGGCAAAATGATAAAATGTAGCATTCCTGTCTACAAGACTGGCCGGGGAATGGGACTTTGGAAGGAAAATTCAGAGGAATTAAGCTGATGGATTAGAAAGCAAGGAGAAATCCATTTACTTCTGCGATCCTTTCATTTCTGGGGGAAAACCCCAGAACTTCTGAAGATTCTTTCGCAGCAGCTTTGCTGCACCGACTCCAGTGGGAGACCCGGCACACCTGTCTCTGGCTCCCCCATGCCTTTGCCGGGGCCACCGCCAGGGCCGTTAGTCTGGGGAAGGGCTGTCAGGAGCCGGGTTTTCAGAAGGCTCCAGGGTACGCTCCAGCCGGATGGGGGCCCTGAGCGGGCGTGTGCTTTTCATCACAGGAGCACTCTGTTTATTTTTCTGCGCTCCCCTCAGTTCAGGGAGTTCATAGACTGCCCAGGTTTTACCAACTCAGAAAAAGTTTCAGGTGGAGAGTTCACACACCAACGCCATGTCATTTCGTGGAACAATGGATGGGAGGAGATGGCAAAGGGGTCTAATCCCCGGCCCACCCCACACCCAGCTTGTAAACCCAAGGCCTGGCTGAATAAGACAGGCGGCTTGGCACAGTCCTGGGCTCCCCCAGCTCCACCACGACCAACCCCAGCCAGCCCGGAGCTCTATCAGCAAAGCATGTTGTGTATGTGTGGGGGTGGGGGCGGGGGGGTAGCAGTGAGGCCCCTGTGTCTCTGCCCCACTCCCTGTCTCTCCACCTGGTACTTTCAGGTGCACCCTGAGTCACGTGGCTACAGAGACAGTCTATGTAATGAACTGCACTCTCTCCAGTCTGCATCGGAAAGAAACGGCCCAGCTGCAAATGCATCCTGTCTCCTTCAAGGTGAGGTGACCGGGCCAGGTGCAGCAAGGGGAGAGGGTCAGAAGGTGCTGAAGGGGGAGCTGTGGGTACTGTTCTCCCTGTGCAGGGATCAAAGTCCTTATTGACTGAGAAGGAGGCAGATCACCTTCCTACTCCTGAGGAAATTCAAGCTCCTCCTCCCTGGAGCCCCAGTCTCCCTGAGCTTAAAGTTGCCCTGGGATTCTGACCCCTCTCTCCCTTGTCCCCCCCATGTCACCCCAGGTGACGGCTAGTGTCCTAGGGAGGTTGCCTGAGGTAGCCCACCTGCCATGGAACACCGGACAGTGTTGCAAGGGGCTTGGCAGTGATGCCCAGCTTTATCATCTCAGATTGTTATTGGTGAGGTGCCCTGGCCATCTAGAAGCCTAAACCTAAGCCTCAGTCCTGCCTGAAAGAGAAAGCTGAGCTAAAGGATTCCTGGCACCCCTTTGCCCCCCACATCCCCATCCTGGTCACCGTCTACCTCTGCCATTGCAGTTTATCAAGCTACTTTGGTATCTCCTCTCTCTCTCTCTCTTTCTCCCCTGCACCCCACCCCCTTCTCTGGGAGAACAAGACTGGGCTTTTAGTGCGTCTGCATCTCGTGTATACAGTAAGCACTAAATAAATGTTTGCTTACCTAAACAGACCCTATACACTTTTACCAGCTCTATGTCCAGAGGGAACAGAATATATATGGCTCCCAGGCCAACACCCCAGGATCCAGGCAGGGGACCCCAGCCTCTCCCTACCTCTCACCTCTCCTTTTCCATAAATTCTCCCCAAGGAGGCTGGGAACTCACCCCATAGCTCTACCTCACAGCATTGAACACCACCAAAAAAAAAAAAAAAAAAATGCAAACAAGCCCAAGAAGAGGAAAAGTATCAAAGAGAAAAAACAAAACAAAACAAAGCTGGGAGAACAGGAGGGCTGTTAATGCGCACACATACCCTATGAGTTAGCATATCCCAAAGCCCCCTGGACAGAAACCAAACAGGAAATCTAGAATCATTACCAAATGCACTTCCCCTGCCTGCCCTGCCCTGGCCCCTGGGGGTGGGTCAAGGATATTCAGACCCAGCTCTCCGGCTGGAAGCCACAGGAGGGTGGGGCTTGGAGGGATTGACTGGCATTTCCTCCCCCTGTCTTCCCTCCTGACCTCTTGATAGGGTCTCTCTCTGGATGGCTGATGGGATGGGAGGAAGCCTCTTTGCAGCTGACGCCCCCAGGAGCAGCTTTTCCACGCAGGCCTCCCACGGTGTTGGAGCGGAAGGTGGCCGGCAGCTGGCCTCCCTCACCCCGCCCCACAGAGAGCTGGGTGAGGGCCCTGGCTTTGGGATCAAGACCTCCTGCTCTTAAGAAAACAGATCAGAAATTTTGGCATCAAAATAAAATATGTTCAGAGGAAGCGAGTAACCCTCCGAGTGAAATGCAGGCCACAAGATTGAGGGAAAAAAAGTCTGAGTAGATACAGGAGCTACAATGACCATGGGTTCAAGTTCATTCTTTATGGGCTCAGAGCACAGCCAAGGATTGCACCCTGGCTCTGTGCTGGCTGTCTCACCAATTCATCCAAGGTCGGCCGACTTTTTCTGTAAAAGGCCAGATAATAAATATTTTCAGCTTTGCAGGCCACAGGGTCTCCGTTGCAGCTGCTGAACCCTGCCATACAGAGTGACAGCAGACACGGACGACACATAAATGAATGGACATGGCTGTGTTCCAGTAAGACTTGATTTATAAAAACAGGCAGCTGGCCAGATATGACCCACGGGCTACAGTTTTCCACCCCCTTGGTATAGCTCATGAAGACAACAGAACGGTACAAAGTCAGGCAGACCTCGTTCAAATCTCTGTCTAAGCTGTGGCACCGTGGGCCGGTCACTGAGCTCAGTCCAGCTCAGTCTCCCCATCTTTGAAACAGGATGATAACGCCGGCCTCACCCGGTTCCCACAACGATAGAATGAACTAAGGAAATGCGCCTGACACTCAGTAACTGCCAGCTGTTTCTCCTCCTGCAGCAGAATGGGGGTGCAGCTTGGAGCCTGCCATCTTTGTTGGAGAAGCCCCTGCACCCCTGGGTGCAAGGCGCCTCGGTGTCTTTTGGGGCAAAAATTCATTCCCTAAAATTTAATAGTCCCATGGATTCACCTCAGGACATTCAATCAGTGGTCATACCTTCGCATCAAATGAGGTTTTGTTTTTATTTTTGAAGGGTTTTGAAATCTCACTGCCCATGCTGCACCCCAAGCCCATTAAAGCTGAATCTCTGGGGGAGACGCCCCAGGCATCAGTTTCTTTAAAGCTCCCAGACAGTTTCAGCGTGAAGTCCATGTTGAGACCCACTGGACCACACAGATGGGAAGAACAAGGGATGGCCTCTCATGCTCTTCTTCTGCTCAAATGTGGCCGAGGCACCGGCAGCACCGGCAGCACCTGAGAGCTTGTGAGAAATGCAGACTTTCAGTCCCCATCCCGGGACCTGCTGGATCCTTCTCTGCATTTAGATAGAGACTCCAGGGTATTCCCATGGACACCCAAGTCTGGAAGCTACCAGTCTATTCCACAGAAGCCCAGCTCAACTTGGCTTGTTAGCAGAATCCTCTGAAAAGATTAAAAAATTCCTAGACCTCATCACCAACTCACCATGGGTGGCCCAGGGATTGGTACTCTGTGCCAATGTTTTATTTGAAAAATTTCAAACATACAGAAATGTTCTATCTACATACACCCACCACCTAGCGTCTCTGATCATAAGACTTTGCTACATTTGCTTCAACACATATATATATTTATGCATTAGTTTATGAGTCAACTCATCTCATTTTTTAAACACACATCAAAGTGAAATGCAGATATCAATGTCTATCCCTGAACACTTCAGTATGCACACCATTCATTTTCAAAGGTCTTCAGTTGATTCCTTGCTGTGAACTCAGTATCCTACCTTGGGCATTCAGGAGCTATCTATCCAGAGGGACAGTACCTAGGACTTGGCAGAAAGTGTTCCTCTCCATCCAAGTTTTTATAAGGTGATGCTACAGCCTATCCTGGTGCTGTGACCTTCAGTGTCAGGAGATGGTTTCTGGTGTTTGACCTGGTTCTACATTGTTTATTAATCTCATCTCCTCTGTCCCTGGGAAGGACATGAGACAATGGTCACTTGTTACCATCCCTACTGTAAGTCTTGCGCATAAACGAGTTATCAAGTGGGTGCCGCCATGCCCCCAAAACCTTCCCTGGTATTTTCTCTCCAAAATTATTTCCTGGCAGAACACTCTAGTTTTTCAGCTTTCCATCTGTGGAGGCTCATGGTGAGCCTTCCATTGGATCTGGCAGTTCTGTAGTGGAGAAACTTTGGAAGAGCCACATGGACAATGTGCTACATTGCCATTGCTTCCGGTGTGGGAATAGCATGACCTAGAGAGCAGGAATTTCACCTACACCTGTGCCTACACCCACACCTGCGCCTACACCCACACCTGCGCCTCTGTTTTTCCCTCCATCTTGGTTTTTCTATTGACAGTTACCTGCTGAATACAAAACTCCAAGCTCTGTCAGGGCGATGTGATCCCAAAACTAATCAGAGATATTTTTCTGGCTGATTTAACCCAGGTAGGAGGTTGGCCCTAGGACACAAGGTGGGACCTTTCATTCTGGTCAGCAACTCAACCTCTTTTAGGAACAAGGCTTGCCATCCAGCTCTTTTAGGAATTTTCAGATTATTGGGGCGGGGCTGCAGTTAGAACCAGCCCAGCCTGCACCCTTCTGCTCCTCCCCAAGGCCTTCAGAATCACCAGAGCCCTCAGGATAGGTCAGTAAGCGTAGTGCCCCTAAATCATTGCCCAGTGATCTCCAACTGCTCTTTTCAACAATCTAGAAAGAGGCTGTCTCTGAGTCCGAAGGCACGTGTCTGTTCCAAGTTGCTCTGTCACACAGAGAGAGATAAACTGGGTCCTAAACCAGGGCACACTTCTTGCCGCATTCCCCGCTACAAACAGAAGAAGGGAATGGGTTCTCTCACTCCCACCCCAGTCCGCTTCTTTGCAGACCACCCACCCTCTGTTTGCATTGGTCCTCCAGCCTTGACACCCGACACCCTCCTCTGTAGGAACCACCCATGTTTAAACAAATAAATACCCCAGCATAACCCACTCTTTGGTGGTATTCAAATAAATGTCCCAGGAAGGAGTGTGGGAGGAGGGGAAGGGTACTCTGGGTCTTCTACAGCTTGTCTGCCTGGAAGCATCCTGGGCCAGTGCTCATGAACAAGAGTAGGAATGAGACCCACCAGAATAAAGAGGGGCTCCGTGTGCTAAGGGGGTTCTGCAGGTGGCCTCCTGGGGACACTGCAGCTGCTGGGACTCAGGGAAAAGGAGTCAGGATGGTGGGTCGTGCCCAATCAAAGAGGAAGACCTCCCAAACCTGGGCTGAGATTTCCCCGGAGCTCCAGGTTACTTGGCCATAAGGCTTTAGGTCCCCCCAACTGGGGAGGGAGTGCTAAGTGCCTTCTGGGAGGGTAGATGGGTTGGGTGAGTGGGAGGAACAGGGATCAGCTCTCCATGACTCAGGAACACTTAAATACAGCCCCAAGACTAGGCTGCAGTGACGAGGGGAGGGATGGGGAGGAACAGGAGGGACCCACAGGTCAAAAATGCCCTTGCCTCTGACTCAGTGAAGAAAGCCACCCAGAGACATGGCCTGTGGACAGCTAGGAATAAAGTCTCCACTTTTCACCGGTTGGTTGGTCAACGGAGTCACTGATGAAAGGGATTTTCAAGCGTATCTAAGAAATGAAGGGAACGCCACAACTGCCGCTGTAAGAGGTCAAGTCCTCTGCAGAACTCCACCCCCCGCCCCCCCAGAGGAAGGGAGGGAAGAGGGGGTGCTCGGCTGCCCCAGGAAAGTGTGGATGAGACTGTGCTAGAGAGCTGGCCGAGCACCACTAGTGTGTGAGGAAGGAAGGAGGGGGGAGACCACGTTTCAAAAATAAACACAAACCCCAAAATAAACACTGTTAATGGAAGTGACTAATCAAGGGTGTGCTGAACTTGGTGGTTCTTGATAAGATACAGGGGGAAATGCTCTTGGAAAAAATAACAGATTTTCCCCCCCTTTGGTAAATAAAGTGATGGGGAGAGGCATGGGGGCAGGGGGACCAAGGTGAGTGCTTGGTTTAACCCTCAGCAGAGGTTTCAAACAGTTTCTCAGTCCTGGCATTCTGGACATCTGGGGCTGGATAATACTGCGTGGTGGGGACTGTCCTGTGCATTGTAGGGTTTTGAGCAGCATCCCTGGTGTCTACTCATTAGATGCCAACAGTGCTCTCTCCCCTTGCTGTGACAACCAAAAATGGCTCCAGACATTGCAAACAGCTTCTGGCAGGAGGTAGAGAGACGAAGTCATCCCCCTGGTTGGGAACCATTGGCTGAGTTTGAGAGGCACCCATGGGCTTGCTCTGGGGGCCCAGAAGGCAAGACCAGTGGCCGCTGGAAAGGAACGGAGCATCTTCTGCATTTGAATATTCATTGGTCTCCAATGGCTGAGTGCTGCCAGGACCTCTCTGTTAGCGACGGGTATGAGCCCCGCTGCTCCCACAGCTCTTGAAAAGCAGTTGTCGTTGTTCTCAACGTCACCTTGGCTGAGAAGGTGATTGACTATAGTCTCCTTCAAGGAAGACTTCCGCAGGGAAGGGACATCCGAGATGCTCACTGGGCAGAGGCCCCTGGGCTGTATGCATGTAGGACCAGTGGGAGTCACTTCTCAGACAAGAAGTTTCTTTTGCAAGGACAAGGGCTGAAGAGAGGGCAAGGGACTGGGAAAAGGTTTAGAAAGACATTCTTTTTAAAATTCCTTGGCCACCCACAACTCCCTTGGCCTGCAAAGTTTATAGTGACCTGCTCTGTGTTTAACGCGGTGGTCCTTTGGTGGGGGAGGGCGGGACTATCCAAGTCCTGCTAGCAAAGCATCAAACACTCAGACACTGTCTCTGCTGGGAAGTGCCACTGAGGTTCAGGAGTCACCTTTAGCCAGGCCACCCACGTCTCCAGAAGATAATCACATTATGTGCCATTCTGCACCCAGCCAGCCTGTTCTGTGTGCCCTAAGTCCCACACAGCACCCCTCACCACAGAGGGGGTTGTTTACGGCCACGGGGCCTTCTGTCCCATGGACTCGCGGAATTAAAATCTCACCTTGCACAGGTGAAAATAGTTTTAGATGCTTCTACCTCCCGCAGGGTCTGCCCGTAGATGGGCTGCTGGGTTGGAAGGGAAGGTGAGGGGCAGGGAGCGATGGCAAAAAGGTGACAGGGCTGTTGGGCTGGTCCATTCTGTGGAAGTCCCTATGTCCCTCTTTGCCCCCCTCCCCCAATTCTGAAAGCCACCGCAAACCATCTCCCCTGCTGGCCTGCAGCTTGGCTCCTCAGCAATCTGCTTTCCACACACACACAAAAGTATTCTAAATGGAGCGGAACTGAGAATGGGGCTGCAGCCCGGAGGAAGTCCTCCCCTCCCCAAGAGCCCAGCATCCCCACGGAGGGCTGGGCCACTGCAGCGCCTCCTATTCAAAGCATTCTTGACCCGGGAGTGCCCAACCCTGACGGCAGGCATGAAGCTACCACAATGGATTTTGCTTCTGCAGCACTTTGCCTGGACTGCTCTGTCCTCCCTCCCAAAGGCCTTCTCTGGCCTCCTCTCCCTGCGTTTAACCTTGGAGGCTTCTAGAGGATCCTTCTCCAGGTAGGGACCAGAGACTCGCTGTGAGGACCAGAGAGACTGGCTCCCGTCAATGCCCACCATGAACTTGCTGAGTGAGGCTGGATGGCTTAACTGACCCACCTGAACCTCAGTGTCAGCTCCCAAAACTAAGGTCGGAGAACAAGTACCGCAATCTCTCTCCTACTGCATTACATGATCAAATACCAATTTTTATTAAGTTCGAGTCTCCTGTTACTCTTAAGGGGGCCTGAGCACCACATTAAGGGGGGATGTTTAGACATTCCTCCACGATTCTAGAAAAGTCTGACCAAGTCCATGCTCACCAGGACAGAGCCAGGCACAGTTACCTGATTCTGTGCATTTCTCTCAACATGCACAGCAAGAACCATGCCAACCTCAGTCGGGTTTCATGAATAAGGTCTTCACACTTGCTTGGGGATGAATCATCCCCTCCAGCCCTCGGAAGCCAGGGCTCTGAGAAGACCCCCATCCTTCAAAGGGGAGAGCAGCTAGCTTTCCCCTTCACCATGTTACCAACTTACGACCCAGGTACCAAACCTACCACAGGTGGTCTGTGACAGCCCTAGTTTGCAGGCTCAGGGTCGGGGGGCTCATGGGGAAGTTGCCATGGTATAGCAGACCCTGCCCTTCCCCCCAGGCCACTTCCGGTGCCTCCACTGAACTCAGTCTTAAGGAATCTGAAGCCGAGCAGATTCCATGAGTGGTCCATGAGTCAGTGCCTCTGCTCTCCGCGGCCTGTCTGAATTCCGCACCTCAAGAATATCGGCTCATCCAACCAGCCAAAGGCGAGGAATTTAGAAAGTGAAATCAACTTAAATGGAAAGTGAGGATTATCAACACTTAGGGCTACCAGGGTCGGATGGACCTCCCCACACCCCTGCTCCCATGCGGAAGGAGAAGAAAGGGCCGAGGGCTGTGAGAAGGACAGAAGGACAGCTTAGCATATGCCCTGAGGGGTCCTTCACAACATCACGCATTTATAAATAAGACTAATTGTTGGTTTTTTCCCTTCCAGTCCCATGTATTTCGGAGCTAGGAACAAAGGCCATTTTCCATCCTCTTTCTCCCAAGCCTGGATCAGAGAGAGAGAAAAAAGAAGTTAAAATGCTGAAACAAGGTCTTTTTTCCTCCTCTGGATGAACTGTTTTACAATAAGCTACCTGCTGGGGTCAGGAAACTGAGCTCCCTGGCTTTCTGCTCATACAGAAAATCACGAGGATTCACTGAGGAGCTTCCGCAGGGAGATGGGCACCCACACGTGGCCCCTTTGCGCTGGGCCAGCTTTGACTTGAAACCATCTCTCCCCCTCTCCTCCTTCCCCCGGAAGCAATGCCACCAGCCCTGCCATGTCTGTGCGGTCGGAGAGTGACAGGCTGGCAGGAAGCAAGGAGAATGGGACGGGAAGGGGAGGGCCGGAGCCAGCTGCTCCCGATGCCCTGATAGGGAGCGCATTTTCTTGACTATTAGGTGTGTGTGATGCTCAAGGGCAAGGGGAATGGTCAAAATCAAAATAAATAGCCAACGGAAATAGGCAGCCGCTCCCTGGGAAGGGTAATTGCACAGGATGAAAGTTTATCCAAACACATGAGAAAAATGGCTCATGTTGGAGGCACGGGGGGCGGGGGTGGGGGGGGGAAGGAGTATTCCTTACTGGAAAGGAGATTTGTTTACAACATTTTATTTGCTCCTTAGTTTTTAATGTTATTCTGGCCCCGTGTCCTGTAAACAGACCAGCTTTTCCATTCTCTAGTGGTGCCAGGAGAGCCGAAGACAGAACAGACGGCTCGGGTGCCAGAATCCTGGGCGACTAAGGTCTCGCAGTTACAAGAGCCCACGCCCAGCCGGGACTCTGAGAGGGGGGCTTGTTGGTCCACAGGAGGAGGGGGCTGATTGGAAATCTAGGTGTGGAAAAGGGGAGCCGTCTGGTTTGTGGAGGCCCCCACAGGCTTGGAAATCATCTTTTCTCCCTACCCAGCAGAGGAGGCCACAGATGGGGCCTCAAGTCCCCGAAGTCCACGTCTAATTGACCCTCCTTAGTAGGTAGAGGCAACTGACAGACTCTGGAGAGAGTCTGGCCTTTGGGAGAAAAAACTTGGCTGGTGCTACAGTCAGACGAGGTAAATGCGGTGCTGAGAACGTCGAGAAAGAAGAATCACTCCTATGCAGCGAGTGTCCAGACACCATCAACGTCTCTGCTCAGCTCCAGCTGTAAAACCAAACCACATAACCCAAAGAGCTCGCCCACAGCTGGAGAGAGTCAGGGACACCACAGCACATCAGGAGAACACAGACAGGATGGGGAAGTCCATACGTGAAGTCTCCTCCTCCCACCCAAGCACAGGACCCTCTGAGCCAAGAGTCACGGAGCCAGACAGGTCCATCTGGCTCCATGGTTCAGAGTGGAGAGCTGAGATCTCACATTCATTGCTTTCAGCTCGGAGGAGGCTCAGGTGCAACTTTCTCCGGTCATCCCAAATCCAGGTTCATCCAACAGCAGCTGCCCCACCATGCCACTGAAGTTCAACCCCAATGAGATCAAAGTCATACACCTGAGGTGCACCGGAGGGGAAGTCTGTGCCAGGTCTGCCCTGGCTCCCAAGATCAGCCCCCTGGGTCTGTCTCCAAAAATGTTTGGTGATGACACTCCCAAAGCAACCAGTGATTAGAAGGGTCTGAGGATTATGGTGAGACTGACCATTCAGGGCAGACGGGCCCAGACTGAGGTAGTGCCTCCTGCCTCTGCCCTGATCGTCAAAGCCTTCAAAGAGCCACCAAAGAGAAGAGAGAAGTAAATCATCATCATCATCATCATTATCATCACAGTGGAACTATCACTTATGATCAGATTGTCAACATTGCCCAGTAGATGTGGCACCAATCTTCAGCTAGAGAACTCTCTGGAACCACTAAAGAGATCCTGGGGACTGCCCAGGCTGCGGGCAGCCATGTTGATGGCCGCCACTCTCACGACATCACAGATGACATTAGCAGTGGTGCAGTGGAATGCCCAGCTAGTTAAAAACTACAAAGGAAAACAATGTCAATTACAGATCATCGGACAACCAAAAAGAAAAAGATCTCACATTTACTGAGTGTTGGGTCCTGGCTCTGCCATAGGCCCTGTACCTGAAACAACTCAGATAAACCTTGCATCCACCCTATGGAGCAGGTCAGAGGCTCAGCTACTCCCTGGCAGTCCCGCTGGCAGAGGTCAGGAAAGCGGTTCAGGCCAGGCAGGCTGGTCCCGAAGCCTCCGTTCCTCACTGTTGCTCCAACCTGCCTCTTCGAAGGCGGTGGTGACCTACGCTAGGAGCCAGAGTCCTTCCACTGAGGTGTAGATGAGGAAGTCATCAGGTAAAACAGAGAGATCTGGGCGTGTTTTGTTACACCAGCGGCCTGAGACTAATACAGCTTTCGTTTTTGGTTTCTCCTGAAGTGGTTTCTCTATGACTTGCCACACAGCAACCCCAGGACACTGCCTTACAGGGGTTGCTGTGTGGCAAGTCATGAAGTTGGCTCTCCTTAGTTTCTTCATCTATGAAAACGGGTCTCTCGGTAAGTTGTGTGAGATTCAAGTGAGAAGCTTTGCAAAGACCTTTGAAGTTCCTCAACTGCCTGATTTTTCTTAGCTGAATGTCATATCTCACGAAACTGGACTTGATGTCCATAGCCCACAGGTGATGTCCACTTCGTCCAATCTCGAATCTTCCTTTTTTGGATGAGGTGAGGAGAGCGGTGGTTCTCCTCGTCTTTCCTCCTTTATGTGCCCCCTGCCCCATGGTAGGGGCAGTAATCGGGTAGCAAATGGGAACGCTCTTCTCTCCCTGGGCCTGCCTGCTCTAGAATAGTGCTTCTTCCCATCTTTGCCTCTTGCATGCAGGCCCAGGTAGCAGGGGATCTGCCCAACATCATTCAACTTCTCTACCTGTGACTTGCTGGAAACGTTCCCATTAGGACGAAGAGCAGGAGGCACTATCTACTGAAACCTTCCAGTGCGGCTAACAGCGGGTTCCTTTGGCAGATGCGATTGGTTTCACGCATGCCGGTCTTGTCTAACCAGACTTAAGATCCTGAAGGCCGACAACATCTCTCATGTTGTCATGTTTTGCTTCTGTGTTTTTCCCTCCAAGACACTGAAATTCTTTAGAAATTTTGACCTAAACTTTTGAGTTGCAGTTTCTCTTGCCCATCTTAAAAATGAACCTACCAGCCCGGCTGGTGTAGCTCAGTGGATTGAGCGCGGGCTGGGAACCAAAGGGTCCTGGTTCAATTCCCAGTCGGGGCACATGCCTGGGTTGCGGGCCAGGTCCCCAGTGAGGGCCATGTGAGAGGCAACCATACATTGTTCTTTCTCCCTCCCTTCTCCTCTCTCTAAAAATAAATAAATAAAATCTTTAAAAAAAAAAATGAACCTACCTCTCTAACAACTAGCAAAAAGCAGGCACATTTTATTTCAAGAAGAGTTTCTGCTGGGAAAGCAACCAATCAAGCAACAAGCAATTTTTCTCCACTGTTCAGAAAACACTTGATTGATTAACAGTGGGGAGGAAAAGCAGGCAAATTTGGTGCTACATACAGTATCAGATCATTAAGAGGAAAAGTCAACTCAACATCTTTCTCGAACGTGTACCACATAAAAGCCACCATGCCACAATGTAAGCACTCTGAACTTCAGGTTGACCTTGGTTTTGAATCACAAGTCTCACATGTAAGACTTGGTCAGAGTGACTGATTCCTATAAATCCCCATTTTCTGAAAATTAAATATCACTCACAATGACTGCTGTGTGATTTTGAACATTATTGGGAATTGCAGGGACAACTTTCAGTACAGAAGGAGTGAGCCAGTTTCTGTTCTTGGGAGAGAACTGGGGAGAACGGGGTAGTTAAAAGGAATGCAGCATAAGAACAGATGCTCTGAAAGGATATGTGAAGGATGGGTCACAACTGGATGAGAGGGAAGGACAAGTCCAGGAAGACTTCCTAGAGGAGGAACCATCTGAGATGAGCCTGGAAGGATTAGTAGCATTTCAGTAGCCTGGGTACCCAAAAATGGTCTTTAAAAACATAGACTCATCCTGGAAAAATTACCAGAGGATTGAACATCATGCGGAGTTCAGTGAAAAATCAGCGCTGGAGTGCGAAGGGAACTTCCTTAAGTTAGCAATTTCAGAACATCGCCAACTCTAGGTTATGTGAGCAGCGCCAGGGACCACCACATCCAGGACAGACTAGTGCGAGACCCCTCCACGGACAGTCAGAAGGGTGGCCTGGAGCAAGGGTTTAGGGATCGACATGGAGCAGTGTGCCATGTGGATGTCCCCCTCAGGGGGTAAGATATGGGGAAGCAACACCCACGAGGTCTGAGGACTCAGGATACAGTGCTTTGGAACAGACTGCCTTGCACCTAGGATGTTTAAGCAAAGAGAACTCATAGATACGGAGAACACTTTGATGGTCACCAGATGGGAGGGGTGTTGGGAGAATGGGTGTATGAGGTGAGGGGATTAAGAAGTACAAACCGCCAGTTATAGAAACAGTCACAGGGACATACACTACAGCACATGGAATGTAGTCGATAACACTGTAATAACTGTGTGTGGTGTCTGATCGGTACCATACTTCTTGTGGTGATCACCACATAAGGTACATAAATGTCGTACGCCTGAAACTAATATAATATTGTATGTCAACTGTAACTGGAAAATAAATTGATTTTTTAGAGAAAGTTTAGGGCAGAGGATGGAGGGGACCCACCAGGACCACAAAACCATGGGCATGCCAGAGACCAGCCAGAGCCCTGAATATAGGTAGTTTTGGGATCGGAACAGTATGTCTTTCACATCCTGCTCTCCTCTCCAAAACCCAGATCTGAATTACCGTAAAAGGTAGGGGTGGGGGAAGGGGTAAGCAAAGGAGGAAGAAAAAGAGAAGGATACGGAAAGCAGTTTTTTAAAAAAAAAACCTTTGACAGAACTCGATAACCCGGAATACGTGAGGACCGGCGCCTGACGGCGTACAAAAGCCGAAGGCAGGCCACGGGACGGGTCAACTTAAGACTTAATATTTGCCTTTCACTAAGCAAACTAATAAATCCCCTACAGTTTTAGCCACACAGAGCTCCCAGTTTTTATTTACTGGTCAAAATTGCAGGCAGGTTTGTTTTTTCCCTTCCCAGTTCTCCCGGGCAAACAGGAGTCCCCTCCCCCTCCCGTCATCAGTCTGTGTGTCTATTTGCATTCTCCTTCAACAAACTCATGTTCAGTGCAACTGACAAGGAGTGCAAACAGCTTTGAAGTATTCTTTGGTAATGGACTTCCCGGGACAGCACTGTTTTTGGCTTGTGCAGCCGAAGGCGAAGGGAGAAAGAACTCCTTGTCAGAGAACAGGCAGACGTCACCTGGGTCAGGCAAGGCTCAGAATTTGATCCATGGGAGGGGCCTTAGGGGTCCTGCCTCAAAACCAACCACCTCCCCTTCCCCTCCCGTTTTATAGATGAGAAAACTGAGACCCAGAGAAAAGGCTTGAGTGACTTACACAGGACTTTGGAGCAAGCTGAAGCTAAGGCAGGACAAGAGTCAGGTTTCCAGGCTCCCGCTCTCCCCTCCACGCCACCCCCTGCCCAGTTCAAGGATCTTTCAGACCGAGGCAGAGACAGGCTCCCTTTGTCTGATTTCTCTCCAACTACAGACTGGCATGAGAGTCCTGTCCAAGGTCAGTGGCCATTCCCAAGGTCACCTTATGCCTTTTAAACCACATCCTCCTGAGCAGAGGGACTTCACCATTAGAACCTTCTATCTTTCCGTCAATACACAGGTTTCCAGGGCCATTGGAGGGGGATAAAAGTCTTCTGTGGGTCAGGTTTCAATGCATGGAAAAATCTCAGGGAAGCTTGAACAACACCCTGGGAAAAGGGGACAAGCACTACTTTGAGGCTAAGTTATGCTCAGAATGAATTAAAGCAAGATCAGTATGTCCAGCATGTGGATGGAATAGTTTCTGTGTGTCTTGGGCAATGTCTAATGCACTGTTCTCACAGGAAACAAAAAAATAGCAAACCTTTAAGTCACAGGTGGCAAACACAAGGTCCCGGGGCCGAATCTGGCCCTCCCCCTTGTTTTATCAGGCCCGGTACCTTGTTTCTACCCGGCGGCAGTGCCGAGCTCTTGCTTAACTGTTAAGGAGCAGTTACATTCATGCAGTGCTAAAGTTACATTCAGCCCTTTGAAGGCAACCGTGAGGCTGATGTAGCCCCCGGTGAAAATGAGTTTGACACCCCTGCTTTAAGTCATGAACTCTATCAAATAGACAGCTTTGTGGATGTCACGTAACCTGACTCCTTCCTTTCACAGGGAAGGAACCAGAGGACGGACTCTGAGACAAAAACTCAGGTCTCCTTGACTGCTCACTCTGCTTTTGTATCAGCATAAGACAGACCACCTGGATGCAGAAGTGAGAGTCTGGTACACATCGGGGAGAGGGCAAAATGCATTTGGCTCAAAATCTCACTCATTAACGAACATGCCTAGCTACTTGGAAGCACATGAATTGCTCTTTAAAATTCTACAGCTTCCCCACCAGGCTGAAGATCAGGCAGCCTCTCCCAGTCTTCTCTGGCCGTGCCTGAAAGGCTGCCTTCTCCAGGGCGGGACGGCCCCTTGCCCGATGATGTTGGGGAGGGGACCCTGCATTATTGGAGGCAGATCTAGATAAGGGTGATGCTTTGGCCCACTTCCACCTCTGAGATTTGGGAGTCTTTGCGGATGAGAAGTGAAGAAAAGAGAGCGAAAGAGAAGACTGTTGTCGGAAAAACAGTGGGACTTCCGGAACCAATGACTATCTGTGGGACACAAATGAAGGAAATATCGAAAATGAGGTCATCTTTTTAAAAGGAAAAATGGCACCCCGGGAGCTGGGCTAGCATTTCTCCGATGGCAGTGAGAGTCAAAACAGAGGCAGGACCGCTGGTGCACCGGCGGGGGGCAGGGGCGTCTCATGCTTTACCCATGAGTAATGCGAGAGAATAGTTTCTCGATGTTTGCATGCTCCTCCGTATCCTAGCGGCCGCAGAGTACAGGACGAGCCGGCTGAGCTGAAGGCTGGTGTCCCAGCACTGCAGACACGCACCGCTGTCTCTCAGCACAAAGGAGGAAGGCCCGCTCCCTGGCAAGCAGCAACAACTTCGGGATGGCACAAATCCCGAAAGCCTGGCTTTGACGAACCTGAAAAAAACCTGTAATTTGCCTTCAGTTTGTTCTTACTTGTCATGAACACCAAAAACTGGGCTGGCGCAACCTTCCTCTCCTCCACCCCCGCTACCAGCACCGCGTCTGCTCCTTTCTGCCCAACCACGTCAGTGTCTGCAGAGATAAGAATGAGCTGGGAGGTCCCATTCCACCCTCTCCGCGTCGAACTCAAAGGTTATCTGGGAGACTTTAGAAAGAAAGTACACACTTAGGCCCAATGTACATGCCCTTGAAATTTTAAAGGATCCTCGAGTTCAAAGGAATTTCAGGAAGTCCTCTAGACAATTCCTTTGCTCTCTAGACACCATCCCAAAGATTTTAGCTCTTAGTCTCTGTCTAGTGAAGAGGCAGAATTTTCTTCTTGGCTCATTATTCTACATAGTACATGCATGTACCTCACACATACACACACACCTGCCCCGTCCACAGTGCTCTTCAGAAGGAAGTAGTCTCAGCTGGTCCTTTATACCCAGGTCATCATTCAATATCGTGCCACGCCTACCGTTCTGGAAACAATCGATTCGGTGAAGACTGGTGGCTGACCCAATGGCGCCCATCTATAGGCTGCCCAGTGGTCAATGATGTGACCAGACGTAAGGGTCCTAAATAGCGATTGGGTAAACCAATCACGAGTACCAGCTGGTTACAGAAGGTAAATTAGCAGCAGAGCCGGGATCATCGATTTCCCCAGCAGGGTGACCAGCTATTCCGGTTTAGCACTGGAAGTCCTGCATCCCAGGAAAGCAAGCCCACAGTGCTGGGCACCCTCAGCTCGTCACCACAGGAGAAGTCTACAATCAGGAGCAGGGGATCCTGCTGCTGAGTGGAGGATTAAGATGGCATGGTGGGACAGTTCTGCTCTCCCTGAACTCCCTCGATAGCAATGGGAACTCTTGAATGACTTGGGCTTCTTGGGAAGGTCTAGGTGGGCAGTTGCTGGGTAGACTGTGTCCTACGTCCACAGAAACTTGCAAGAAACAGCATTTAGGGAGGTACGACAAGGTGGGTCTCTATCCCTTGAAACCCAAAGGAATCTGATACCACGAGCCTGTCTGCCGGTCACGGAAGGAAAGTGAAATCCCACAAAGAAGCCTTACATTTCAATTGCAGGAAATCTCCTCCAGAAGTTCCCTTCGCTCGCTTTGTGGTGAACCTAAGGTGCCAAGGAGGACCCCACTGCTCCACTGAGAAGACACAGAAGCCCCTACATGGTCACACAAACATGTCACCCACAACACAGGGAAAATACACGTCTAGCTTTAATTCTTTTTTACAAAAGCAAGCCATCCATTCACTTGGGAAACTGGAAGAACAAGCATGTTTGGCTCTGCATGTTGGACAAGGTTGAAGTGTGATGGATATCTAGGCAGTATTTTCATCCACGAGTGTGGTGGCTACAGAGTGAATGCAGACACAAACGGGACTCGCGCTTCGTGGGTCCAATCCATTGTCAGGTGTGCGTGTCATCGGCACACGCTGGAGGAAGAGTTCCCGCAATAAATTCCGCCGGCCTGGTAGCTGGACCATCTGAAATGAAGCCCCAAGTTCTGGTGTGGCCCCCAGCCGCCTCCTGAGAGAAGAGGGTCTTCACAGCACGCTCTGCCTCTGTGTCAACACAGCTGGGGTCAACAGCAGGGGTCGTTTTCTGCTCTTCCAGCT
>PVJI01000883.1:0-138807 GCA_004026765.1 Micronycteris hirsuta
AGGGAGGCTGGGGGGGTGGGACGGGAGGGGAAGGGAGGGGGGAGGGGAGAGGCTGCAAATAACTGTAATTAAACAAAAAAAAATTAATTAAATAAAAAAATTAAAAAAAAAGAAAAAAAAAAGAAAATATGCTAAATGAATTAAACCAATCAATGAAAGAAAAATACCACATGATCTCACTTATATGTGGAATCTAATAAATGCAATCGACCGACAAACAAAATATTAACAGGACCTTAGATACTTAAAACAGACTGACTGCAGCTGGAAATGAGGGGGAAGGACAGGATGAAAGATGGTGAAGGGATAAACCAAAGAACATGCATGCACAAACCATGGACAGGGCCATCGATGTGGGGATTGGCTGAGGGTGAGAGGGTGGGGCTGGGTGGAGGCAGGGAAAAGGAGAAAAAGTGGGAACAACTGTATAGCATAAACAATAAAATAAAACTAAATATATACACATACAGTGTGTGCATACACACACACACACACAAATCAATTCAAAAGGAACATATAAGCTACAAATATATATGCACACAACCTTAAAACATTTAACTATATAAAGTAGATATTGTCAGATCTAAAGAGAGAAAAAACAACACAATCATGTAGGAGATTTATACACTACTTTCAATAATGCATAGATGATACAGACATAAAATCAATAAGGAAATACTGGACTTAACATTATAAACCAAATGACTTAACTAGACATATTCAGAATATTTAACCTAATGGTCAGGTAATATATATTCATTTGAAAAACACACAGAACATTCTTAATTATAGATCATATGTTAGGTTTTAAAAAAGTGATAACAACTTTAAGAAGTTTAAAACCATAGCAAGAATCTTTTCCAATCACCATGGAATGAACTAGAAATTAATATCAGAAAGAAAACTTAAAAATTCACAAATAAGAAAATTAATTCATCTATAGAAAATTAAAAACAACCAATAGGTAAAGGAAAAATCACAGGAAAATTAGAAGACATCTTGAGACAAATCAAAAAAATACATACCAAACATATGTGTTAGAGTTAAACTAGTACATAGAACGACATTTATAGCAATAAACACACCAAAAAAGAAAGATCTCAAATAAATGACTTAACTTTATAGCTCATGGATCTTGAGAAGGAACAAAAAAAGTTCAAAGTTAAAACAAGGAAGGAAAATATAAAAATTGGAGCAGTTACAAACAAAATAGAGAAAAGAAAAGCAATAGAATAATCAAGTTAAGCTAAGTTTTTTGAAACAATAAACAAAATGAACTACCCTTTTGCTAATCTAAAGGGAATAAAGAATGAAGACTCAAATAATTAATATCAGAAATAAAAAATGAGACATGAGAACTGATACCACAGAAATAAAGGATCAAAGGAGAACTACTATGAACCAATGAGACTAAAAAAACAACAAATTGGACAATTTAGAAAAAAAAAGTATGAAACCCCAGAAAGACACAGCATACCAAGACTGAATTATGGAGAAATAGACACTGTACAGATCAGTAATCAGTAAGGAGATTGAATCAGTAATCAAAAACCTATCAAAATATAAAAGTCTCACTGCTAAATTCTCCCAACCACTAAAAAGAATCCTCTATAATGTATGTAATACATCAGATAAACAAAAGGAAAGACAAAAATCACATGATCATATCAACAAATGTAAAAAAAGTAGGCCTGGCTGGTGTAGCACAGTTGATTGAGCGCGGGCTGGGAACCAGAGGGTCCCGGTTCGATTCCCAGTCGGGGCACATGCCTGGGTTGCAGGCCAGGTCCCCAATGAGGGCCATGTGAGAGGCAACCATACATTGCTCTTTCTCTCTCCCTTCTCCTCTCTCTGAAAATAAATAAAATAAAATCTTAAAAAAAAAAAGTATTTGCTAAGGTACAGCACCCATTTATGATGAACACACTCAGCAAAGTGGGAGTAGACGGAGCATACCTCAGGATAATGAAGGCCATATATGAGAAATCTACAGTCAACATCATACTTAATGGGCAAAAACTAAAAGCTTTCTCACTAGGATCGGGAACAAGATAAGGATGTCTGCTCTCACCACTTCTATTCAACATAGTATTGGAAGTCCTAGCCATAGTAATCAGATAAGAAAAAGAAGTAAAAGGGACCCGAATTGGAAAAAAGGAAGTAAAACAGACACTGCTTTCTCATGACATGATAGTGTACACAGAAAACCTTATAGACTCCACCAAAAAAACTATTGGAACTAATAAGTAAATTTGGCAAAACAGCAGGATACAAAGACAATATTCAGAAAGCAAAAGCAATTTTGTACACCAACAATGAAATATCAGAAACAGAAATGAAGAAATAAATTCCATTTGATATAGCAACAACAAAAATAAAGTACCTAGAAATAAACCTAACCAAGTAGGTAAAAGACGTGTATTCAGAAAACTATACAACATTGAAGAAAGAAATTAAGGAAGACACAAATAAATGGAAGCATATATAGTGTTCACGATTTTGAAGAATTAACATCATCAAAATGTTCATACTACCCAAAGCAATGTATAGATTCAATGTAATACCTATTAAAATCCTAATGACATATTTTACAGACATGGAAAATTTTAAAAATTTATATGGAACCGTAAACAACCTGAAAGAGCCACAGCAATTTTGAGAAAGAAGAGCAAAGTAGGAGGGATCACAGTATATAATGTAAAACTATATTACAATGCCACTGTAATCAAAAGAGTCTTGTACTAGCATAAGAACAGACATATACATCAATGGAACAGAATAGAGAGCCCAGAAATAAACCCATGTGTCAATTAATATTCAACAAAGAGGGCAGAAGCATAAAATGGAGTTAAAATTGTCTCTTCAACAAATGGCATTGGGAGATCTGGAAAGCTACATGCAAAAAATGAAACTCAACCATCAACTTAAATCATGCACAAAAATAAACTCAAGATGGATTAAAGACTTAAATATAACTGGCAAGAAAATAAGAGTCCTAGAGGAGAACATAGGCAGAAAATCTCAGATATTCCATGCATCAGTATTTTGACTGATATGTCCTCTGAGCAAGGGACATAAAGGAAAGAATAAGCAAATGGGACTTTATCAAAATAAAAAGCTTCTGCACAGCTAAAGAAAACATCAGCAAAATGAAAACTGAACCAACAATATGGGAAAATGTGTTTGCCAATGATACCACGGACAAGGGTTTAATCTCCAAAATATGTAAAGAACTCACACAACTCTACTCCAGGAAGACAAATAATCCAATTGAAATGTGGGCAAGGGACCTGAACAGACAGTTCTCCAAGGAGAACATACAGAAGGCCCAGAGACGTATGAAAGTTTGCTCAGCATCACTGGCCATCAGAGAGATGCAATTTAAAACTACAATGAGATACCAACTCACACTGATCAGAATGGCTATTATAAACAAATCAACAAACAACAAATGCTGGAGAGGCTGCAGAGAAAAGGGAACCCTAGTGCACTGTTGGTGGGAATGAAGACTGGTGCAGCCATTGTGGAAAACAGTATGGAATTTCCTCAAGATACTAAAAATGGAACAGCCTTTTGACCTGGCAATTCCACTGCTTGGATTATACCCTAAGAACCCTGAAACACCAATTCAAAAGAACCTATGCACCACAATGTTCATAGCAGCACAATTTACAATAGCCAAGTGCTGGAAGCAACCTAAATGCCCATCAGTGAATTAGTGGACCAAAAAACTATGGTACATTTACACAATGGAATACTACACAGCAGAGAGAAAGAAGGAGCTCCTACCCTTTGTGACAGCATGGAAGGATCTGGAGAGTACTATGCTAGATGAAATAAATCAGGTGGTGAAAGACAAATACCATATAATCTCACCTATATGTGGGACCTAATCAACAAAACAAACAAGCTATCAAAATATAACTGGAGACATTGAAATACAGAACAAACTGACAGTAACCGGAGGGGAGGGGTGAGGTGAAAATGGGGGGTAGGCGAAGGGTCATTAAGGAACACATATAAAGGACACATGGACAAAATCAAACAGGGTTAGAATGGAATGTGGGAAGTGGGGATGGGTGGGGCCTGGGGGAGACTAGTGGGGGTAAAATGGAGACAACTGTACTTTAATAACAAAATAAATAAATAAATAAATAAATAAAGGCCAACCTTGTAAAAAAAAATAGAATTCTCAATGAAGTATTAACTTGGAAGGCAGATGTATTTAACCAGGCCTTGAATAAAATAATGTCTCAATATAATTTCATGCTTACCCTATCTCCAGTATTTACTAAATTTCCTGAACATAGTAGTTATTCAATAAAAACTTACTGAATGAACAGATATATGAATAAGGAATAAGTAAATGAATGAATAAACAAAGTGTCATTTTACTATAATTATCCAAGGTTTTTCTTTTTTTATGTTAACATATTTTTAAAATAATTTTTTTGTGTTTAATATGAAGTAACTTGCAAATGAAAGACCTTGGTATTGATATATCTAAGTTTTAAATGACAAAACCCCTTTTTTGCCTATTTCCCTTCTTAGTATGGACTTTACACAGCAAGGAAAAACAGACCACATATTTTTCACTTGTTTTGTGCTGGGTTGTTTTTACTACTGCTAACGCATATTATCTCTAAATGATTGGAACAACAAAAAATAGCTCTTATGCAATACAAGGCTTTCTTCATGTCAAAATAACTAGTTAAGATTAAACTTTAGAGTGGTATACCTTTGTAATAAAAATTGTTCAATCTACATTTTAGGTAAAGTAGACAAAATGAAAAACATCATCATCTTAATAAAAAAATATCAATTTAGAAAATAATACTTCTGGAAACAGATAAACTAGTTTACTACTTTTAGTTAAAATTATTTTAAAACAAAATTTCTAAAGAAACTATAGAAATTTTATAAGCATTCTGTTTGGAAGTAGTTTTTTTCCCTGTGTGAATGCTGAGCAACTTATCATATAAAAAATGAGAATTAGTAAAGGACAAATTTATTGTGCATAATGTTCTCATAGGAATTACAAAGCACATTAGAGACTAGTGTTAAGGCTTTATGTTATCAGAGGCCAAAATCAGAAAATAAAATGATAGCATTTGGAATATACAGTGTTTTAGACGAAATCCACCTACCACCTTCGTAGTCAATGTGCGATTCTATAACTACTGTCTGATGATAACCCATGTTTAATGGAACCAACATGAAAAGTCCAAAACATAACATCAATGTCCATAATGTCTACATTTGCATTGTGAATTTCTTTCTACTTATTTGCAAAGTTTCATGTAGCTTAAAAAAATTGTAAAATCAGCCACAATTGTTAATTCATTCATTTTAAATTTACATAAATATTTTATACTTTTGTATTAATTTTACAAATCCCAAAAATTTTACAAATTTATTCTAATAATAAATAGAAGTGGAAATTCATTTTGGGGGTGTTCCTTCTCAAATCTGTACTTTTAACTTCTAAATGAATTCCAACATTAAAATTGTAAATAATAAATTATGTTAAAGTGATAGTCTATATTATAATTCATAGCTTTTTATTTATGACACCATACAAATAAAAATGTAGAACTATAACCATGTGACAAGGTAAAACTTTACTATTCCTCAATCAGCCTAGATGGTTTTTGATAATTTCAGAATGAGAAAGGGGGAGAAAGCAGGGGGAGAGAGGAAGGATAGATGTGAGAGAGAAAAATCTATTAATGTATCTAATTCTTTGGGAAAATTTTAAAAATAAAATGAATCATTCATTTGCAGTACACAGAGCATAATAATTAAAGCCGAAGTAAAAATGTGAGTTTATGTACGAATAAAATGGGAATTCCTTAGAGGTAGAAGAAAATATATTTGAATCCATTCTGAACTGGAGAGTAACTGTGAAGCTTTTCTCTGTTTTTGCATTATCTTCCTTTCCTTAGTCTCTTGGCTACTTTAAAGTGCCAACATTTAATCTTTTTTCTCTAAAGACTGGTTTAACTGCTCATTTAATGGCTTAAACAAAGTCTATTATGATCACAACAAAGAGAACACCTCCATCATTGGAACCTAGTTATCTTCTTGCTCAATGCTGCACAGTTACCTGTCTTTGTGCACACGCTCAAAACATTTCTGATACCGACTGCAGTTGTTCTGCATTGCACCGCATATCCCACCAGGTTTCCACGGGTTGTAGGACTACAAGCAGTTTCAGCTTTTCTGTTCCACCACTGAGAGTAAGTAAGGCTTGTTCTCTAAGAAAAAGTAATGTAGATGAGTGAACAACATTTTCAACATCTGTAGTATTTTAAAAACTCTTCAGTGGGTTAAAAGTCATAAATCATTTTCATCTCACATAAAATTGACAGATAAAAACTATACTTCTCAATGTGTTAATCACATTGAAAATAGAAAACGTATTTTGAAAATATCCATCAATTTGTCTGCTAATATATATGCTTGTATGCTGTCAATCCTTTTATATAATCTCATACATTGCTGCATGATAATTTTGCTAATTTCCTACCTATATTTTGATTTTTCAGTCTTCTCCAGTTCTAAGTGAGAGTCATAGAATGGAATTAGCCCTCTGTGGAAAAATCTAAGAGAATTATAGAAAAGATTATATTCTATAATTCTCAAATGAGGACTAGAAAATAATTTTATATAAACAACTTTTTGAGCACACATATCCCACTTTGTCAAAGAGTCATAGTTTTTTACTGTATTACTCACAGTTTTGATATGAATTAATGAGCAAATTGACCCAGAATAAGTAGTACTGAATTACAACTGTCAGATTTCTCAAATGCATAAATTAAATAGCTGCACCAAGGAATAGGCACTTTTTAAAATGTTTGATATTTTATATAAGAGAATATAATATAATTAATAGTATAGTCTGCATATTAGGGATACAAACTCACAGTTTCTTTATAATATCAAGAACTATAATTCAAGCATATTTATTATTAGTTGAATAAAAGCTTTAAAATTATCTTGGCTCAATAGGAAACTGTGGCTGTAAAGAATAAATATATAATAGAATAGAATTTACTAGCATGAAATAAGTGACATTTAACAGTGCATCAAATTTAGGTCTGTTTTGATATTTTGTGTAGCTTGATTTTCAGCATGGCTATGTCTTAAATTAAATGTATCGAATGTACTGTCGTACAGTGAATACTTATTCATGGTTAATAAAAATCACAAATGAAAATTTACAGAACAATAGTGCTTAGAAATAGGATTGTGTCAATACAAGCAATTCACCATAATAGCATGAGAGTCTCCCCAGAGATTTAGTGCTTACTCTCTTCAGAGAATGAATTAAAGAGATTTGGTTACCTTCAATAGGAATTTATAAACTCAAGGGAATAATTTTCACTAAGAACAAATGTTTGAAAATTGGTTACTTATTATAAAATTAAACACTAAATAGATTCATTAAGGACATTAATTACATAGACAATAGGTACTCTTTTGGCATTGCTTAAGATGGTTTCATTAAAGTAGTTTTAATGAGTGTGTGGATGCTGTTGTCATGGCCAAACGTGACATGTTGGCACGGCCATTTATTGAATGTTGAAGAAAGATACAAAGCTAAAAGAAACCAATTAATATGGAAATTATTTATGTTACTAAATTATTTGTATTCTTCGGTGTATGTATTTTTGGAGTACTTTGGTCTATCCAGAGATCCAGCATTAAAGGCAAAAAGAACATAACCACCACAAGCTCCACCTTCAAATCCCTGATCATTCCTCTTAGTGAGCAGCACAGCAAATTGTTTCTCCAGCATGACTTATCTTTCCTGGATTTTTATTAGACAGCATTTGTACATATTATCTATAGCAGATTTTATCTTACTCTTTGACAGTATGTCCATTTTTTCATATTTTAGTTTATTATTTTCACATTTCTGGTGTGTGTAAGATTCTGATTAAGTGATTTGGCTACTCTGAAATGTAGGCATCTTTAGGAAGTATTAAAGTGATCACAGAAACAAAAGAGCCACATAGAAAAACTTAGTATGCCCAGGTACATTAGCAGCATGACTCATCACTCTCATAGATACAGAGAACAAATTTCCACATGGAAGGGGGTTTGAGGGATAGATGAAAAATATAAAAGGATTCAGTAATACTAATTGGCAGTCATAAGATTAGTCATGGGGATGTAAAGGACAGTATATGAAATATAGTCAATAACATTAATAATGACTAAGTTGTCTGATGGGTACTAGACTTATCAGGCTGATAACTTATCAGTTATATAGCTTTCTAATCACTATGTTGCATATCTGAAACTAATATAATTTAATGTGTCAACTGTAATTAAAAATTTAAAAAATATTTAGACTTCTTTTGCTTGAGTAGAAAGATTATGGTCTACATTATGTTCCTTTTTCTACTATTATCCTTTAAGCCTACAACTGAATTTCTGTCCTCAAATCTTAGTATTTCATGTTGAGGAATGATAAAACAAAAGAAAAGTATAAGGCTACAAAAAAGTAGATTTATATGCTCTCAAAGGCCTAGAACAATATTTACCTTAGGTTCTTTATCTTGACCTGATAAAGAAAGGCATGATTTTCCAGGAAGAAACAGCTCACCTACATAACATTCTAAATGGTAAGGGGAAAAAATCAATTAATCATAAAAGAATCCAGAAGTTGATATGTACTGTGGATAGGGTTCTTTAAATAGGCTTGACCTTCATCTGTTCCATCAATATTTCATCTCCTGACTGGTAATGAGAAGGAAGTCAAGAGAGAACAGAAAAACTTTCATAAAACAACACTTTTATGAGTAAATTATTTAGTGTAGATTGATCAGTTATAGCAAAACTTAATGTGTATTGTCAGCAAACTTAATGAATAAATAACTCAGAATTAAAACCAAAGTCTGAGATTTTTGTTCTCTGATAAGCATTATGAGAGCAATTGCAGTTATTTGAAGGGCTTTCATTTACTAGGTGACACGTTTAACAATATAAGCATTTTTATAAAAATATGCTACAATTACTAATGTTTCAACACAGCCTTTGACAAAAAAAGTGAAGATAATCTATTCTTCTACATAGCTACCAGAAAATTAAACAATTCTGTAAAGCTTAGTAACTTAATTTAATAAGGGAACACACATATTCTGATAAAATAAGTAAGGCTGTAGATCTAATAAAATAGTTCAAATATTCTTAGGATTAAAATTAAGAGTAAAAAGACAAAATATAAAATATTTTCAGGGTAGAATCGTGCATAAAAGTTGTTATGAAAACTGGAATTCAATGAATTCAAGTATTTAAAAGTAGAGTCTATTGTCTGTTTATCAATATGAACTTTGTTATATGGTATTATAATTAAGATGATTCTTAATACATGCATGGATATATAATATTGTAAAATGTGAGACTAAATAAAGGTATGCTTTATATGATTATTATTGTTCAAACCAGACATATAAAGATAATGTTTTAAATATAATGCAGTTGAAAGTGCACATCTATATATAGGGGAAAGTATAAATAAGTATATAATATTCACTGGTAGAAAAAAAGAAAAGTAAACATTCGATCAGGAAGTCATTGTTCTTTGAAAATTGTTTGAGAGGTTAAGACTTTTTCTGGCTTTCTTTCTGCTTCTAAGGTGAAAACCGTTTGCAAACTTTTTCTCAGGCCACGTACTGTGATATTATTCAAAGTCAAAGATTCGCGCATATCTGCCTCTACCGTGACACAGAAACCACGGGTTCCTAAGAGAAGCATTATCAGTGGCAGCATATTTCCAAACTCTTGTTTTAATATAAAATTCTAATTTGGAGATAATTTAAAAAATAACAGAGAGTCCCCATGTCCCGTTAACCCAGTTTCCCCCAGCAGTAACATCTTGTGAAATCATGGTGCAATGTCACGTCGAGGGTGTGGGTCTTAGAGCAGGCAAGACACACAAGGGTTCCATCTTCACAAGGATTGTTTAAGTCATACTGGCAGTTTATTTAAAGTTAAATGCATTATAGTGGCATTGGTTGATAAGATTATAAGGGTTTCCGGTGTATAATTCTATGACGCACCATCTGCTCATTGGATTGTGTGCCCACCACCCAAATTCACCACTGGTGGAGATGTAAACTGGCTCAACCACCATGGAAAACTGTATGAAGCCTTCTCAAAAACTTAGCAATAGAGTTACCATATGACCCAGCAGCCCCTCTTCTACCTGTCTACTCAAAAATGTTTAAAACACTTATGCGCAAAGGTATATGCACTCCTATGTTCATTGCAGCTTTATTTACAGTGGCCAACGCATGCAAACAACCAAAGTGTCCTTCAGCAGATGTTTGGATTACGATGTAGTCCGTGTACACAATGAAATACCATTCAGTAATGAGAAAAGATGAAATACCGCCATTTGCACAAAAAAAAAAAAAAGTGAATACTGCACATTTATGGTTTATGGACACTTCCACTGTTGCTTGCAAGTGTTTCAGTAATTGGGTCTTCATTAGACACGTTTTTTTCTTCTGTAGGTCCAGCTGCCTCATAATTGTGTAACTTACAAATTCTGAGAGTCTTGCCTCTTGTAAATGATTTAATAGCTTTGAATATTACATTATAAACTGAATTTATTGATCTGAAGCTATATTTCGGTGGTGTTGACAGAGTCTGAGGCAGGAAAATAAATTCATATTAAAACTCTGTATTATTTTTAGTTAGGTTTACCCTATACTTCATATGATTAAAAGTACTATGAGTGGAAGAAAATCTCAATGAAACATGGTTCAAATAAATAAGGTATTTTATTTTTCTAAGGTGAACGTTGGGCAAAGTATTAAGAGCAGCCCCTTTACTGCAAAAACCTGAGGCTTCTGTAAAGTTATGTGCAGCCATTCTTTGCCTACAGTTTGTTGTCTCATACAATAAATAGATTCTTCCGCTTCAACATATCTCTTCCAGACAGTGACATGTTCCACATGGTGCATACCAGTCAATTGTTCGATATTTAAGAGAAGATTCTCAAAAGTCTCTTCCAGTGAGTTTTACTTATACTTCATAACATGTCACCTTAGCTGCAAAGGAGCTGAAAAGTATACTTTTTTTAAGTTGGATATTACTATCTTTTTAAAAATTAAGCTTCTTTTCCAGTGAAGAGGTCTCATCTTAAGGCATTAAGAGATACCCTATAAATGCCACAGAGGTCTAGTACACTCATCAGTCATTTTACATGTATATTCATATAGATCCTTACTTTGGGTCAGCATGGCTCTGGACGGGGACCAGCTTGAAGTGGGTCTGCCTCAGATCAGCCCGTAGTGTGTGGGTTCTTGACTTTGTGGAAGAAAGATTTTGAATATATGTTTGTTAATGCTGGGGACAGTAAAACAAAGGAAGGACTTAGGATAGAAGAAACAGCAGGAGAGAGCCAAGGCGGTGCTCTACTTTGGCTCATAGGAAACGTTATAGAAAAGAAGTTAGCCAAAGCAGGGCTGTTCTGAGCTCACCAGGAAGTCAGAGAAAAGGGGACCTTGGAGATAGGACGAGGGGGTGAGCCCAGGTCGAGCTGCCACTGTCTACTGTTCTACTGGTTGCAAGTCTTATGAGGGCCTGTAGAGTTTAGGAGGAAGTAAAAAGTTCATACTTGAGAAAGGACATGGGTGTGTCCCAGAGTGAGCTCACAACCGGTCTTTGTCTTTAGGGTTTTTATCTTTTTTCTGAGGGCAAGAGTTTTAGGGGAGGGTTTCAGAAGAATATTCATTAGTTTTCCTTGTGCATTTTTAATATGCTGATACATCAAAATGAGTGTATCAGGGAGCTTGGGATTATTTTTTGGTCTACTTTATTGTTTTACTTTTATCTTGGATCTTTCTGGCTCCTGTGGGTTTCTTGTTATTTGTTCCCCTGACTTCATCTGTCCTTTGGGTTATTTATTTATTTATTTATTTATTTATTTATTTACTTGTCACACGAGGGCATTTTCTCATTGCTTTTTAGAGAGAGAGGAGGGGAGAGAAAGGGTGAGAGAGCAACATCAATGGAAGAAGAAAAGCATTGATTGATTGCCTCTTGAACACAGGTGGCAAACACAAGGCCCTCATGCTGAATCCATCCCAACACCTTGTTTTATCTGCCCTGGCACCTTGTTTCTACCCAGTGGCAGTGCTGAGCTTTCACTTAGTTATTAAGGAGTAGTTACATTTATACAGTCCTAAACTTCCATTAGGTCCTCTGAAGGTAACTACAAGGCAAATGTGACCCCCAGTGAAAATGAGTTTGACACCCCTGCTCTTGAATGTGCCCAGACCAGAAACTGAACCCAAAACCCAGGTATGGGCCCTGACTAAGAATTGTACCCACAATTTTTTGGTTATGGAACAATGACCCAAGCAACTGTATCACACAAGCAAGGGCTATCCTGGGTTGAGCTGGCACAAATAACACAAATTGGGCCTCTGATATCTGTTTCCCAGACCAGGGTGATTTAAGCTATGTATTCTCCAGTTAGGGAGAAGAGGTATAAAACCATTTGCTCACAAGTGTCCTTGGTTAGGTAATACAAGGTCTTGCAATTAACTAGCAGTTTGTAAGTTGCTCAAATTGTTTGGCCTTGTTTAACTTTCTTGTCTTAGTTTCCCTATTGCATTTGCCCCGGACATTTCTTAGCATTTTACTACCCTGACACAATCACTCCTAGGCAAAATGAGCAATAAAGATGTTTTCAAAGTCTCTTTGCTGGAAAAAAAAAAAAAAAAAAGTCTTTCCTCATGAAGCTTCAGAGACAATCCTTTTTAGGACAAACTTAGCCTGAAGAGCAATATATATACATATATATATCTCATGCCAGCACTATTTCCTTTACATTCAATTAGACGTAATGAACTGGTTTAGAAAAAAATAAGGTAGAATTTTCTAAACAAACTTTATGATGGAGGGCTTTAGAAGTACCGTACTTTACATTATATGGAACAAATAATGTTCTATTTACCATGGGATATATTGGTTTTGAGAGCAAGCATTATTTATAAAAAAGATAATGGTTATGACTAAAAGTAAATAAGTATTTTCTCAGAAATTGAATGTGCATGGTTTAGTCAGTCTAATAAAATTCACGTCTACGGCCATACCACCCTGAACATGCCCGATCTTGTCTAAAATTCAAACCATTCCCAATACAAAGTCCTATATTAAGAAAAATGGTCAAATTTAATTCAAAGGCTTTTAGTCCTGGATTTTAAGAAAAAATATTTGACTTTCTTGACTCTCAGGGTATGAAGAATAGTTCTGCTACCTAAAATGACTTGCTCAATATTTCCCAGATATCACTATAATTTCAATGCTGAGAAATAAAGAGGAGTAGTAAATTCTCTGTGTAAAAGAATAGCTACTGGCTCCTGCTGCTTCTAAAGTGATTTTAATTCAAAATAATCAATATGTCATTGTGGGATATTTTGGAGCGCCTATCTTGGGCCCCAACAGTTGTGATAGAAACAAAATGGTCAGTCAGGGTTATCCTTAATGGGAAGTGAGATCTGAACAAAGACTTGAAGGTCATGAGGAGTTAGCCTAGTGGCTGTCTGGGAGAAGAGTGGTGCCAGAACAGTGAGCAGCTGGAGCAAAGAGAGAGAAGAAGGGAGAGAGAAGCATCCATCAACGGCTTCCCGTTCATGCCAGACCAGGCAGTGAACTTGAAACCTAGAGTTTTGGCCAAGATGGAGGTGTAGGTAGAAACCCTTTGCTTCCTTGTATAACTGAAAGGAGGATAACAACCAGAAATCTAAAATCAGTTAACAACCAGAAGTGCCAGAAAATCAAATTGCATGGAACTCTGACAACCAAAGAATTAAAGAAAAAATCAATCAGAACAACCAGACCAGTGTGCCCAGACAAAGAAATATGGACAAATGAAAAAAACAGAGCAAAACTTCAGAAAGAGAACTAAGCGATGAGAGATAAGCAACCTATCTGATGGAGAATTTAAAGCCCTGGTAATCAAAATGTTCACAGGACTGATTGAGTTTAGTCAAAAAATGAAAAAACAAATGAAAGAAACAAAAATTAAATAAAGCAAAATATTCAGGGATCCAACAGTGACAGGAAGGAAACCAAGACTCAAAACAACAATTTGTAACAAAAGGGAAAAATAAACATCGAACCAGAGCAGAATAAAGAAACAAGAATTCAAGAAAGTGAAGAGAGACTTACGAATCTCTAGGACAATATGAAATGCTCCAATATCTGAATCATAGGGATGCCAGAAGGAAAACAAGAGCAAGAAATTGAAAACTTATTTGAACAAATAATGAAGGAAAACATCCTCAATGTGGAGAAGGAAATAGACTTACAGGAAGTCCAGGAAGCCCAGAGAGTTGCAAAGAAGTTGGACCCAAGGAGGAACACACCAAGGCACACCATCATTAAGTTACCCAGTATTAAAGATAAAGAGAGAATCCTAAAAGCATCAAGAGGAAGACAGAGAGTTACCTACAAAGGAGTGACCATTAGGCTATCAGTTGATTTCTCAAAAGAAACTTTGCAGGCAGGAGGGGGCTGGAAAGAAGTATTTGAAGTCATGAAAGGCATGGACCTACATCCAAGATGACTCTATCCAGCAAAGCTTTCATTTAGAATGGAAGGGCAGACAAAGTTCTTCCCAGATAAGGTCAAGTTAAAGGAGTTCATCAACACCAAGCCATTATTATATGAAATGTTAAAGGGGCTTGTCTAAGAAAAAGAAGATTAAAACTATGAACAATAAAATGACAACAAACACAACTATCCAAAAATGAACCTAAAAGAAAAGAAAACCAATGGAAAAAAAAAAAAAAAACCTAAGGAAACAACTAGAATAGGAACAGAATCAGAGAAATGGACATCACATGGAGGGATTTCAGTGGGTCCGGGGAAGGGAGGAATAGGAGGGAAAAGATATTGGGGAGAAGAAGCATAATTAGTAGGCATAAAATAGATTGGGAGAGATAAAAAATGGTATAGGAAACAGAGAACTCATAGAACTTATATGTACAACCCATGGACATGAACTAAGGTGGGAGATGATGGAGAGTTGGGGAGTGCAGGGTGGAGGGGGGATAAAGGGGAAAAATTGGGAGAAAATAAAAAAAATAATAATAAAAAGAAGAATGGCTATCAAATTTGTACAAGATAAATTTTCGCTACCATATTATAAAATTATTTTAAGTAAAAGTAAACAACACAACACTCAATGAGTTGAGAGGTATTAATACGGCTCACTTTAATTGATTTTTTTCAATAAGTCAGTGACCAGTTAACCTCCCTTTATAGTTTTCAAGAAAAACTACAATTGAGAATATATTCAAATAAGTAAAGTCCTAGCTGGTATAGCTCAGTGGATTGAGCGTGGGCTGCGAACCAAAGGGTCACCAGTTTGATTCCCAGTCAGGGCACATGCCTGGGTTGCAGGCCAGGTCCCCGGGGGGGGGGGGGCACGTGAGAGGTAACCACACATTGATGTTTCTCTCCCTCTGTTTCTCCCTCCCTTCTCTTCTGTCCAAAAATAAATAAATAAAATATTTTTAAAAATAAGTAAAAAAAATTCAGTGTATCTTAACTGGAATTTGCTACAAATTACAAATGTTGGTACTCAAAATGTACAGTAGAATAGGGCTTAATTGGACAAAATTTTAATTTTTTGAAAATGCAAGGTGCTTAAAGTCTGCTGTTTTTAACTGTGCTATTTATCAGCATATATTTGCAGAAAATATTTGAACTTATTATTGTTACCACATGGCCATGTAGGGTTCTGCCGCCCACCACCCATAAAACTGGATGTTTGATTATAAAGGAAAAGGGGTGTTTGTTTAAAAACTACATAATTTTGGAGAAAATATGGCCTTCTGCCTCAGAGCCAAAGTCAAATAACCCCTCTACTCTTTGCCAGCTCAGTCAAGGATGGGTCTGGAATTATTTTTTCATTTAAAAATGCCATCCTTTGCAATATGCAGGTGGCTGCAGCGTGATCATCCAGGCGGCTGAGCTGCTTCCTTTTCACAGTCTGGCTTCAGGCATCTCTCTGGAGTCTGTGTGCACTAGGGCAGCAAGGTCACACAGAGCAGTAGCAGTCACCAGCGCCGCTACTCCTCGAACAGGGAGGGTTGTGGGGTGTGTTGCCAGCCCATGAGGTCTCCAGCCCTCCCCACCCCAGCCCAGAATGCTCCAGTCTGGACTCCTGACCTGGCCAGTGAGGAGAAGGTAAGATAGTGAGTTTCTGCACACATTCTGTTTTTAAAGTCCCTGCCCCAAATCCTGTGCGCTACGAAAGCAAGTTGGAGGGTCTTTTCCTCATTAGCCTGTTGTATACTCTGTGCAAACTTCCTTCTGCTGTGTCCTGAGCCTCCTTAGTTGCTTACCATTCCCTGGGGGTATGCAGGCCTGTCACACCGTTTTGAATGCAATTTCGGTCCACCACCTTCCACACTTCCAGACTTCTCTCAGGCATCTCTCCCCTATGTTCAACAATCTGACAGACCTCTCTGTTGCATGTTTTTGAACCAGGAATACGAATGGTAAATTCCATTCACTGTTATGAACTTTTGAGTGTGAATTTTTGTCAGAAACAGAAGCTGTGTATCCTGACACAACAGTTAGTTTACTTAGTAGCACCAAAGTTTTATAGCAGTTATCTGAGCTGATAGCAAATATTAAAATTATTCTAAATAAGAACCCTCCCCCGTCACTAAAGTGAATAGCTTTGAAATTAGCTTTTGCTACTGACTTTTGCACATTTCTAAATAATTCATCTGAAAATCATATAGAAAAAATAGTACTTATATGCAAAATTTTACTGCTATAATGTTATTTCTAAAACTAAATTTTGAAGCATTTAACTAATATCAAGCTGCCGATACATTTCCTCTGCTGTCACATGTTCAACAAGAAGCACATCAGCCATTCCCACACAGACTGCAGCATTTATATCACTGTTTTTTAAAGCTTTATGTAAGTGTAAAGGAAATTTCCATATATCCAAATACATTTAACTGCACAATTGAGGATATTCCGCCTAATATTAATTTGAGAGTGATTGTTCTGCAGTAAAGTGATATGCTGAAAGGCAAATATTAAGAGAAGAATCTAATAGAATACTGTAAATGCCTTCCAAGTGTTAAATATGCTAAATTGAAATACTATGGTTTGGAATAATATCACAATTTGGCAGTATCTCACTGCGTTAAAAGACAAAATCTCATACAGATGAGTATTAACAGATGAGTAGTTGCAATCAGTTTTGATGATAGGTTAAACAAATTTTGAATTTCATTTTGGTAAAATAATACTCAATAAAAATCCCATTGTTCTTATTAGTAGACCTTTACTACTGAACAAGTATATACAATTATTATTATATTTTGGTTTTGGTCAATAAAGTCTTGTGGAAATGTGTCATTTCCTTTATTACATAAACATCTATAACATATCCTCAATTTTGCTCCAAATAGAGTTGTGACTGCAGATGGGAGGTGGTATAAAGGGACTAAATGATAATGGAAAAAAATACAATAAAGATTAAATCAAAATTTTTTTTAAATGCAAAAAAAATCTGCCTATCAAGTACCCAACCATGTAATATGAAGAATAGAAACATTTATTGAAGAAGGTACAAGTACAAGAAACATTGTACACAGGACAATGACGCTTCAGTCCCTTTCAAAATAGGCACCTTGGGACCTCACACAGGTCTCCCAATTGCCATGAACAACCCTGTTGTGTTTTCCTGGATCTCATCGATCTGAAATCTCTTCCCTTTCAAAAGTGATTTTAGTTTTGGGAAAAGCCAGAAGTTGCAGCACACCAAGTGGACTGTAGGGGGGCTAAGTCACCTGGGTGATTTAATATTTCACCAAAAACCTGCATGAGATGTGATGCATGAGCAGCATGTTGTCATGATGAAGCTGCCAATCACCAATTGCCCATATCTATGGCTTTCTGAATCATCTGAATAATTTCTGCTGAAGAATGTTTAAGCTTACACAAAATTTGTTGCAAATTCATTGCTCTACTCGCTCAGTCATTTTGAGTACACATGCCCACTCAACTAGTACTACTGCCCCCACTGACTAGTACAGAGAAATCATCACTGTCCATGCATGTGCACTCTAGTCCACTCTCCTTGGCTATCAGGTTACGGCAGTGTCATGCAAACCATTCTCATTATATCAACAATGGTTGGATTTTTTCTGGATAGAATATATATATATATATATATATATATATATATATATATATATATACCTTTCTTTGTTTTTCTTTGTCATAAATTATCAATCAAGATATTTTCATTAGGAAAATTGTATCTAGATGCCCACTCTGTTCCAAAACATTAGGGCCTTTAAGAATAATTATTACATTTGCCATTTATGATTCACGTATCTTTTGAATATTCTATCTGACTCAGAGTAAAATCTAACCACTTTCCCATTGTTTATATGACTCTTGATTAACTGTTTTTTTGCCTGCATTTCTGAATCCCATTTTGTACCATTAGACGGACAACATTCACACTCCTACTCCACATGGTTCTTCATCTTTACTTTATTAATTTATTCTTGCATTAGAACCTTTGCCCTAGACAAAATTGTCTCCTAAGAAAGACCCTTTCTAAAACCATACCCAATGCTGCTTGTCCCATCAATCTCTGCAAATGATATCTCCATGTTTAAATTCTCTTAACATACATTATTATATTAAATAAATGTAGAGATTTATGATATATTTATGAACAATCGTTGCCCATTTTTCCCCTTTAAAAGCAATTTTCAAAAGAACATTTTTTCAATTAATGGATGAATTAATGTATCTCCCAGTAGGTTATACATTCTGAATGTAAGGACTATTATATACTCTTAAAACACACACACATATATATGTGTATATATACACACATATATACATATATATATATATATATATATATATATATATGTCAACGCAAAATAAAGGATAAATTGTATTGTACTTGTTGCTAAAACTTGCAAATCAAAAATAAAAGAGTAACACTTTTGTACTTACAAGGTTAAAAAATCACCTTGAATTCACTCATAGAATTTATTTATCAAATTCAATTTTCTTTTGTACTTTGTTCCTTTTTAATTCCTTTGATTTATTAATCCTGTTAAATCTACCATAAATATGATGTGAGGATGACAACAGGTTCTGTAATAAAAACCTGCACAAAAATAAAGTTTTGATTTTAATTGCCTGTTTCTGGAGAGCCAAAAGTTACTTTGGTAAATCTATAACTTTTCATTAGTGATTCTGTTCTATTTGAACTTAGCTACACTTTCCATAACAAGTAGAGTTATAACTGGTATTTTGTTTTTAATTTAGCTACCTCAGACCTGTCCTTATTGACCTTCACCCATGGTTTTAACTAACCATTAATCTAAGTTGTCAGGATCTTGACAAATGCCCCCAGAGTATGCTGTGATTGAATGTAAAATTTCTGCAGTAAGAATAATCCCTTAGGCAAGTGTTAAGAGAGACACCAGAAAACTCTGACCCTTAAATTCAAGTCTACTTGGTTTTCCCATTAATCTAAAAAGCCTAAAGTAGAGAAACAACGCGCCACCTTTATACACGTAGACATATACACATGATATGCTACTAAATGAAGCATCCAGAAATGTGTATCAACTAAAAAAATAACTAGAGAAAGAAACTACAGATCACAAACTGCTTTTAGAAATAAATATATTTTTACAATATGTAAAATTACATTTTAAAAGATACATATACAGATTTTGATCAAATAAAAATAAAATTAGAACCATTTCATAAATCATAAGGATTTAAAATGTAGCTTTCTTATTTATATTCAAATTGTGAAAAATATTGCTCATTATTTTGATGTCTTTTGTCTTTCATTATATTTTTAAAATAAAATGTTAACATTCAAATATGAATTTGGGGTATCCACTAACGATAGAAATTTCAGCTTTTTTGGTAGGAAAATATTGGTTTTCCCCCAAATTAAATCAGGTAGGAAAAAACATGTAAATTTAAAATGAATATTTCATTTTCATAAAAATTTTCTATAATTACATTTAAAACAAAATGAACAGTCTTACTAATTGCATTCTACACGGTATTAACTAACATGTTTAATGGATAAAATGCATACAATCTGTGCTATCTCAGTCTCTTTCACACTCTGTGACTAAAAAATTGTTATTTAGTAGAATCAAAATGTATTCAATTTGGTATTAGATATTAGATATGACTTGAACACTCCGGAAAATGACATAAACCAAATCATACTCACAATGCAACTTCATGGACAGTATTCTTAGAAGTTATATTTTAGATGAAGACCAAGCTATGAACTTTGATTATAAAAATCAACATTAAGTTAGTATCAAAATTCAAATTTGTTAAATACTCAGTGTATGATTTTACTTAATATGTTGTATCTTATGTTCCCCATTTTAAAAATAATAATTATGTTGTCCTTAGTGTTATTGTGAAGAAAAAATAAGTGTATTAATGCCTAGTATATAATAAGCCCTATAACTTGGTTATTTCTAGGTATTAGTTTAATTCAGTATTTACCTTTTTTTTTTCCAAATTCATGGTGCTAACTTTCAAGTACATTTAAAATGCAACATGTTTTTCAATAGATGTCTTCTAACTTGATTGGAAAAACTTGGCTTTATTCTACTGTGAGAAGTAATGGTGCACATACATGAAAAACTCTGATGGAGATTGAAATTATTATTAGTTCCGGCAGTGAGACTCACCCATCTTGTGGAATTCCAGGCCATGTACTAAAGAAATATGCACAAATATAAAATGGATTCAATCTAATAAGAAACAAAACCACCGCAGATAATTACTAGAAGTGATTACAAAAATTCTCTTGATGGTAGCCCCTCTAACAAGGACTATGCTCAGTGTGAAGAAAAAATACTAAGGTCAAATATATTTTTCTTCTCCATATTTTTGCATTACCTCGTCCCCCCATTAATGAATCAGGACTTAACTGTTCAAGGTCAATGTTGCAATTAGTTTTTAGTTTCTTATCCCATGAGTTACAGAAAGTGTCTCACACAAAAACAAAAATATCCTTGGCAGGTTAGCTCAGTTGGTTAGGGCATTGTCTTGACACTCCAGTGCTGTGGGTTTGATCCCTGGCCTGGGCATATACGAGAATCAACCAACGAATCAGTCAACCACTCTCTTTCTCTCTGTCATCAATAATTTACAAGATAAATAAAAAAAAAAAATGAACAAAGGAAACCATCTGCAGTGTTAAAAATCTGAAAATTATCATATTGAGATGTCACCATTGTAGAAAATAAAATATTTATAGCATGACTCTTGGTCCGTTACACACCACAAGATCATAAAGCCACGCCAGTGCACTAGGCTGGCAGCATTGCTCTGCCTTTAGGGATGATCTGATGTTTCCTCTGCTTAGAATGCTGAACAAGAGACTCTTAATGTTTCCTTCCACTTCACTAAGCTTGTATTTTTATTGAATATATTTGATAGATAGCATTGTGTAAATAAAGGTGTACATGTCATTTTGATACATTTATATATTGTGGTATGATTGCTGTTAAAGTGATATTTAACACCTTTATCACATTACATAATTATAACACATTATCATTATCTATATTTTTTACACTATGAACTGGATGTCTATGACTTATTTCCTACTCATTGAAAATCTTTACCCTTAAACTACATCAGTCTTATCCCCCCATTACCTAGTAGCCACCACTTTACTCCTTTTTTAATGAGTCTGACACTTTAGCTTTCGTATATTAAGTAGCATCATATAGAGCTGTCATTCTCTGGATTGCTCACTTAGCATAATGTGCTCGAGGTCCATCCATGTTGACTAAATTTTAGAAAGACTTTTCCCTAAATTCTAAGCCCCTGACCTCCATTTTCTAATTAAATTTATTAGAGTGACATTGGCTTATAAAATTAAATAGGTATCAAGTGAACAATTCTATTTTACATCATCTCTATGTTGCACTGCACGTGCACCAACCAAAATCAAGTCTTCTTCTGTTGGAACGCGCCGACTCCTTTACTCTTCACTAAGCCATCGCCCCTTCCCGCTGGTAACCACCACACTGCCGTCTGTGTCTATGAGTTTTTGTTTTTCTTTTTTTGTTCACTAGTTGCTTTCAGTTTTACGTTCCACATGTGAGTGAAATCATATGGTTCTCGACTTTTTCTGTCTGACTTATTTTGCTTAGTAGTCACGAATGACAGTATTTCTCTTTTCTTATGACTGGGTAGTATTCCATTGTATATGTGAACCACATCTGATCTCCCTTTTCTGAGACACTTTACTTAATAATTTTTTACCATCGTAAATTGTTTCTCTGCCCTTTGAAATGTAAGTCTTCTCCCATCATCTTGCCAGTTTTACAACCCAGGAGCCCTTTGAAATGTAATACTTAGTGTTCCTTTCTCCCAGTTTCTACGGGAGGATGGGAACTTAACTTTAGCTAGGCTTCCTTGAGTCCGGTTGTGAAACTACCTACTGCAGTGAAGACATGGGAAGGTTCTTTTTCTATTGAATAAAGCCAGTTAGTAAACATGGATGGCCTATGATCACCCTAACCTACTTTTAAAATCTCCCCATTCCTTGTTTCAGTGAGCTGAGACAGTGAGTGAACCTTTCAGTGAGTGAACCTGGCCTCTCTCCCGTATTGCAACAGCTTTGAATAAAGTTTGCTAGGCTTTGCCCATTGCCATAATTGCATTACCATTGTTCATTTGGTATAGAAATTAAGGATTAAGTTTTGGCTTTTTAGAGGCAGAAATGTGCCTCTTTCATAGATTTTTATGTGCCTAATTTTATTGGCACTTAGAAGTTTAGGCTCATCTAACCTGGCCGGTATGGCTCAGTGGATTGCATGCCAGCCTGAGAACTAAAGGGTCGTTGGTTCGATTACCAGTCGGGGCACATGCCTGGGTTGCGGGCCAGGTCCCCAGCAGGGGATGCATGAGAGACAACCACACATTGATGTTTCTCACCCTCTCTTTCTCCTTCCTTTCCCTTCTCTCTCAAAATAAATAAATAAAATGTTTTTTTTTTTAAATTTAGGCTCATTGACACATTGTAAAATAGTGTATTTTTTTCCTTTCCTGTTGCAGCCTATCTTGACAGAAGAATTTAAAGCAGTCAGTCCAGAGTCACTAGACTTTTAGAGTCATTGTTATAAGAATACTTTCTCCTGAAATGTGTAATAAACTCTGAGCCAGACACTTCTCTACACAGCAATACCACCAACTCTAGCAAGAATTCATAATCAATCACTTAAAAATCCATTGAAATATCGTTGACATATGACAATTTTAAATATTTAAGGTACATAACTTGATACTTAGATATATGTGTACATTGTGTGAAGATCACTGCAGTGAAGCTAAATAACATCATCACCTTTAAATAGTTACCTGTGCGTGCATGTGTGTGGCAGCTATTCTCTCAATAACTCTTTTTAGTGTTAGTTAGCCCTGGGATTTTAAATCTGCTCATGTATTAATATCCAAATTGTCCTAGAATTTTCAAAATCAGAAATGAGCACCATACACAACAAATATGATATATGAAAATTCCAGAGCTCAGATGTGCAAAAAGTTCAACTTTTCTTATCCCCTATTATAAAACTTAGTTTCTGTCTCTAGCCCACATTTTTTCAACTGACAAAAATTTATTCTATCCTATTGTAAGTATTCTTTGTCACATCAGATTTCTTCTTAGCAATTTCAAATTTAGCCTCTGACAGTTCAAATTTTTCACCTTTCCATTTTTGTGGCTATTCTATGTGGGGCAGAATGTGGTGAGGAGTTCAGCTTGTGCAGCGCAGTGGCGACATTGGACACTGTTCTCTCTCATGCTCTTCATATCTACATATTGATCTACCTGGTCTGGGTAGTCACTGATAGTCAAGTCATTTAATCATGTATTGCTGTATATATACATACACAGATGTGTATATATTTATATATGTATTCCATTTGCAAATGTTTACTTATTCTCTCTTGTTTGGGATGTTATAGTCTACAGATAACATATCTCTGATTTCATGGAGCCTTTCACTTGCTCACTTCTGTAACTTTATTATCCCTCCCAATCCACAGTTTTTTGTACAACTTTAAAGAAGAAAAAGTAGTTCCTTCATTATTATGCATTCCTTTGAGTATATTTTTTCAAAGCATAAACATGTATTTCATTAGAATATTTCATTTAATAAAATTCAATGTCATTCATTTATTAAATACAAATGTATCTCAAAATACTTTAAACAGTAAACAATACACAGAATTTAACTGTGACAACTATTTTATTAAAACATATGAGTGTTTTAATAAACATATGTTAGAAACACATATGAATGTCACTTTTTTAGCATAAGCCAAGAAGAAATTGGTATAATTAATGTAAGAAGAGTAAAAAATAAACATTAGAACAGAACAAGTAATCACAATTAGATCTCATGAAGGTTATAAATAAATACATAGTTCATCAACAAAATATATGTAAATAATAAGTTATGAAATATAATTAAAATCAAAATAACAGCTCAAGAAGGAAATAGAGCAAGTATGTATCAGATTTTCAGCATGTACGTTCTATTTTTTTAAAGGATGAGACAAAGCATTTATATCAATAGTAGTATATTACTTAACTTGAGATCTTACTATATTAAAATGTAAAGAACTTTTATTTTTTTTTTGTTTTTGCTTGTTTGTTTGTTTGTTTGTTTTATTGTTGTTCAATTACAGTTGTCTGCATACTCGCCCCTCCCCTCCCCTCCCCCCCCCAATCCCACTTCCCTTAAAATGTAAAGAAGTTTTAAAGGAGCTAATGGATAAAACAATTAAAATCAAATTTTCTACAATTGATGGCAGTGGTAAAACTTTTCCTAGATATAATATGAAAGAATAATAATAATAGGAAATAATATTTTGCAAAGTAAAATGATAAGAATTATTTGGATTCTACTGAAGTATTTCTAAAACATGCAAAGATGCCATAATAGTCAAAAGTATGAAGAATTTTAAGATCTGTGGTCAGCTATGATACTGGTATAAATATCTATTGACTGCAAAAGTAAACTAGCTCAAAGTAAAGCAAAAATAATTTTCACAAGTAAAACTTACTTTAGATATAGCTTATTCAAATATCTGCATGTAAAGGAAAACTAGTCTCAAATGCCCAGTGTAAGTAAGCAGAGCAAACTGTGCTCATTTAAAGTTTGTGGTAATTTTTATTGGAACTGATATATAAGTATTAAAATTTCTGTGGACCATATCATTCTTCAAAGAACAGTTTAGTTTAAAGATGAATACCTATGTCTAGCCACTATCACCTGGATATTTCAGCCTTGCTTATGCTAACAATCTTAAGCTTCAAGGAGCTATACTAATGAGGGAACATGCTGTGACAATCTGCCAGCTAAGCTACTCCATGCAGACCAATTTCATTATTTTTAATATGTGTACCCTTGCCTATGAATACATGATTTCCATTTTACTCCTGTCTCATCAAGGTTAGGTGTAGACTCATGAAAAAGCAACCTATATTCCTCAGAATCATCTAAACCTGATTTTAACTTTGCATTTATAAACTTCTTGGCTTTGCATTTGTAATTGAATTTGCTGATAAGCACCTGGGACATCTTTTTTTACCCTAAGATTAGTAAAGCTTCTTTTAACAATGTGCAACAGCGATAGCTGTTATCTGTCCATTCTCTTTGCTTTGCTCATGAAATAATTTATGAGAAGCTCATTTTCTTATGTATCTCTACATTAATGCAAACAGGTCAAAAGAGAAAGAAAATATTGCATTTACATTAATGTCATTTTAGCAAATAATTCCATAAAAACAGTCAGTAGTTTTCTTCTTTTTATCTTTAAAAAGCCTGGAATTTTTAAACAGTGAACTTTCTGGGCATTCAGGGTCTAGAGAAGAGGTAATGTATATGTAACAAACACATCATTTGCCTATATCTAAAACAGTGGTGCTCAATTTCATTTTTTTTGCTAGTGATGCATACTGAGAAATCCATTTCATACCTAAATATATAAAATAGCACTTCCCTAAACTATTACAAAACTGACTGTTTGTTTCCTTATAACTGGCTCGAAACACCTGGAGCTGCTAAAATGCCATGGATTTGAATGGTGTGAATGAACATTCACTTCCTAAACCAGACTAAAGCCACCTTCCTGGCTAAAGGATTGTACAGTCATTTGAACTCATTTCCTTTCTCTCAATGTGCTACTTTCAGATTTAGAACAATCACCATGATTGTTCAACTGGTCTATTTTCCCTTGCTTGGCAAATTAATAAACTCTGCTATGTAATTATTATTATTATAGTGGTAGTAATCATAGAAGTAATACTTTAGCTCAGGTCTTTGCTCTATTCTTAGATATTCCAGGAGTCCCACCAAAATTATTTTAGTGGCTACATTTACTGGTGCCAGTGTTTGATTTTCAGACAGAAACAACATGCTTACATGTGCCTTTTGGTGCCCAGTTTGTGTCTTCAGCGAGTTTGTGCTGTGAGTGAAAACTGCAGCGTTGACTGACTCAGATCTCATTTATTCTTGAGCCCTCCATAAATTTATTTCATTCACTGAAATTGCTTGAGGTATTCTGAGTTACTGTAGCTCATGATGTATTTTATAATTTTGACCATCAGTCATCTGCCACTGAGCTTTCAGTCTTATTTTCTTTCCTTTTTTTTCTGTAATTGTTTTGGAAATAGCATCTATAACTCTCTTTTGGGGGGCATTCTTAAGTTTGTCTTTTCCCTGACAAAGGAATCATTCCTTGATATGTTGTGTGCCAAACATAGGCACCACGATGTTGAAACATTTATCTCAGCCTGGACCCTTTCCACGAGGACTATTTCAATTCTGTAACAATCCACCTTTTGAATTGGTTTTAAAAATCTGTCATTATATTTGAACACTCTAGAAATATCTAGTCCAGCTCTATGTAATACTAAATAGAAAATAATTACTATACTAATTATAAGACCTCTAAAATTTCATGGTTGTTCTGATGTTAATTATAAGTTTATAGAAAGTTATAAATACTCACATACTTTTATAATGGAACATAAACATTTCTAAACATTTTTTTTTAATAAATTACCACTTTTAAAGTGTTTGGCTTCTAAGAAAAACACTGCTTAAGTCTTCAACTCTGGAAAAAAGTCTAAAACAAAAACAAAGATTTAGCTGTAGTTAAAGTTACTTATCTCTTGACTAAGAGATAGTAAGAGATGAAGGTAATTCAGTGATTACAAACAGTTGTATTATATAAAAAAATTATGAAATTATCTAAGCCAGGTGAATCTTTAAAAATTCATATTCTGACTTCTCCATGATACTATCATAGTGTAAAAATGTCAGTATTCTAGTTTATGAGATACTCAGTTTAATTTTCTATAGAAAACATAAATAAAATTAATATCATAATTTTTATCCTGAAAGAAAATGTTGTTTTAATAAGTGTTTAAGTGTCCCGGATTTCGACCCGCAAAATCCGTGGAGGGGACCGCACCAATCGCGTGAATCAAACTCACCCAGAGACACGCTTTGAGAAAAGAATCCAGCAGCCACGGGTCTTTCCCTCCATCTTGGAAAAAGGCCTTGTGCCTAGCTCAGCCGGGCTTTTTATTAGAAGCTTTAGGACACATTTACATTGGATTGATTATTCATGGGCTTATGCAGAACAGGGGTTTTCAGTTGGGTCATGAGGATACATGGGAAAGGAATAGATAAGGGGTAGGCTTACTCAGTAACAGAGTATTAGGATGTAAATTCAGGTCTGGTGGCAGACAGGACCAGGGTATACATTAAACAGGAGACAAGTAAATTGAGGGTAAGCTAACTAGGGCTGTTAACTTTTAGGACCATAGAACATTGAGGCAGCGATTCATTAGCTTAAGCTTCTTGGCTTTGGGAGGAAGAGAGGCTTAGCAAGTTAGAGAATTTTTTAAGATACATTTTTGCCAAATTCCCATTAGAGGATTCTTTTTCCACAGACATAATCCACGCTTGTCTACACGGGAGTCACGCGGTGCTGAGCTCAAAATGCTTAAATTCTCAGGACTGCGTGTTTACACGTGTGTGGAAAGAATTCCCACATTTAAGATTTTAAAAATGGAAACAAATATGTTTAAATAAACTCAATTGTAATAATAAATGACAAAATGGCAATGATTATATTGTTATTTAAGGGTAAGTTTAATTTCTAAAGTTTCTAATTTATTTGAAATTTTAAAAGTTCTAATAAATTTTTATTTCCAAAATATATTGTAAATACATCAGAATTTTGAAAGTTTTTAAAGCATTCTTATTTCTAAAGAAATTGTAAGGACATCAGATTCTTCCAAGAATCAGAACAAATATACAACAATCATTTTTACTTATTTTAATTTTATATATTTCTTCAGATTTTACTTATACTTTTAGTCATACTCTGATAATATTCTTAAATATTACATGAGCATATTTGTTGTATATAAAGCTTAAATCAAAATGGTATAATTCATGTAATATTTTCATACTACTTAATAAGGTTAATTCTATTTAAGATCAAATATTTTTTTCTGAAATTGTCCAAGATGACTCTCTCTATATGTTTAAGTACATACAATATTTTGACAGAAATTAGAGGGCAGAGAGTTAAATGGAAATTGTGAACTTGGAATACATAGTGTGTTCTTAACGTCTACTTCTTTTTCTGTCGCGAATTCTGGCCAGCAGAATTTGTATTGGCTGTTACTGAATGCGTAAATAAGCTCACAGGAAAAATGCTCAGGAACAGAGCACCAGGACCACATGACTCCTCCCTTATCGTATGGGAGAGAGCTCAAGCCTTGAGTCCAGGGGTTTTTATTGATGATATTGGTCACAGAGCATCAGAATGGTCTTCATTAACTATGCATAGATTGTAGATTCGAGTTAGGTAGTAGACGGTCCAGGAAGGTACATCAAAAGAAGAGATACACAAATGGAAGGACACACAGAACCGTAAACACTGGCCGGGATAAGCCCAGGCATGCATTAGCATAAGTCCTTTTGATCCAGGGAGAGGTTTCAGCAATAGCAAGGTTTTATTTTAAATCTAAGGATCATGCCAACCTGATTTCTCCACAGGAAATTCCGCTACCACACGCGTGGGTCCTGCATGCTGGCTTTGTGTTCCACGAGAGACCGTGTTCTTGTTAGATATTAAAACATAAGGGCTACAATTTCCCACTGCGGGAGCATGAATTTCCCTTATTTTTATGTTCCTAGATTACTGACATGTAACTGAAAGGATCTCTCACTGCAGAAAATTAAAACCCTTAATGAATATTATTATTTTAACAATATTATTTTAATTATATGTTTACTCTGTCACCCAATACAATGACTTTTTGTTGATTTTTTATCAATGTGAATTGATAACTTATTTTTATATTTTATTTATTTAGCTTTTATTAAATTTATGTCCCATACTGAAATTGTTAAAATGTCTTTTCACCAAATTATTTTTGACATTTTCTGAACAGTTTTCTGATAAATCTGAAGTTTTATTCTTTCACTTGATCAAAGGAGACATACTAAATTTACAGGTTTTGGTTAGCATTCTCTATACCTTAATTAATTTAAAATTTTTGTAAGAACTCATTTTTTTTTTCATTATTGGGCCAAACTAAGGATAGCAATAAGCATGACAAACCTAAAGGAAATTTTTGTCCTTCTAGCTTAATTATACAAAGGTGACTTCTCAGTCATATAACTATGTTCCAGTGAATGCATTCTTTTCGTGTTGAGAAAACCATACTCATATGCATGTAAAAATCACCGATACAGTTAATGTCTACAAATCAATTTAGCTAGGACAGATTGGTTTTCTAGGTTTAAATATCTTTGTTGACTGAAAGAAATAATAATTACAGTTTACAGTCACGTGTCACTTAATGACATGTTTATGTCTGAGAAGTGTGACATTAGGCAATTTTGTTGTGTGAGAGCCTTACAGAGTCACACAAACCTAGGCGGTATGCCCTCTTCCCAGTTACAAACCCCAAAGCATGGTACTGTGTTGAATACTGTAGACCATTGTAATACAGTGGTAATTGTTTGTGGATCTAAACATAGAAAAGGCATGGTAAAAGTACGGTATAAAAGATTTTTTTAAAATGGTACACCTGTTTAGGGCAGCTACCACGGTGGCCTTGCAGGACTGGAAGTTGCTCTGGGTGAGTGGTGAGCGAACGTGAAGGCCTAGGACATTACTACTGTACCTTGACGCAGCGTGCTGCAATGCTACCACCACGATGACAGCAGGGATTTTTCAGCTCAGATCCGGCACTCGTTGTTGAACAAAACATTGTTATGCGGCTCATGCTGTAAATTAGAAGGACTAAAGATTTGTCAGTGCTTCTGTTGTCCAGTTATTACTCTAAGATGATTATTGAGCAAATCCTTATAAATGATTTCTAAAGACAACTCTGATATCCTCCACTCTGTTACTATTTAGAACTATGGCAAGTTTTCTAAACCACTTCGGATTTTAACAACTCGAGCAAGTTTCTGATTTTTTTATGTTTTGTTTGTTTATTCCCTTACTCTTGGCTAATAGTCTCTGTGATAAACCTCACATTATTGAATCTTCTGGAAGAAATATAAATAAGCTTCAAAGACTTAGGTACGATTTTACTGTAAAATACTTACTTAATGAAAAGGCATTGTGATCATTGCTGTTTATCAAGTATATTGTTTTCAGACTCTTATATGTTGTAGTATGTTGTAAATTTATACAGCAGATTGTGCATTAAAGACAGAATTTACTAGATAAATACAACTTTATGCATTAAAATCTAATAAAGAGATAAACTGTGAGTTAAGAAAATTTATGTATCAGTCATTTGTGACATTATTCTATTGCCTCGGTCCAGGGGAGATTAACAAAAGGACTCTGATGATAATTTTGCTTACTTTGAGCAGAAAATAAACAGTAGCACTGACTGTTTTGTTTCAGTGCCACTGGAATTAATCAGCTGGAACCTGTGAAGAGCCATGCCTACAGAAGTACTTGGGGATTAGGAGACACTGCTTGATACAAAGCGAATACTGTTTCTTGAACAATGACAATGGAACTCATTTTATTCAAGTATGTGCAGATCAATGGATTTATTTTATCTCCTCCAGAATACCAGTTTGTAATACTTAGTTCCCACAACCATCATGAGCTCTAATTTTCTAGTACTTAAAAAAAAAAAAAAAAAAAAAAACCTTTTGGCCTTCTACAGACCATTCAGTAATATTTTTTGGTGGTGTGTGTACTGTTTTCTACAGTTAACAGACTCAAACTTGTAAACATTTTTACCTTTGGTAGAGTGTTTATTTAATTGACAGTGTATAACTAAAAATAAATACAGAAGGATTTTATATTTTTACTATTGTGATATGTTCTGACATTTATAACTTACCTTTTATTTATTTAGATAATATGTGGTGATGAATCGTAATCATCTTCATAAACTATTAATAGGTTGTGGACTGCATTTTGAAAAACATGTTGATATACATTTTTTGTTTCTTGTATTTATTATATAAAATCCTGTGTTGGGGTCCTGGCTGGTGTAGCTCAGTGGATTGAGTGTGGGCTGTGAACCAAAGGGTCACTGGTTCAATTCCCAGTCAGGGCACATGCCTGGGTTGTGGGCCAGGTCCCCAGTGGGGGCCACGTGAGAGGCAACTACACATTGATGTTTCTCTCCCTCTCTTTCTCCTTCCCTTCCCTTCTGTCTAAAAATAAAAAAATAAAATCTTAAAAAAAAATCCTGTGTTGGACTTTATATTTGCTTCTCTGCTCCCACACCTGATAACTTTGTAACTTTTAAAACATGTACTTAATATTAAGTCTATGTTATCATATGCAACATTTGTTCTTAATAATAGCCACCTATTAAGGTTTTTTGAGGATGATATTCGCAAAGCATGTAGCATGGTACCTAGAACTTATAATTCTCAATGAGTATGTTATGATTATTATCATTGAATCACCATCAGTAATATAATTGCTAAAATTAATTATAATATTTTAATTTTATTAACTAATATTATTAATTGGAAAGGTTATTCTTTCTGTGTAAAATCATACACATGTACCAAAAAAATAAAGATTCATTTAAGAATTAAGTGAGCTATATAATGGATTAACTCATTAGTGATAATTTTTTGAGAATACAATAAACTTACCTGAATCTGAAAGGCTTGGATGACTGTATATTCAAACTTATTACATTCTCTCTGGAATTACACAAAAGTTCTCTTATTTATGTTTCATTATTAAATGATAAAATGTGAATGAAATTATCTTCTTTTTGAAAAACTTTTATATTTTTAAAGATTTTAATTTTTAAAAAGAGGAGAAAGAGGGAGAGAAACATCAATGGGCTGTTTCTCATAAACCCTTCAGTGGGGACCTGGCCCACAACCCAGGCATGTGCCCTGACTGGGAACCAAACCAGTGACGTTTTGATTCACAGTCCAGCACTCAACCCACTGAGCCATACCAGCCAGGGCCCTTTTGACATTCTTTAAGCATGTTAAGGGATTCTCTTTCCATGATAATAATATGTGATATGCTAAATAATTCTCCTATGATTTTTTTTTACCATACAGCATCTTGTATCTATTATTGGGGATGAAAAGTATGTGATTCCCAATGCAGCTCTCCTCAGTGAAGGTCAGGCATGTAATTAAGCTTCTAGTTGTACTGTACATTGGATGTTTCTCAGTTAAGTAGGTAATGGAATAAATGGTTAGGTAAGGTAACTAAAAAGATATAGCATTATTTGTAAAGTTAATGAAATTAGAAAGTTAAAACATGGTTAATAATCTTCTTGTAATATATTAAAGAACAAGTCAAATGATATAGTATTTATTAGTTGTTAATATGCAGAATCAGTTAAATCAAATAAGCTGAAGGAAATCAGCTCCTTTAATACATATCCTAGGTGTAAAGACCTACTGGATGATAAAACTATCTGTATCTTAAGACAAAAATGGATCGATATCAACCTTATAAAATATCTTTGTTTAAAATCACATATTTTTAAGAAATTACAATGTTAACAAGTGCCATTGAGATTTGCTTGTAGGTTTTTTAATAACTGAGTTGTAAATAAGGTTATCTTTATTCTTATTATAACAATAAATAAATTGTTCATATCATTTTATTAAAGTAGAAATAGACAACTTTGAGATTCTGAATAGAAGCAATTTGGAACATTGTGCCACAATTAGATAGTCAAAGCTTTTAAATATCAGTAATATAAAACATATGCTCTAATATTAGCAGAAAGAAATAAGGAACTCCTACCCTTTGCAACAGCATGGATGGAACTGGATAGCATGATGCTAAGTGAAATAAGCTAATCATTGATAGACAAATACCATATGATCTCACATATAAGCAGAACCTGACCAACAAAACAAACAAGTAAGCAAAATATAAACAGAGACATTGAAATAAAGAACAGACTGACAGTAACCAGAGGGGCGAGGGGAGAGGGATAAGGAGAAATTGGGGAAGGGTCATCAAGGAACATGTATAAAGGACCCATGGACAAAGTCAAAGGGGGTAAGATGGATGATGGGGGGATGGATGGAGTGAAGGGGAGTGGAGTAGGGAACATAGAGATAACTACACTTGAAAAATAATAATTAATTAGTAAAAAATAAAACAACAACAAAAAAGAAAGCAAAATAAATTCTGATGAAGAACTTACGCATGTTAGGTCGGAGTCACTCAAAAAACCAGATGGACACAGCGAGCTAAGGAGCAGGGTTTATTAGCGGGAATAAGAGGGAAAATGGAGCCAACCAAGGGAGGTTAAGACTCGTGGGGGAGAGTGGGGCCAACCTAGGGAGGTTGGGGAGCCAACCAAGGGTGGTTAGGACTCCTGGGGGAGAGTGGGGCCAACCTAGGGAGGTTGGGGAGCCAACCAAGAGAGGTTAGGACTTGTTCTGTTGTTCTTCGGGCAGGGTTTTTAAGTACAAAAACCCGCGGAGAGTAACTGGTTGGGGTGTCAGGGTCTGATTGGCTAGAGCTGATTGCTGGGCACTATTTCTGCTGACCATTGTTCTCGATACATCTTGTCAGGCTCAAGTTAAAGCTGCATCCTGTTAAGCCAGATAGGCCGACCCCAGACCCTAATCTTAGCCGGGCATCTGTTTGTCCTGGGTAGGGTCTGCAGGCAGTTTCCCATGGTACAGTTTCCCATGGTACATATTCCTGCCTAGTGATTTTCCATTCCTCCTAGGACTGCCTAGGTCTGTCAATGCATTTTAAGCAATAATTTCAAACACAAACTTTTTGTCTATAACTACATTTCTATTTCATTTAAGAATTAATTATCATAATACTTTTAATATTTGCAACCATGAATAAGAACTAATCTTGATTTCTTAATTTACCCATTATAAGCACAAACTGATCCCCAAAGATTCAAAATTTGAGATCATTGAATGTTTTAATTGTCTAAAACCTCCCAAGCTTTTGTTTTTTCCTATTTATTTTGCAGATTAAAGGACAATGAGATATTTCTGTCATGCACTCAAAGAATCAAAAGTGCTCTCATCTATATTTTATATTATTTAGAACAGCTGGATTTCTAAAATATTCTTATTATATCATAATTTTATCTAAATATTTTTATTTTTTAAATATTAATTTATTGCATTGTATGTAAATTTCATGTGCTCTCTGAGGACTTAGATATAATTTTAGTTATTTTAATCTTTAGCAATGAAGTGAAAGTAACTTTGTATATGATTATAAACTCAGTGATAAGGCAATGAAATGTGAAATATCGGTTAAGAACAACTCAACAACTAAAAATGTTGAGAACCTGATAAGGATATTAATTGAAATAATTTCCAATGAGACACATAAGTTCTTACCAAGTAAGGAACAAAGCAGAGGGATTTTATAAGCTTCTCATGTTCATACAATTGAAAAATTGTATGTTCGATAAACTTGGTTCCAGGCAACCGTTCCAATGTTTGTAAAAATGTCAACATTTGAGTATATTGTTCCTACAACTACCTGATATAAAATCAACATATTTTTGTTTTTTAATGAACAGTTATTAAATATGTAATCCAATTTGTTTCAAGAGAAAATATTATGCTCTATCTATGTACATGTGTGTGTGTGTGTATAAAGTAGCAAAAAGTCAAAAAGAAAATTTCTTATTAGGGTCACTAATTAGACAGGGATGCCCTTTTAACCACTGCGGCTCAATGTTGTACTAAAAGTGCTAGTCAGAGCAATTAGGAAAGAAAAATAAAGGCACCCCAACTGGAAAGAAAGTTTAGTAATATATATTTACAGATGTCATGACCTGATATGTAGACAGTCCTCTAAAAAGTCTACAAGAAAGCTATTAGATCTTAGAAATAAACACAGCATCATTGCAGAGCATAAGATCTAAACACAAAAATCGGATGTATTTCTGTACATCAGTAAAGAACAATCTGGAAATGAAAGTAAGAAAGCAATTCTCTTTACAGTGACATCTAGAAGATTAACATATTTAGGAACAAATTTAACCAAAGAAGTGAAAATTACCGCTGAGAGAAATTAATGGTCCAAATGAATGTAAAAGAATCTCACGTTAATGGATAGAAAGAAAATATTTTAAGAGGGCAACACTACCCCAAAAGACTACTAATTCAACACAATCCATATCAAAAATCTGAACAGGTCTTTTTTTGCGGAGGTAAGTTGCAGAAATGGAAAAAGCTAACCACCAAATTATAAGGAATTGCAAGGGCACTCGAGTAGCTAAAATCCTAAAAAAGAAAACCACAGAGGACTCACTTCTCCATTTCAAAATAACTACAAAGTTGTACTAGTCAAAACATTTGTACTGGCCCAAACTAAGGATAGATAAATAGATTAATTGAATAGAATTGAGAATCTGGAAATAAACCCATGTGTCTATATGGCCAGCTGATTTTTTAAAAGGATGACAAGTCCATTCACTGAGAAAATGCAGTCCCTTCAATGAATGGTATTAAGACAAGTGGACTCAACAAGCAAGTGAATGAATTAATCCGAGCCTTCACTTTGCAACCATATACAAAATGATTCAAAACAAGCCAACAACATAAATATAAGGTCTACTATCATAAAACTCAGAATAAAACGTAAGGGTACATATTTATGGGCTTAGATTTGGCAGGGATCTTAGATATGACAACAAAAGCATGATCGGCAACAGAAAAATAGATATATAAATCGGACTTCATGAAAATTAAAATCGCTTGTGCATGAGAGGATATTATCAAGAAAAAATCCTACAGATGGGATGAAATATTTATAAATCATATATATCATAAGAATGTAACATCTAGGATATATTAAGGACTCCTAAAACTTAAAAACAAAATAACAAACAATCCAATTCAAATTGATCAAAGGACTTGAACAGAACTTTCTCTAAAGGAGATATACAAATGTACAAAAAGCATGTAAAAGGTATTCAACACCATTAGTAATTTGTGAAGTGCAAATCAAAGCCAGAGTAGGATATCACTTTACATCTAGTAGAATGACTAAAATTAAAAAAATAAATAAATAAAGGAAAATAAGTTGATATGAATGTGGAAAATTTGATTAGGAACCTGTGTATTGTTGGTGGGAAAGTAAAGTGGTGAAGCCACTGTAGAAAAATGTGTGACAGTTGCTCAAAGAGCTAAAGATGGAATTATCAAATGGACCATCATTTCTCCTCCAAAAATATATATACCAAAGAATTGAAAACAGAAACTCAAACACATACTTGTATGGCCCTGCTCATTCTGGCATTATTCATAAAAGCCATAAGATAGAAAAAACCCAAATGATGCATATTATTCAATCATAAATACAGATTCACACTACATAATGACTAAACCTTAAAAATGTGATCATAAGTGAAATAAGCCAGACAAAATGGACAAGTATTGTATGACTGCTTAGTTGTTAGAGTTTCTGTTTATGGTGATTAAAAAAGTTTTGGAAATTAAAGAATTTTGTAAATATTGATTTACAAAATTGTAATGATTACACAAAATTGTAAATGTTATTAATGCCTATGAATAAGCATTTAAAATTATTAAAATGGAAAGTTTAATTTCACATATGTTTAAGCACAAAAAGTTAGAAATTCTAAAAATATATCTATGTAAAATTCAAAATAATTGACGTTTAAGAAATAGCAAGAATCAATTGAAAAGGATTGTATTTAACCACTTAGAATTAGCATACAATTAAACATTCCTAATTTATGGTAGTATACTATCTTCTTCGAAATAATTTATAAAACAATCTATCTTTAAATAAAGGTGTTTATCTACCTATAACTGAGAGCTTTATTGCAGACTGGGGACTTTCATGGTAAAATATAAATAAATGCCTTAGGAAGCTTCCAAGGAAAAACAAAAGAGAGGGGAGAGAGGAGCATAAGAATGAGAGAGATAGGGAAAAATTTATAGAATAATTTTCCTGAGACAAGGAAAATGTAATCCATTAAAGATTAGATAGCAGAAGAAATGGCCACTTTGTTATGGCAGGATGCATTGCATTCGCAATCTGTGAAAGTATGTGTACATTTTTTTTTTATTTTTGGAGACAGTGAATATGTGTCTGATAGAAAATATGGAAATAGATTTTGAAGTGCATATACAATTTTTGAAAGAGTTCAAATAGGATGGAGATGAATTAAAGAAATATCTTGCATAGAATTGAAGTGAGGAGGGATTGTTTTAAATTTATGGTGATAATTTCATACTGGGAATAATGTGTCTTAATATGTTACACAGATAAATCATGTAGCTTATTTCTCCAGACGAGTGTAATGAAAAGCGGGAAAAAAGCATGGGGCTTTAAAATAATGAAAGAATCTTAATGAACTCTGAGCCATGGAGTATTACTGGGGAAGGATGCACACTAATAGAGAAGAGAATTTTTGAAAATGGAAGGTAGTGTAAGAGCCTTAATGAATTAGGGCTTCTGATAAAATCAGAGAGCAAGTGGACTGGAACAAATGAGCTGTACAGTGGTATATGGGGTAGTTGTGAAATGAAATATTCCATGATTAATTTTCCAATTAAGTTAGTTATAGGTAATAAAAAATACATGCATGGAATGGGTGTCCAAAGTCATGGGAAGGAGTAGTCATTGGAAATAAGTTCCGGAAGTGAAAAATGTATTGGATGTGCAATCCTCTAGAAGCTGTCAACAAGAACAATGACAGGGTGGAGCAGAGAGGCTGTCTCAGTCCTGTTGCCGGGGTTTCAAATGTTTGAGGGGTACTGACTGGGAGTTTCAAAGATGAATAGATTAGAGAAAGGAAGAAGTTGGTAAAATTGAACTTCAATGATCTTAAAATAAGTATAATTGTATTCCTTTTTCTCTATAATAGGTAAAAGGAAATAAAGTGTTTTACAATTGGCAAAGTCTTTTGTTCTTGCATCATTTATAAAAGAACTCAGGCCATACAGTGTCTGTCTGTCTGTCTATCTGTCTATCTCAAGAATATATATTCTTGAAGAACAAAAATGAAGGACTCTCAGTTTTGTAACCTATCCATGCTTTAAAATCACCTTCCCTGAAATATATAAACATAAATTATTATCTTATGACATAATATTAAATTATTTCTGGATAAAATCTATGTTGAGTAAAATTTGAAGTAGGGATTTTAAAAAACTCAGCAAAGAAGCTTTTCAACAATATTTGATAAATTATTCTTTTCAGTTACAAAATATTTTAAAATAAACACTTTTTAAATATGATAAGGTGATTCCAACCAAGAAACAATCTACTGGCTGTTTCTTGAAGTCAGTGAACAAACTGAAATAGTCATATTTGGAAAGAGAAGCTAAAGTTAAAAGGAAAATTCACAGCTGTAAGAATATGTATTTAACGAATTTTTGTTCAAAAAAGTATATTTCATATTTTTCTCATTGGAAGGTTATTACTCATTATATTAGCAAGTACTATTTTCTAATCTTTTTTATTTTAATAACATAATTTCAGTTGCATTTTCTAATTATGAATTTTATGGTAAGATTGTCTATTTGACAAACCTGAGGCACAAAAACTAATATTAGCAGAACAATATTGAATGTAAGCTATAATAGAAAAAGTAAGTAACAGTAAAAAACGATGGCAAAGTTGTCAAATTTGATTTTGCACATTTTCATAAATCTTATCAGTTAATTTTCAAGGTTTTTTTAATGGTTCCTAAAGCGGAGTAATACCACCGGCCTGTAATTGCATTCCATACAACAATAAATGTGAGAATCATATTGACCCTCCCTATTAAAGACATGTCATGGGTTCATAATCACAGAAATAATTTAATAAAAAGTACTTTATCATGAACACTTTACATGGAGTATCTCATTTAATTTATTTCTACACCTCTGCTAGGCTTTATTCAATTAAACTTTTATATTTGAGGAAAGAAGACTTAAAACAGCAGTGGTTTGTACAAGGTGACATGGCAATTGGAAGCCATATTTAGGATTAAAACTCAGGTGTTCTCTGGTTTATCTGAGCCAAAATCTATGTTCACATGTTTTCTTATTTACCCTAATATGCTGTCCCAGATTCTTATTAATATGAAAAGTTTTCTATCTATATTTTCATAAATGTTCATTATAGAACAAAGCAAGTTAAACTGTGATTAATTATAGATTTTGTGAGTGTATACTATCTGTAGCAGTTTCACTATACATTATGTTCCTGAGATTAGATTTAGAGGGCATAATTTTCAGAAGCACAGAGAAAAGCTATCACAATTACAATGAAAACTTTGCAGCAAGAATTATGGCAACCTCATGTTTTGTTTATTTTTTCATTTGTTTGTCTTTTACTCTGCCACTCCTAAGTGGTCAGTATTGTATGAGAAAGTAAAAAGTATGCTTCCTATAGCATCGTATATTGCCTACAGAAAAAGTTTCATCAAGCCAACATGATATTCATGTTCTCTTCTATGATACTCATTGCAAACCACAAGTCCGAAACCATTTAGCTCTTTATATTTTATTAAAATAGCACTATTCACCCCACCTCTTCTTAACTGCAATGTTACTAATTTATAAAAGTCCAGTTCAAATTCTACATTTCCATAAGACTTTCTCAATCCTACATAGTCAATTGAATAACTCTTTTTTTCTGATGTCCATGGTGTATATACCTCATTAGTCTATTTTGGGAGTTTCTTTGGTTCTTTCAGACAATCCTTTATTCCTAGGTAAAAGATCAATTAGATTTTTTATAATACTTTATTACATCTTGCCATTACCATTTAACTCCCTTATATCCTTCCCCCCTTGAAATCACCACACTTTTGTCTATGTCCATAAATCCTTCTTCCTTTTCGCTTCCTCGAACCCTCCACTCCCTAACCTACCCCCTCAATAGCCGTCATCCTGCTCTCTACGAGTCTGTTTCTATTTTGCTTGTTAGTTCAGTTTGTTCATTAGATTCCACATATGAGTAAAATCATATGATATTTGTCTTTCTCTGACTGGCTTAGTTCACTCAGCATAATGTTCTCCAGGTCCATCCATGCTGTGGCAAAGGGTGAAATTTTCTTCTCTTTTTATGGCTGAGTAGTATTCTGTTGTGTAAATGCTCCATTCATTTTATCCACTCATCTACTGAGGAACACTTGGGCTGCTTCCATATCTTGGTAACTATAAATTTTTAAAAAATCCAATTAAAAAATGAGCAAAGAACCTGAATTACACTTCTCAGAGGATATGCAGAGGGCCAATAGGCATTTGAAAAGATGCTTGTCACTAATCATCAGAGAAATGCAAATGAAAGCCACAATGAGATATTACTTCACACCTGTCAGAAAGGCTATCTTCAATAAATTAACAAACAAGTGCAGGTGAGGATGTGGAGGAAGGAGAACACTTTCGCACTATTGGTGAGAATGCAGAAGGGCACAACTACTGTGGAAAGATACCTCAGAAAACTAAAAACGGAACTGCCTTTGAACCAGCAATTCCACTTCTGGGAATATATCCGAAGGAACCCAAAACACTAATTTCTAAAGAACATAGGCACCTCTGTGTTCATTGCAGCGCTGGCCCGGCACCTTATTTCTCCCTGGCGGCAGTGCCAGGCTCTCTCTTCACTAATAAGGAGTAGTTCCATTTACACAGTCCTAAAATTACGTTCTGCCCTTTGAAGGCAACTGTGAGGCTGATGTGGCCCCTGGTGAAAATGAGTTTGACACTCCTGCTTTATATGTATCCTGTGATATAAAATATTTGAATAGTACATAAAATATCTGTTGAAACATGAGATATTTAATATCACTTCTGTCTTTACCTTGAATTAGGAGAAATGTTATTCTTCTCACAAAATTCTTGGAAGGTAATTAGGATAGGTGTGATTAAACTATTGTGTAGAGAAAGAAATTAAATCTGTAAAATTAATAATATATCCAAGGTCAAAAGACATGGTTAGTTATAGACAACTTTAATTCTGGATTGGTACTTAAGCACAGTATTACATTATACCAACACAGCATAATATTTATAGGTCTACTAAACATAGAAATATGTTATATATTCATGATGTTATAAGAAATTATGAGCCCAGATATTATTCTAGGAAATTTTATTTATACCTTTTTCCTGATTGAAGTGCACTTATCCACAGTGCATTTTACTTTTTTGTTTATAAATTAATTTTAAAAATAATTTAAACTGTTCTTTGTTATTTTTTTCAACTCTTCTAAACAATGATACCTCAAATGAGTAATTGTATTCTCTTTCATCAGGAAGACAGTGGTAAAAGTCCTGAAAGAACTACAAAAATATCTCAGGAACTACTATAAAGGACACATAGACAAAACCAAGGGGGAGGGTGGAAACAAGGGAGGGAGGTGAGTTTGGATTAGATAGGAGGTAGGGGAGGGGAGAAAATGCAGACAACTGTAATTGAACAATAAAGTAATGTAAAAAAATATCAGGTGATAATTCATCGAAGAAAACTGTTGTGCTGTTAACCTAGAATTAAGAGAATTGTATTAGAAAAGGTTTGAAAATCCTATTTAACATGTGGTTAGAACTGATGAATTTTTACTGGCATATGTAAAAGAAATTGATTTTTAAAGTCCAATTCTTAAGGTAGAAATTGTCAAATCATAAAACAAATCTCCACAATTGGCATAAACACTCTTAGCAGTCCTGGTGGAAGATGCAAAAATATATTACAGATAAAAAATTATCTACAGTATTACTCCTCTAGGTTTACCTTTTAGTACCTAGGAAACCTCTCCTTTATTCAAGTAGAGGTAAGCAATCGTTCCTTGAGTTGGGTCATAAACTTGTATGTGTATTTTTGTTTCCATCAGTGAAAATTTTTATCTGATAGCAAATGTTTTCTCTACAATTTCATTTTAATTTCAGGTCTGTGGAAGGACTTAATATAAGAAATAAAATAATATATCCTGATTAATCTCTGTATTTATTACTTTTAAATATATTTTTATATTTTTGGTTATAGTCCAGATAAAAGTTCTCAAATAAGTGTCAATATATCTTCATTGGGCAGAAGTTAAAAATAATACAATAATTAATACATAAATAATAATACAAGAATAAATTCTTTTACATATTCACAAATGTAAACCTACTTTTGTCTACCCCAGTATAATATTATACCAAAAAAAGCAATTTCTCTAGGTTCAGCAAGTAGGAGCAGCAGCAACAAATATTCTGAGACTTGGCTGGGCTGGTATTGGGTAGCCACAGGGAATACTATGCATTTTCTGAACTTACGCAGATTACTTTAACACAAAAAAGGTTCAGTGCATGAATATGAAAATTGTTACTATTGAGTCAGGTCAGTGGCTCACACACAGCACAACAAGCATTAGGTGGTGAAGGGTAACGTTATTTCTTACACCATCGCTCACTTCTAGATTTTAGCTGGCAGTTTCTGACCAATTCATTAGCCAGCACATATATTTATCCATTAGAAAAAGACTAAATAGCTGTATTGAAATATAATTAATATTTTAAAATTTGGACATGTTTAATGATGAATTTAATGAGTTTGGACACATTTATACACCCATGAAACCATCACCATAATTAAGGTAGTAAAGATATTCATCACTTCCAAAATCTTTCTTTGCCCTTTATTTTTGGTGTGGTAAGAACACTTAAAATGAGATGTGTCTTTAACAAAATTTTCAATACATTGTCAACTATAGGTATTAAGCTGTGTAGCATACCTCTAGAACTAATTCACCTTGCATAACTGAAATGCTGTACCAGTTATGAAGGTCTCCACGCCCCTTTTCCCCAGTCCCACCACTTGTTAATGCTAATATGGTTTTGTTCTGTTCTGTTCTATTTTAAATATCATCTTATTTTCTGCTTCTATGAGTTTTAATCTTGTAGGAACTTCATGTATGTGGAATCATGCAGTATTTGCTTTTCTGTGGATTATTTTACTTAATATAATGTCTTCTAGCAATTCATTTATGTAGAAAATGGCAGGACTGTCTTTTTTTTAAGTCTGACAAATATTCAATTTGTCAAATAAAATGTGTAAACTACATTTTATTTTTTCACTCATCTGTCAATGGTCACTTAGGCTGTTTCCATATATAAGTTATTGTGATTAATGCTGCAACAAATATGGGAATGTTCATATCTCTTTGAGTCTCAGATTTTAATTGCTTGGATACACACTCAGAAGAGAGATTGCAAGAGCATAGGGTAGTTCTATCTTTATTCTATATTTAATTTTTTGAGGAACCTCTTTATTTTTTCTATAGTGGTTGTACAATTATGTTTTACAGTTTAAGGTCTTATTTTTAAGTTTTTAATTTACTTCAGTGTATTTTTGTTTAGGGTGTAAAACGAGGTCCAATTTCATTATTTTGTATGTGAATATCCAGTTTTCTAACCCTGTTGGTTGAAGAAGCTGTCTTGTTCCCAATGTATATCCTTTGCACCTTTTTGAATATCACTTGGTCATATAGGTGGGGTTTAATTCTGGGCTCTCTATTCTAAATTTTTTTTAAATATTTTATATTTATGTCTAGAGAGAGGGGAAGGGAGGGAGAGAGGGACGGAAACTTCGACTCATGGCTGCCTCTCACAGACCCTGTACTGGGGACCTGGCTGGCAACCCAGGCATATGCCCTAACTGGGAATTGAACCAGTGACTCTTTGGTTTGCAAGCTGGCACTACAATCCAATGAGCTACACCAGCCAGGGTCTGGTCTCTCTATTCTATTGCATTGTTCTATACGTCTGCATTTATGCCAGCACCATACTGCTTTAAGTATTGTAGCTATGTAATATATTACATGAGACAAGGAAAATAAGTGTAAACATAATATAATCAATTCTTCATGGAATAGATCCCATATGTAGACTCACTAAGATTATTAAATAATATTTAGATGTATTACTATAATTTATTTAAAAATGTATTCATTTACTTTCACACTAAACCCAGTACCTATGCTAACTGTCCTTTATGGGGTAATAACTATTCAAAAACTTTTGAATGATATACAAAAATTATTTTCTAGCCTGTTTATTAGACACTTGCAATTAGAAGAGTCACATGAACCACAAACTCAAAGTTTCCGAAGAAGTTCACAAGAAAACCTGTTCATTCTTTGTCGTTCTAAGGGCACACTAAACACACCTGTTACTGTAGGTAGTAACTAGAAATGAGCAGCCGGAGGAAAATAAAGCAGGGCCCTCACCATTACCATCTAACAAAAAACTTAACAACAGGAGACTGGAAACAAAGAGAAGTTATTTCTAATTAATTAACTCAGCAGTCTTGAGCCTGGTCCAATGAGATTGCCAGGTTTTCCAAATAGCACAAACAAGGATAGAGTATGTGGGAGTCCTTGAGACTCTGTGCTGGGAAATGGAGCCTCTGTAGCAATTTCTCTAAGACTAAGAGCCTTTACTAGCAGAGAAAGAAAGCCTTTGTAGCTGTACATTACTCCCCAGGTTTAGAATGGAGAGAAGGAAGGATACATAAAAGATGACTGAAGTATATAACCCCTGAACCCCAATAGTCAGTGCACTCACATTAGCTCAGGTCCACTTGTAGCAGCCAGGTGCTCAAGTGTATAGAACACACTTATTAACAAACTTATTAACAACTTTATGTCCTCTATATGTGAGGCATTCACACTAGCTGGGTGCCTGCTCACGGCTTCCTGTTCATATGTGTTTCATGAATAAGTTTGCTATCTCAATTCCACTATATATGTTTGTCTCTTGCTTGAATTCATCTCTTGCAAGTGAGACAAGAACCAGCGAACAAGCTTGGGGATTAGGGGAACAGTCTCCGACTCCAGTCTCCCCCAGGTAACAGACCTGATACAGAGAGATCTGATTAAGATACCTCAGATCATGGGGGAAAGACGGGACCACTGTAACTGAACAACAATTAAAAAAAAAAAAAAGATAACTGAGATCACTGGGGAGAAGGAGGGAGGGGTCGTAGGAGGAGTTTGCCAAGGCAATTGTGGGCAGTCTAGGACGGGATTGGCTGAGAAGCTGAGTGCCTCTAAAGCCAAGGGAAATAAAAAGAGGGTTGGTTCTGGCTCAGAGAGAATTCTCCAGCTCCTGAGCTGGCTCTCTTCTCTGGCTCTGGCTTTCAGGCTCTTCTCCCTCGAGGACGCCTGGATGATAGTGCTGCAACTGCCTGCATTTCCCAACTGATGCTGTTTTTCGTGGGAGGGAACTCCAGGCAAAGCCCGGAATCAGGCTGGCCTGGCCGGGGGTGGCAGGTTTATTCTTTTGGTGTTCTAGAAAGAACAGGCTCTGAGGGAGAAGCCTGCCATTCTTCCAAAATTGTGTATTTTTTGTATATTATGTTGCTTTTACTTTGTAAACTAACCCTGTGAAAACAAGGTAAATGAAAACTAACACGGAAAAAGGAGAACTTGGGTGTTAGAGTTTAGCCTTAATTGATAGACTTAAGCAACTACAGCTGTGACTTGATAGGTTTAAGTAACTGCTGTGATAAAGATTTGCTTCCTTCATCGCCAAACTTAGCCTGTGAAGTTTTTGCCTAGGGGGCTGTCATGGGTAGCTGAACCCCAAGTACTGCTTCATGACAGGCCCACTAACAACATCACAAGCTGAGACATAAACATTGACTTCTTTCCTTCTGACATGCCTAGCAGAGAATCAATATCTAAGTTTTATTAATACAGCATCTAAAATTATCAATGAAAGTAAAAAGAAACAGCCTCCTGCCGAAATAAAGACGAAATAGGTATGAAGATAGACACAGAGAAAGTAAATGGCTGATTTAAGAATAAAATGTCGTATGCAGTATGTTACAATAATGTGCTATGGATAAATGACAAATGACAAAGAATGGCTTACTCAAATTATTTTATGCAATCACAGTAATACACATACAGGCAAATTTCATCTCACGTTATGTGGTTATAGCGCTGATAAGATTTTGGCCTCTTCAAACAAAGAATATATCATTTTAAGTTTATCAAAATGCTTTGACTTATGAATCTTTAAATTTGAGATAGAACATAAAAAGTAGGTTAGCATTCTGTTTTTTAAAGTGTCTTACATTCCTTTGTTGAGTCTTCATAGCAATAGTGGTCCAAGTGATGTGTCTGAAAATGACACAAAGCCACAGCCTTTATTTACGTTTCTCTTCAGTATAATTGGTCTGAACAACATTCCAATCCTTACTCGTTAGGTATTGATTCCTGGGAAGAAAATCATCTTTTTTACTAAGAGAGCAACAGTTGTTTGTTATGTAGATCATAAATGAAAGCTCTTGTTGTTTTTGTTGAAAAGTCCTTTGAGCAGAAAATCCATTTACCCCTTCTTAAACAGACGTCACTTTGGGTTTTTGAATGAGGAAGGTAAAAACTTATGCAATAGTTGTTTTCCCCTTAAACAATGTATTTATAGCAAGAATGTTATTTTTACAGTGTTATCTGCTTATGTAAGCATTACTAAGCAATTTTTCAAATAAATCGATCTAAAGAAAACCTTTTTCAGAGGTTTAGAAAAAAGTCTCTTAATATTTCTATCTGTGAATAAGGAGATGAATAAATGAGCATCTATAAAATAGGTAGCGAAAAGGATAGCTGACATTCTGAAAACGTATTCTTGGCAAGTATGACAATGGAACATTGTATTGATGATCAAGTAGATATAAGTGCCTTCATTTGTTCAACAAAAACAAATAATCCTGTCTTTGTAATACAATGTTTACATCATGGAGAATAGTTATCTTTGATTTTTATCTCTGGTTTTCTACCCGCCTTCCTACCTACCTACTTACATACCCATCTCTCCATCTACATACCCATACCTCACACCATATAAGGGAAGTCAATAGCTTTGGATTGCTTTGTGTTCTTGTGCTTAAATTAAAGAAAATGACTTGCTAACTCATAAAATCATTCTTTGCAATTTAAGTATTATTTCCTTTTAATGCAATACAATTGACTTAGGCATTTGAAGATACAAAGTAAGAGTAACAGAAAGAAAAAAAACAAGGATGGAAAGAAACACATTTTTCAAGTGACTGATTTTGTCGTTGTATTTTTACTTTTTTTAATGTCTAGGACAATTTATTTATTTCTTTGTTGGTTTGTTTGCTTATATTGTCGACACTATTATGCATGTCCCCATCCACCCCCCACCACATTTGCCCGCCTCAAGTGCCTGTTTTAAACCATCACCATGATAAAGTTTTCCACATCTTGTACTCAACTTGTAACAGCCCTGATGGGTGTTAGCTACAGTCTCCAACTTTTCACAGTTCTGATGATTTTTGCCCCAGTAAACAATTCATACAGGTTGTCAACGGAAAACACCGCCTCACAAATGAATACACTCACACCGTTATCCTAAACTTCCTTGAACATCGCCAACACTCTTACAGATTACTACAGAGATTCATTAGCATATCTGAGAACAAAATATTGTGTGCATATTAGTCAAGAAATGTAGAGGTAGTACCCTTAGAAATGACTGATACAATTCGAGCCTGTGCTACATAGAATATGCCTGTTTCCATGCTCACTCTACCACCTGAATTTAAACATGTACCACCCTCCTGTATACTACTATGTTAACTCCAGATTGTTCTGACTCAATACCTCCTCCCAAACAACACTATTGAAACACTATGCTATTGTAAGAACAATCTTTCTAACATAGAAAGCTAACCATTTAACTCACCTGTAAGCAATGCCTGTAAAATGAAATAGCAGCTCTTGCCTCAGTGCATACCGCCCTCCATGATTTTTCTTTGACTTAACTAATGCTACCATTTTTTAGGAGTTTCTTCCAGGTAACATACACTTAGGTTCCATTAAAACCCTTCTATAGTTTTTTAGATTTATCATAGTTTCTCACACTCTCACACTTTATCTAAGTCTCACTAATCCTTTGTCTCCAAAACTGCAGAAAACTTCCCTAGACTCCATAAGGTAGAATTGGGTGTTTCTCCCATTTACATCCTTGATTCGGTAACGGTACTTTTCATCTGGTGCTGGGGTCATTTTGCAAGGGGCCTTGCATCTTATTTCTAAACTGTGGTTCCAACATTTTGAATTATATCTGGCACACAGGACTAATTATACAACTAAATAGTTTCTTGAAAAAGAACTCCTCTTTGAATAATGAGTTTGTCAAAATAAGGTGAAAATTCTTAGTTGTCTGAAGAGAGTAGTGATTTTTCTGCTTCTGTTTCCCTGTCTCTCCCATGCATGATCCACTCTTCTCTGGCCAAATGTTGATCTCTGTAGATTTCCTCTTCCAAGCTTAGTTTGCAGCTGAATTCAAGTTCAACTTGACAAACTGGAGGCAGCAGAAGGAGATAATGTAGGAGAATAGAGAGAGAATTGAATTATTGTGTCCTCTCTTTCCTTCTCTTTGCCAGTTGGGTGGTATTAGCTTCCACAGTCACAGACTGTATGATGAATGCTCTTTCTTAGCATGGTTCTAGCTTTTAATTACTCACATGTATCTATCAAATAGTTTAGTAATTGTTAGAAGACTTTTTGGGAAAATTGAGGAGAGTGACAATAAATCAGCATGTGAGGAAATATTTCACTAAACCACAGTAGGACATTGGAGGAACACATAGCACTCTTCTGATATTCTTCTAATAGTTTGGGACACAAAGGAGGTGCCTCCTTCAAAGGAGGAAAAAATCACCTCCTTGAAACTGAACACGACGCTCTTGAATCTTGCTTGCCTGAGAGCTTCAGTTGGAATGGGAACTGCGGGACACACAGGAATTGAAATTCCTGATGAGATGACTTGCTACATCATAAGGGCTAAGAAATTGTTGAATATTTGACATCAAGGTTGATGCCCTGTAAGAGTTCTTCATACGAACACTGAAATTATATTTCTCTTTTAGCAACTGAACTTTACAAGGCTCACATGATGTACCATTGAAAAGAAAGCCTTTGAATAATGATAAAAATGACTTATAAAAAATAAATCACATCTCATTAACATACTTAATTCAGGAAGTATACATTATTCATGTTAACACATAGTATAAAATATAATACAAATGTAAGTGTACCCTTGTATTCAGATGTAGGCCCTAATGCTAAACAGTATTTACCTCAAAATGTTCTTGAAAGTATAAGTATTATATAGAAAAACTGTGTTACTTTTACTTTAAACAGACTTCCTAGATATACATTTTAATCAGTCTAAATCTTAAAATAATCACCACCACTAAAATGTGTATCTACAGTCTAAGGCTTTATCATTTATCTAAAATCAGATCACTTGTATTTTAGGAAATAAAGCTAAGAATCCTCTGAAAATCTTATGTCATTTACAGAAATTGAAAATCAGTGACATTTCTTTTATGTTTTGGTATTTTATTTCACACATAATGAATATGTTAAAACAATATCAAAACCATAGCAACCTCATTGTTATTGTTCCCAGGGAAAGTGGTCTTCTGACCTAAAATCATATTTTGTTTTGCTTTTGTTATACTACTGCTTATCAATATTATTCTTTATTCTCCCTTTTTCATTCAGAGTAATCAGAATTTCTTGAATAACTGTCTACTTTTTAGATAGCTATAGATTATTATTTATATTATTATTATCATTTAGATTATAAAGATCACTTAAATTACTATTTTATATATGATACTCTTCATTGAACTTACAAGTAACCATTAAACCCTAATTTGGAACACTATCAGTCAGTAAGTAGGCTTGTCAAGTACTAATAGCTCTGTTTCTGATGCATCTGTCAACTATTGCTGGCACAGTAAAACAAGGCTGCTGGTCTACATTTTTACTTAGATTATCTATAACTCTAATATTTTCTTTCTTTTTTTCCTTCCCTCTTGTTTTAAAAACTTCCAATTATCTCTAAATCTATTTTATCTATTTATTATCTATTAATTTATTTTGAACCTAAACTGAATTTTGTATGATGCCTATATATGAGAATTCAACAAAACAGTTTTTATTTGCGTAACATAACAATTTTTAAAAATATTTTATTTATTTTTAGAGAGAGGGGAAAGGAGGGAGAAAGAGAGGGAGAGAAACATCAATGTGTGGTCGCCTCTCATGTGCCCCCCGAGGGGACCTGGCCTGCAACCCAGGCATGTACCCTGACTGGGAAAACATGGCAACCCTTTGGTTTACAGGCCAGCGCTCAGTCCTCTGAGCCATGCCAGCCAGGGCAAGACACACCAATTTAATTAGAAGATATTTCTATAGGTTACTCTCAAAACAATGTCTGACAGAATAGTTCATTATATTTTTTTAAATGTAAACGACAAAATTAATTTGGTAAAAGATTTTGAGGATCCGTCTTCCTTTTGAAAATTACTATTGTTGTTCAATTGCAGTTGTCCCTATTTTCCCCCCTTTTCTCTCCCCTGCCTTGCCCATCCCCTTCTCCCAAATTCAAGCCCCGCATTGTTCTTGTCCATGAGGATCAGTCTTATTACTTAAATAAATATCTTTTTGTTTCCCTCATATCACACTATAATTCCAAGACCCTGTGGATTTGAGAGGTGCAAAAAAGAAAAAGGTAGCATGAATTTATAAACATAGTAACACAAAATATAAAAATTTTTGAAACTTTCTGCATGTTTATTTCAAAATCTTCATAGTGTTCACATTATACTGAGGGTCATGGTTTTAATAAAAGACCATTTTGACAAAAACATTTAATAAGGAATTTTCACTATGTGAATTTGGTTCCTTTAGAGTAGTTAAGGAAAACATGAAATAAATATTTATTTACTGGGCCCTGGCCACAGTGGCTGAGTGGGTTGGCTGCCTTCCTCAAAATGGAAAGGTCTCAGGTTCAATTCCAGGTCAGGGTGCATTCTTCAGTTGTGAGTTTACTCCTTAGTTGGAATGCATACGGAAGGCAACCAATAGACTTTTCTCCCTCACATCAATGTTTCTATTCCTTTGTCTCTCCTCTCCCTTCTCTCTTACAAAAATAATATATATATATATATATATATATATATATATATATATATATATTTATATACACACACATATATATATATTTAATGGGCAAAGAGAATAAATCTAGACAAGATGAAAATGTAGATCTTTTTAGTATTTATATTAATAGAATTCTTTAAAAATTATTTCAAGGAGAGTTCATAGGGTTCAAATAATAATAAATTACTTAGGATTTATATTTCTTATGCCAAAACATTGATAAATATCATAGTTTGAACTTGAAGCAGCACTACACATCTCAGTTTTTCTTTAGTAATTCAGCAATGTGTTTCAGCACTCAAAAAAAAATACAAATCATGTGTATTTCACATATGATAAACTACCAACTAAAACACTACATAATCAGACATATATTGAAACATAAATATAATAGTCTGAAATGTTTGGTAAACTTATTCTTAAATTGAGAAAAAATTTAAAGGATTTTTTTTATAAGGAAAGAAACAATTTGCATTTTTTTTTTCTGAATTAAATATATTAATTCCTTTCTTTAGCATCATTCTTTTGTCTACTCTTTTAAATATTGCCTTTCTTCCTACAAAAGTAAATGTAAAATATTTTTATGACCTGAATAAGAAAGAATAAACTACAAAGGAAATAGTTCATGATTTCAAATATACTAAAATTATTAGTTTAATAAAATGAAAAACATGGTAATATAGAAATTTCTAGTTGCCTGTCTTCAGAAATATCAATTTGAATAAATATCCAAATCCAAAAAAGCTAGACCCTAAAATATGAGATTACAATACCTGAGTGAAGCACAAAAATAAGAAAATACACATTGAGGAAGATAAAAAAAATAGATTTACATTATTTCCATCACCCCTCTCTCAAGCCCTGGAGCCCAAAGCCTAAGAAGAAAAACAGTTACCCCATAGGAGTAAGTAATGAAGTGCCATATTCACCACGAGCCCTAGTATGCTCTTGGTAATGTCATGGCACCAGGTGTCCAGCAAGCTCCCATGAATCTAGGGCTCTGGCATGCCCTGGTATGTGCCAGTTCCCACAGTCCCAGGAGGTTCCTTGAAACCAGGCTCTAGGCCTGTCCCAGTACAAAACTGCCTCTATGGACCCAGAGGCCAAGCCCTGCCCAGTGGTCATAAGGGCCTTGTTGTCCTCTGGATCCAGAAACCTGGTCTGCCCCCACAAACCCAGGCAGCAGCCTTGCTGCAGTGCATTCAAGTACCAGGGCTTCCCATCTGCTGACCCAGGCACCAGAACTATCCATTCATAAACTCCAGGAACAAGCCCACCCAGATTCTCTGGATGGGCTGACTAGTAAGGAGTTTACCTGCCAAACCCAGTCTACAAAGCCTGGAAGAGACACCTACTTCCTGAAAAGTGAAGATACCAATGCAGGCCGCAAGGATCACGACCAATCAAAGAAACACAACACCAACAAAGGAAACTAATAAAACTCCAATGACTGACCCTAAAGAAATGGATATCTATTAACTATATACCAAATAATTTAAAATAGTCTTATTAATAATTCAGTAAACTACATACAGACAATTGAATGAAATTTGGGGAAAAACGACATGAAAGGAGAGCAGGGTTATCTATATTTATACCAGACAAACTAGACTTTAAGTCAAAAAATGTAACAAGAGACAAAGATAATCATTATAGAATGACAAAGGGGTTAATTAGTCAAGAGGATGTAAAAATTGTAAATATATATGTACTTAACATTGGAGCAACTAAATACACAGCAATACAGTAATAGCAGAGAATGTCAATACCACACTTTCAACAGTGGATAAATCATCCAGATAGAAAATCAATAAAGAAACATTGACTTGAACTATATTTTAGGCCAAATATAACTAATAGATGTGTACAGAGCATCCCACCTAACAGCAACAAGTTAGACATTCTTCTCAAGAACACATGGGACATTTTTTAGGATATGTCATGTTAAGTCACAATGTATAAAACTAGAAAACAATAGCAAAAGGAAAACTGAAAAATTTACTAACATATGGAAATAAAACACACTCCTGAAAAATTCACTAATGTATTGAAATTAATAACACTCCTCAACAACCATTAATTAAAAATTTTAAAATGTATTAAAACAAATAAAAATGGAAAAACAGCATGACAAAACATAGGATACAGCAAAAGCAATTATAAAGGGGCAGTTTATTCTGATAAATGCTTATATTAAGAAAAACAAAGATAAAAACATACAGCTTAACTTTCAACTCCTAGGATATAGAAAAATAAAAATGAAGTCCAAAATAGCAAAAAAGTAAAAAAAAAAAAAAAAAGAAAGAAAGAAAAAGGAAATAAATATTAAAGCAGAAATAAATAAGATAGAAATCAGGAAAAAGAAAATATTAACAAAACTAAGACCCAATTCTTTGAATAGATAAACAAAATTGACAAATCTTTAGATAGACTAAGAAAACAAGTGAGAAAACTCAAATAAATAAAATAAAAAATGAAAGAGGATAGAACTGAGACCATGCAAATACAAAAGACCATAAGTGACTACTATGAATAATTACACACCAACAAATGGAATAACCAAAAGAAATGGATAAATTCCTCAAAATATACAATCTAGCAAAACTTAATTATAAAGAAATAAAATATTTGAATAGAAAATGATGAGTAAGGAGATTGAATTAGTATTGGAAAAGTCTCCTAAAAAAGAAAACCTCAGGACCAGATGGTTTTGCTGATTACTGGCAAAGACATAAAGAAGAAATAATGTTAATTCTTCTAAAACTCTTTCAAAAAAAAAAAAAATGAAGCAGAGAGACTACTCCCAAACTAATTTATGAGGTCAGAATATTCTGATACAAAAACATAATGACACTGACAGGAAAAAAAATACAGGACAAAATTCCTCATATAGATGTAAAATAGTCAATGAAATATTAGCTACCCCACCTCAACATCACACCATGATAAGGATTTATCCCTCATACACAAGGATGAGTCAACATATACAAATCAATACTTTCAATGCATCACATTAATGAAAGATAAAAATCATGTGATCATCTCAATTGATGCAGATAAAGCTTTTGACAAAATTTGATATACTTTTATAATAAAATATCTCAACAAACTGGTTTCAGAAGGAACATACCTCAACATAATAAAGGTTATAGATGACCAGCTCACAGCTTTATGGTAAGAGTTTTAGAAGATCAGCTTTATTCAATCTGTTACTGAGCTTATTAAAACTTGAATTTTACTCTCTCAGTAGGTATTTCTCATTATACTTTGCTCTTATACTGCAGGAACCATGTAGAAACGTGGCAGGTGAGGACTAAAACACAATTTGTCCAGTAAAAGCTAAACTATACTCCTTCCAAATAATATCATAATTGAGTATATATAAATGAAAAACAATCTTTACCACACCATCATACTATAAACAGAAATCCATTCCATGTGGATTAGAGATATAAATTGAAAGGAAAATATTAAAAACCTGAAAAATAAGATTATTTCAATTCAAAAAGAAATTATTTCAATACTTTGGAATATATGATGATATTTTTAAAAAGAAAAAACACAGTAAAGAGAGAAGTTATAAATTAAGTACATTAAAATAAAAACAATAACACTTCTCTCCTAGACATGTGTAATTAAGGAACTGAAAAAACAAGAGATAGAAAAGAGTATGTATATATATATATAATGACATAGCACTCATAAAATATACATGTAATATATATTTTTTATTTTTACTTTTTAAAGATTTTATTTATATATTTTTAGAGAGAAAGGAAAGGAAGGAAAAAGAGAGGGAGAGAAACATCAATGTGTGGTTGCATCTCACGCAACCCCTGGGGACCTGGCCCACAACCCAGGCATGTGCCCTGGCTGGGAATCAAACCTGTGACCCTTTGGTTCACTGGCCAGCATTCAATTGACTGAGCCACACCAACCAGGGCTATGTGTAATATATACTGAAAAGGGAACTCATAATGTGGGTACACACACACTATATATAAATAGAGATATCAATGAAATATAGAAATAGGTGGGAAAGTAGGAAAAAAAAACTCAGGAATTTTGCAAGGGTGTTTTCTCAAAATAAAACAACACAAAAAGAGCAGTGTATACACAACAAAGTTTCTAAAATTAATAAAACAACATAATTCATTGAGCATTACCACAGACATGTGTCCTCAAGACATAATAGATTCTTTCCCATGGTATTGTGATAAAATAGATCAGAACAGTAATGAATATCACATTATTTATGTGTTTATACTTTTTATAAATATTCCTCTATGAGTTTTCCTTTTTAATACTTAGATAATTATTATTTCCTTTACAAGTCTTTCCATTCCAGTAAGTACTATTTTCTAGTTGACATCTTTTTAGCTCATTACTTTTGCCTATCATCTAGCTTAAGTGTATATATATATTTTTTTTAAAGAATTTATTTATTTATTTTAAGAGAGGGGAAGGGAGGGAGACAAAGAGCAATGTATGGTTGCCTCTCACATGGCCCTCACTGGGGACCCAGCATGGCCCTCACTGGGGACCCGGCCCGCAACCCAGGCATGTGTCCTGATGGGGAATCAAACTGGGACCCTCTGATTCCCAGCCCGCGCTCAATCCACTGAGCTACACCAGCCAGGACTAGCTTAAGTATATTAATCCAGTAAGTTAGGCATCACACAAAGAAAAGTTTATGCAAAAATGTGAGGGAAATTGGTAAACAGATAAATAAGAGAGAAAAGACTTCTCAGTTTGATCTTCACTATATCTAATATTTAAGCGTACATATGCAGTGTTTTCAGTCACAGAAGTCATTTTAGAGAATACAAGAAAGAAAATGGTTGGTAAATAATTCATAAGAAACTGATATAGTAAACAAAATGTTGATATGGTCATTTAAAATAAAAATATGATTTTTAAAGGACCAATATATTCTTTTTCTAGGACAGTTTACATAAAAATTCATACCATAAACAGAGTTACTTGATCAAAATATAACAAGACAGTTATGTGATTCAACTGGTTTTCAAAAAACAGGAAATGATTCATAGAGTACCTGTCTCCGTAATAGGGACATTGATGTTCACAGAAGTTACTAGCACCTCAAAACAGCTTATAATTCTAGAATTTTCAAAATCTACATTTGCATCCACCATATGAATGTACTAGTGACTGTGTCTTCTCATGAGAAGAAAGAGCTCTGCAGGACAAAATCTCAGGCCTGTCTGAGGCCAGGCCATTTGATGGTCAGTGCACTGTGGCCCCCAACCACAACTGCAAGTCCATGGCTTTGCCCCAGTTACTGTATTTTCCCATTTAGATAAGCAGGCACATAGCCAGTGTCTAGAACTGTCATGTATGATCAAGAATTTGTAAGTCCCTTGAAATGGGAAAGTAGGAGCTATTCGAATTACCTCACAGGACCATCACCTTAATTGTAGTATCTCTTTGACATCTGTTTGACCTAGATACTTGAAGGTTAGAAAACATGTCAAAAAAGGGTATGCAGGCAAGAAGGGGCTGAGAAGAAGTATAACAAGTCATGAAAGGCAAGGACCTACATCCAAGATTACTCTATCCAGCAAAGCTTTCATTTAGAATGGAAGGGTAGGTAGATCAAGTGCTTCCCAGATAAGGTCAAGTTAAATGAGTTCATCATCACAAAGCCCTTACTCTATGAAATGTTAAAGGGACTTATCTAAGAAAAAAAAGATAAAAAATATGAACAGTAAAATGACAACAAACTCACAGTCATTAAAAACCACATCTAAAACAAAAACAAACTAAGCAAACAATTAGAACAGGAACAGAATTACAGAAATGGAGATCACATGGAGGGTTATCAGCGGAGGAGTGGGAGGGAGAGAGAGGGGAAAAGGTAGAGAGAATAAGTAGCATAAATGGTAGGTAGAAAATAGACAGGGGGAGGTTAACAACAGTATAAGAAATGTAGAAGCCAAAGAACTTACATGTATGACCCATGGACATGAGCTAAAGGGGGGGATGTGGGTGGGAGGGGGTTTAAGGGCAGAGGGGAATAAAGGGAGGGGGAATGGGACAGCTGTTATAGCACAACCGATAAAATATATTTAAAAAAAAAGGGTATGCGACTACAATATGATATTTTGAATTACATCAAATACTTTCACAAAATTTCATCTTTCTCTTGGTTTTGTGGTTTGTTTTTGTGTAATAAATTTAAACTTGTACCAGCCATGTAGTGGATGTATTTTTACTTAGCAAAATAACATGTTATGCCAATAATAACACATAATAAGATAAAAATTAATATTGTCTATAGATTTGATAGAGAATAAAAATGTATGAAATCCTCTCAATTGAGTAAATAATTTTAGTTGTTTTTAATGAATAATTTTTAAATAATATGTATTTATATATGAAATAGTTTAGCCTCTAGGTGAAACTATAATTGAACAATTGAGCAAAATGGGAGTTGGCACTTTAAATAATATTAAATGATTATCCCAATTGTTTAGATGATAAAAAAATTAACAAAAAGTAAATAAACATAGTCCTTGATCAAAATTACTAAGATTTTACAAATATATTTCTTATTTGGCAAAAATAAAATCATTAGTCATTCATTAACAACTTCAACATTAATTTGATATATTCCTCATCCTATTTCTATGTGTTGAATATGCAAAATTGTATTCCTACCAGGCCTAAAGTCAATACACAAAGCTGTTTGTGAGAAAGGTTTGGCAGCTACAGCCTCGCAGATGTTAAGATATGTGTTCTGTTAGCCCTGGCAGCTGGGTGTGTGTATGCTCCCCAGTTATATTTCGTGTCTGACCTCAAGATTTGCTCCACTGTTAGCTGTGGGGACAGCTGTTCAGCTGTTTTGAGGCTTTGTCTGTTATTTATTATTTATTGCAAATTACAGCTCAGCACAGTTATGTAGTCTATCTACTAGAGGTAATTGTGCTGAACAAATCTCTTGGCCCCAAATCCCTGATCTGGCTTATATGATATGAAGACACCGGAGGAGCCATGATCAGCAAAACCAGGAACAGCACTCATTCTTTCCTTCTGTGTTTACTAGAGAGACTCTTCTTATCTTCTCTTCTCAGCGCCAGTTTGAGTTAGAAATTGCCAGAAGTCATTAAAAACCAGTTTAATAATGAAAAAGCCTATATTGTGTCATTATAAAACAAATACAGATGTTTGGGGTTGCATTATTTTGTAAAAATTTTTAACAAAAAAGAGCTTTTACAATGAATCATAAGGTACATATTTAGGAGACGTAAAATGAGAGAAGCGAGTGAATTTGATGACTAAGTATATTTATACGTATAAATAAATTTCTAAGCACAGTGCTGGCAGTGTATCATGCATTTATATTTTATGTTGTGATTTTATTATAATTTCATTTGACACGTATTCTAATTTCCCTTGTAATTATTATCTTTGACTAGATATTATTTGCAAGTGTCATTTAATTTAAAATCAAGTGAGGATTTTCTAAGTGTCTTACTGTTATTGTCTTCTAATTTATTTACGGTATAGAACAGAGAATATATTCTATATGATTTTAATTTTTAATATAATGTAACTAATTTTATGACACAATATGTAGCCTAACTAAATGAGCATATCATATGGACTTGAGAAGATTATACTCTAGTTCTTGGAATTAGTGTCCAGGATATCTATTAAGTAAAGTTATTTAAGAGTGTCCACATTTTTTATCTATGTGTGCATGTATTTATTTATTTACAAACCCTGTTATTTTTGAATTAGTGGATGAAAGAGAATGTTAACATATCTAAATATTTGTCTCTCAATAGTATTGTCTATAATGCTTTATTAATTTTTTAAGCTCTTGATAACTTTTCTTAACCTTAAGAACATCCAGTTTTTCTTTGCAGAGGTTAATCTATTTGTATGTAAAAAATAATGCAATTACTTTTTAAATATTTTCTTGTTTATATTTGACCCATCTGTTTTCTTATCATCTTATCGCCATTTCTGAGATTTCTTTGGCTCAATCCAAAAAAAAAAATTTGTTGATTTTTAAACTATAAATTATGAATTACATTTTAGTGGTAGCTTAATTGGTTAAAATCTGCATCCCTAGCTTTGGTCTATTTAGATTTAAATTATGTTTATATAAATAGCAAAATACAATCTTAGATTTTTTGTGCGTTAAATGGTCATATATCTTTTAAAGAAAAATATATGTAACATTTTATGTATGCCTATATATTTATTATTTATATCAGTATTCTTTTCAATTGACAAGTTTACTTGTTTCATTTCTTTTCAGCATGATGAATTTTTGTTATTGTGCCTTGTAGGTTTACTGTCAATAAATTACCTCAATTTAAATGAATTAAATGGCATTATTTTATCTTCATAATTGAAGGATATTTTTGCTTTACATGAAATATTGCTTTGACATTTCCTTTTGATTCTTTTAGAGTATTCAAAATGTGTTATTTAATTTTCTTCTGGTCTAAATTATTTCTTATTAGTTCTCACCATGATTTGTCCTCTATATAAAATGCCATTTTGAAAATAATTTGGTCACTGTCGAGATACTCTATACTTTCTGTTCAGCCACTTCTTAATTGTGCACATTAGAAGGATTTTGTGTACTCGTTGTTGTTCATGTTTACTTTTGGTGTGTAAGTTATTCTGTTAAACCCAATTCTGGAAATTTTTGGTCGTTATTTCTTCCAATGTATATGTGTCCCTCTCTCTTTCCAATATTTGTGGAGCTTCAATTTTGTGTGTGTGTATTACACCGATCATGATATATATATATATATAATAAACTACGTGTAATAATCTCAACTAATCGATAGTCTATGTATCTTTTCACATGATTATAAAAAGAAGTCTAGCTAATATCAGAGCAACACTCATTCAAGATAAATAGAAAATCCAAGCAAAATATTTTTAAATGTGTATAAAGGAATTGGTGAGCTAATAAAACAAGGATTTGTGAAGCTAAAATATAAGAAAGGGAATACCAGAGAAATGAACTTTGTCCTTTTTCCCCTTTAGATTTATTACCATGTGAAAATAGTATGGGAGCTATTAAGAAAGAGAACAGAGCTATCAAGATTCTTATGAGGCTTGAAAAGAATGCAAAAATTAGACGCCCTGCCCAGTAAAAAAGAAAAGACCTAAATAAAACCTCAGATTTTCATGTAGGCATCTTCAAGGAACATCTTGAAAAGGTAGATCTGAAATGACCAGTGTTCACATTTATTTTAATTACAGATTATCTTCAGGATTGTCATCTTTAACAACTGTTTGCCTAAAGTTAGAAAATCAACACTGGAGAAAATTACCGTTATCCAGGGCCTCAAATTTTCTTTTTATCTTCTCACACTATTGCCTGACCTTCATATAAAAATGATGACAAAGGTATAAAAAGTGTAGAGCGCATTACTGAAAACCAAGAGAAAAAAAATAGATCTACAATTTTTTTTTACCAAAGCTTGAAATACCTATAGTTAAGAATTTAAGGAAAGATATGAAGGTTGGAATAAGAAAAGAACAGATTTTACAAACTCACATGCCAACCCTGCACAGAATTCAAACAACGACAAAACACCAGTATCTGTTTGAAAAAACAAAATATCTTTTGTCAGAAATAGCACATCCTCGATTTTTCTATATTTTTCAACTACACTGTTAAGTACTTACTTAAAATTTATGAGATGAAAATGTTCTAGTGACCAGAATAAGAGAAGCAGTAATTAATACAACCAATATGCTAGAGATTGAACTGTTGAGATTTGACAACAAATTTTAATTGTTATTATTAATATGGTGAAGAAAAAGGAGAACATGAAGTAAAAGGGAAAAATCTGGAAAGTTTTAACAGAGATATGGAATTATAAAAATGATCAATGGTAGAAATGCATGATACAGTTATTAAAGATGTTTAGTAAAAGACTATACACAGCAATCTGTGATCTGGGACAATTTTCATAGATAATAGAACTGATTTAAAGCTAGAATGGAAAAGTTCCATTTTTATCTCCAAGGATACCTGGGTTTCTGCCTTCTGTTTGCCTGTTGGTTTGTTGCATTTACTATTGGCCTAGGTAAGGGCAGCGGCATTTATGATACTTTTCAATACCTGAAGTTTTTCTGTTGCAGCCACCCTAGCCAGTTTGACAGGTCTGGTTTAACAACTGAAAGGGTCAGAGAGCTTTTTAAGTGAGCTTTCTAAAGCCAAGATTCTTCACACAGATCTTGAGAGTTCAAGTCACAGACTCATTATAGTCTAGCTTGGAAAGATTGAGCCCAAGGGAAGACTCGTTCTGTGGATATCCTTCAGATCTCCAATGCTTGGCTTCATTCTCTTTTTTCTTACTGTACCATATCTTTCACTTTAAATAAAAACCTCACTTGAGTGCATCCTCTGGTACCTTGTGAGTCCTACCAAATATGTGAGATGGGAAAACAACACTTAGTGAGTTGAATGCTAAATCAATTTAAGTGTATCTTAACCAAGGGAAAAGGAAAGATAAAGTCTAAGAAATATATAGAACATTATCCAAAGGAAGAAGATAGCGAATCAGGCAAAACAAACCTCTGAAAATATAAAATTAAAAAAAAAAAATCCCAAAAAAGATCCTTCAACCCTTGGGCAACATCTTCTTCAATAGAGAACAAACTGCTTGATACATGAAAAGAAGCTCCCTGTGTGCTAATGATCTGTGTTAGTTTCATACCCTACATACCAAATTTTATCACCAAATTACTAGGTTCAAACAGCACCCATTTGTTATCTGATTTCTCTCAGACACAGTATAGTTAGTTTCTCAGCTCAGGGTCTCACAAAGTGAAAAATCAAGGCTTTAACGGGACTGCATTTCCATCTGGAGTTCTGGATTCTCTTCTGAACTCATGAGATTTTTGACATAATTTAGTTCTTTGTGATCATAGAATTGAGATCTCTGCTTTCTGATTGCGGGTTGGAGGTTACTCAAGAGGCAACCCTCAAATCCTATTCAGACAGCCCTCTCACAATGTGGCAACTAGTATCTTCAAAGACAGCAAATGAGTCAGTAAGAGCCTCAGGCCCTCTTTCAAGGTCTTTTACCCAATTAATTCTGACCTAACCAGTATAATCTTTCTTTTAATTAGCTCATTCTGATTTGGGACTTTAATTGCATATGCAAAATCTCTTCACATTCTCCATGTATTGTAACCTAATCATAGCTATACAATTTATTTTTATAGATCATCCACACAATCAAAGGAAGGAGATTATACAGGGCATGTACAGTGCTAGCCACAAGAATCTTGGGGACCATCTTAGAATTCTGCCCACCATATGATCCTAGTAGAGATTGAGTACCTTATCACAGAAATTAAGTGATGATGTGATTGGAATTACCTATTAACATTGCTGTATTTGTTCAACTTAAGTCAACTGCAATACAAATCAATCAAATAATCAATATGACTATTTGGGATCAGAGTCAAACAGGTTCTTCTCACACTACTTAATATCATGAACTGGTGGTATAGATCCATATAGCTATTTTCCCCAGACCTTTTTCCTCAGCTCACATTTATGACCTTACCAGAGGATTCCTTACAATCACTTCATAGAAGAGAAGAGTTACATAGGGTCTGGTTTACATATGGGTCAACTTGATATGTTAGAATGAAATGGAAATAGACTGTAAATGTAATGATACTTTAATCAGAAATTGTTGTTCTGTGTTACAATAATGAAGGACATGTCAGCAGGCAATGTTGTAAGCATTACTCTTTCTTGTCCACTTAATATGCAGTGAAAAGTGAAAAGATAATTTGCAGTGTCCAATACTCTATCACTGGAAGGAGTTGTCTCAATAGACTACGGGAATGCTCATTGAAGGCACCAGCTTGGAGGAAGCATCTACATTGAATCCAGGGTCACTAAGTGGTGCTGTGTCCCATGAAGCTAAATTACAGAGGTCTGAAAACCAGGGTGGGGGTGGGGATAGAATGGGCTTTTCTTACCAGTATTTTACTGACCTACTTACATAATTTATACTTTATATTTCACAGATTTAGGCTCTACTAAGTTACAGTATCTAATTCCTAGGGAATTATGGTGAAGTCAAGGAGTTAATATCCCTTAGAAAATATCTTTAATTTTTTAAAAATATGTTTGTGTGCTACTTTGAACTAATAAACACAAGAAGTCAGTCACTTAGTATCATTAACCATTATAGAAATTGCTTAGCCTTGGGCTTGTTAGACTGCAGGGAAAACAAATACTCAAGACAACAGAAATAGGATGTGCCCTGGCTGGTGTAGCTCAGTGAATTGAGCATGGGCCTGTGAACCAAAGGGTCACTGGTTCGATTCCCAGTCAGGGCACATGCCTGGGTTGTGGGCCAGGTCCTCAGTAGGGGGGCACAAGAGTCAACCACATATTGATGTTTCATTCCCTCTCTTTTTCCTTCCCTTCCCCTCTCTCTAAAAATAAGTAAATAAAATTAAAAAAACAAAGAAATAATAATAAGATGAAATGAGTAAGAGTCACAAGATGTATAGTTTCTAACTCTACCCATCAAGGTAACCTAGTCACATGCATTCTTAAAATTTGTTTTTTCAGCTCAGGAAGCAAACAATGAACTGAAACCAAGAGTCCCGATTTAAGGTATGATTTTTATTTAATATGTATCCCTAGCTCTCTATTCAGTTTCTTTACAGAAGAAAGTTTCTTTACAGAAACTGAATAGCATATCCTGTAAGCCTTAACCCTTTCCTTTACTATTCATTAACTACCTGAGGCAGCGAGAAGCAATGAGCATACATTGAGTAAGGGTCACAAGGTATGGGTTTCTATTAAATTAAGTATAATGTCATAGCCTAAACTGTGTTTAAGCTCCTAAGCCCTAAAGTGGACCTCCAGCTACATCCTCATGAAACCAGACTGAGGGACACCAAAGCTGACCCCAGGACCTGAAATTTGGATTTACTACCCTTACCTCACTCATAACCAAATGGTTTTACCAACAACCCCTTACTCGTGATTAATTACAATTTTTGTTCTACAATGCCTTTTGTCTGTAAACCATAGAGGTGTTCAGTTTTCTACAGTGCAAGCTGCCCATTCTCCGGTGAGTAGTGCTATCCAATAAAAGCCACTTCCTTTCACTGAACCCCGGTGCCAGTGCAATTGGCTATCTGCAGCGCAAGGTGGACGAAGTCTGCTCAGTTACATTAGTGATCTTTCAGAGAGCCATGTGGAGTCTTCATGCTGCTGTACCAAAAGGGGAAAAAAAAGTTATTTTACCAATGGAAGGAGTCAACCTGGGTATCATGTGGAGCTAGCACTGATGATTCAGAATGCAGGTAGGGAGGAGCGTGTTTGAAACCTATTAATCTCTAGAGCGTTTCTTTGTTACTTCTATTTAGGATGTTAAGAATGGCAGGGCCATTGTTTTATTTACTTCTAGAAAAGAAAAGAGGAGAGAGAGAGAGACAGAGAGAGAGAGAGAGGAGAAGGAGACATTGATTTGTTGTTCCATTTATTTATGCATTCATTGGCTGATTCTTCTATGTGCCCCGACTGTGGATCAAACCTGCAACCTTGGCATATCAGGACCAAACTGTGCAACTGAGCTACAGGCCAGGGCTAAATGACAGGACCATTGAAGAGACCATTGAAAGCAGACCTGAAGGTCTGGATCATCCCACCTTGTAAGTCAATTAGCTTCGATTAAGTGTTAGATGAAAGTAGGGAAATCTACAGTGGGTAGCATGGGAATTACATAAAAAAGGTGAATTGCAGTTTAGGGATCGGCTGCAGAAGTGGACATTTTTACTTATCCAGAGTTGGTATTATAATAATTTAAAAGTAAAAAATATTGGAAACACCCCTGGCTGTTATGGTACAGGGGACTGAGTGACGGACTGCGAACCGAAGGATCACAGGTTCAATTCCCAGTCAGGCACACGCTTGGGATGTGGGCTAGCCTCCAGTATGGGGCGTGCAAACAGCAACCACACATTGCTGTTTCTCTCCCTCACTTTCTCCCTCCCTTCCCCTCTCTAAAAATAAATAAATAAAGTATTTAAAAATATATTGGAAATAAACAGAATTTGATCCTTCTTAACTGACACAAAACTTTCAAGATGAATCTGTCTTACCAACAGAAGGTATGTGAAAAATATAAAACAAACTAAAAATAGGACACCATATGATGGAAGTAAGAATAAATATGTAAAGTGTGAGAAAAAAAGCCTTTAAACTCTCCTATTAAAAGAGACTTTCAAGTCATAATTTTACAAAGCCATGTTATTTATAAATTATAAGGTAATGAAACAAAAGTTAAAAATAAGATTATGCAAAAATAAACAATATAACTTGTCATGATACCCTAATTAGGAGAAAAGATTGTTAATTCTGATGAAAAGATGAAAAGTAGAGTCTATAATGGATATAGCTTTTTATATAATTATATTAAATATTAAAAAAAAACCCTGCAGTGTATAGTAAAAATGTGCTAGCCATTATTTAGATTAAATACATTTTAACATATAATTGTATTTTATTTGTAACCTTCATTTTTTAAATGAACATTTACAAATGCAAGCAACCACATTATACCTTTGTTTTTCTATTTACTAACATTAATCATTATTGTATCCTATTAATGATTATGGCCATTTTTAATTTTTGTATATGAACATATTTATCAATATATTCTATTGCTTTGTATATGTTTTTAATTTTTCAGAATTTATAATACGATTTTCATCAATATGCATATGGCAAATTTTACTAAATTATTTTTTAAGATTTATCCACAAAGTTTACCCACTTTAACAGCTTTAAAGTATTTCAGTGTTTGAATGAACCAAAGGTAATAGATCCGGTCACATATTGACATGCACGTATTTCAGTACTTTCCATATTTGGCTTTTTACCTGAGGTGGTTTTCACAGAGCTGTGCCCTTTGCACTTACAGGACGAGTAGGAATTGCTGAGCGGCGTTGACCATGATAGCACCTGGCACACAATGACAGAAGGGAATTGGTAGGTGGATACCTCAGCTTCCTCATCCTTACCGTGTGAAATCTAAAAGGCGCATGTTCCACACGGTGCCTTAATGTCCCCGGAAGAATGAGATCCGGCTCCTCCTAGGGGCAACCGCTTTGAAAATGCACACTTCCTTGGCATCTTTATTTCCCTCTCACTTTTCCACTCCTCCATGTATTTCTTGGGATAACTTCCCAGATGACCCACGTTCATTTGAATTCTTGACTCAGGCTCTGTTTCTGTGGAAATCTAAACAAAAAGAAGGGATATAGTCGGTATCCGAAGCAGCCTGAAGAAGCAAACAAAGATTCTGAGAAATATTCTGAAAGTAGACAATTAGTCAAATGGCAACTAATAACCACTGCTGATGAGTAAGAGGGGTATTGATATCTTCACATGCTGCATCATCACAGTTATGAAAACTGCCACCCGTAGCAGTTTCTGGTGTACTGGGATGTACTGACTTATGCAATGTCTGTAACACTGAAAGATATGAGGGCAATAAAGCATTGTAGAATAAATTGACTATTGTAGACAATAGAAACCCTAGAAAATAAACACACCAGGTTCACTAACTGTCAGCTCAGGGCACAGTTATGAAAGCCAGCGTGGCACCATCGCTGAGAAGAGCTTATGCATCCTTGCTTTGGAAGCACACAGCTCAGAACTCCTTTGAGAATGATGAGCAGATATGACTAAGTCAACCACTGACCTTCTGGATCCAGCACCATATTCATACAGAAGCCAGTCTTTACCCAGAGCCAATTCTTGAACATGCTGGGGGTACTAGAGTCAATCCACTTCTCCCTGATAGAGATCTCCTATTATGAGAATAATTGGGTTATGAAATCATATACTTTTTCAGGCAGTGGTAGGAACTTATCTATTCTGCAGTTTAAAAGTAAGGTCTTCCTAGACAATCCTTTTTTTTTTTTTTTTCTCTCACTTACATATTTCAAACTTTTATCAACATGTAAAGGCTCTCCCTGCCTATTCTTCTACTTCTTTCCATTTCAGAATTTCTCCTAATAAATCTTATGAATTTCTAACTTATATTAATGTCCACTTTTTAGAAGACCTAAAATAGCACCTATTATAAAAAAGAGAAGGCAAAAAATAAATTAGTTGAAATATAGGAATTACTATCACAAGTATCTATTTCTAGCTAGTAACAGGCATCTGGTAGAGTTATCCATAAAGCAAGTTCCTTCTTGTTTAATCTATCATTGGGGATTCTAAGGAAGTTGTGAGTGTGTATGGAAAGAAATTTGGAAATGCAGTCAGTAAAGGCATGTAGAAAAATGAACACTTTCTTATATAAATTACTATACTTCAAAACCAAGCCAAGCTTTGTATGTGACACCTTTACTTAGTGAGGAAGTGAAGGCTTTGCTCCTTGGGATAGCAGGTTATAAAAAAAACTGAAGAAGTACCCTAGACCATGTGATGAGCACCTTGGGTCAGACAGTAGGCTTATATTAAAATATTCAAGCTGTACTGGTGCCCATAAGCAAGCCAGCAGTTGTTTCTCACAATGAAACTGTCACTGGTCTAAAGTTTGTGGGCTCTGTGTTTCTAAAGGCCAAAACTCAAAACATCAAAGTTTGAAATAAGAAAAGGTTGGCCGATCTGAAAGGTGCCAAGCAAGAAGATGGGAACCTTAGTGGTATCTCAAATCCATCTTAATAAAACACAGAGTTTAGGCTTCTTTCATGTTAAGTGAAGGAGAAATGAGAAGGACAAGAGGCGAGTGACCACCCCAGACAGCTGGGCAGCAGGAGGGTCCGAGGAAGATTGGGCTAGTGAGTCCAGTGATGAGGTTCCTGGAAATCTTTGATAAACAATACATAATTCCTTTATGTCCTAGAGCTGCAGGTAGAATTCATTTAATAACTATCATGTCTATGTGAAAGAATAAGCAGAATCTGTTAGTCTGAGGGCCATGGGAAAAAACCAAGCTTGAATAAATGGAGTCAGAGACCACGCATTTCACTCTGTTTCAAACTCTTTACCTAAAGTCAAGGATTGACTGTCATGTGCTGCTTAACACTGGGCTACTTTGTGAGAAATGTGTTGTTAGGAGCACCATCACAGAGCGCACTCACAAAAACTTAGTTGGTGAGGCTTACTACACTCCCGGGCTGCATAGTAGAGCCTATTGTTTTGTAGGCAAGGAAAAATAGTTTTCCCTTTACATTTCTGGGTTCTTGGCTGAGAACCCCCTGAAATAAAGTACAGATTAACAGAAAAAAAAAAGAGTTTAATAGCATGTATATCTCCTGTATAAAGGAGAGAAACCTGGGAGAAATGAAGAAGTCCCTGAAATGGCTGAAGCTTTTACCTTAAAGACCACCCTTTGCTCAAGCCAAAAGGATATGTTGGGTTTGGGGAGAATCAGTTGCGGGAGGTTAACAGGAAACCGTGGTAAAAAAGGAAAAGACATCTATGCAGATTAAAGTCCTTCACTCTCATATTTTTAAGAGTTTCTAGAGTTAAGGTCTTCCCCTTCTTTCTGGTATAGCAAGGGAGACACCTTTACAAATGGTGGTTTCCCTAACAAATTTTAATGTCTTTCGTGAAGGGTAGCTTCTACTTACAGTGATTCTCTTCTCTGTATGCTGTTTCTTAAAATTAACTGGTATGAAATAACAGACATATTTTGGGGTAACAAATTCCATTCCCCTACAGCTCCTGGGCTTCAATCCTGTAAAACATGTTATCATACTGAATATTGTGAGCACACTTACAGTATCTGTGTAATGCACTGCCGTACAACTTTAGAATGGTTACAACGTCACTAGGAGATAGGAATTTTTCAGCTCCGTTATAATCTGATCACATGACCTTCCCATACGTGGTGCAGCAGTGATCTAAATGCTATTATGTAGCACATGACTGATATCCTAAAATCCTAGAGTTGTCCACAGTGATTTTCTTTTTATGGTCTGGGACAGGGTGCATAATACCTTCTGAAATTTCGGGGACACATTCGGAACAACTGATTTTCCTTCCAGGTTGTAAGTTCATGAGACAGAAATGCTTGGACTGTAGCCTGGACAGATTGGAAGGCTTCCATCTACTCTGTGTTACCTGGAAAAGGAATGAGTTATACACCTGGATTAGACATATGGTTTTTAAAGTTTCAATGACATTCAGGAAGAACTACCCTTCTTTCTAAATGATGGTGTGCAAAAGGGAAGCAATGCAAATTAATTTTAAAAGGGAGAGTCCTCATGCCATCGACCACTGGAATTTCAAAAAATTCATTAAATAAAAAGGTTCTTGTTCTTCTTGAGATTTATTTCTTACACTGTATTATTCATGGGGCTTATATAAAATACCTGTTGTTTTTTACTCCTGAGTGCCTGCCAGTATGTTGTTCTGTAGGGAGAAAAAATGGTTAATGATGCCGCCAAATAAATTAATACAGAATCAGAGAGTTGAAAATACTCTGATGCAGTAAGAGATCAGAGCATATTGCTGCTTTGGTCAGGTGGTCAGGTAAAAATAATTTTGATATTCTCTGGCTATTGAGTTAGAGGGGGAAAAACGCTAAGTGAATCAATACCTTACTAACAAGTGCCAGGGCCTGGATTCCCCCCCATTGTGGTGGGGAGTTAGACAGACGTGAGCGGAGCAAGGACAATAGGCCAGGTATGGGAGTTGCCAGGGCAGAAAGCCCGGATGCCTAACAACGGACAAAACTGGGAAACAAGGTTCAGGGCTCCAAGGTAACCTTTCCTCCCCAACATACCACAGGCCATGCAGCTTAGACCCCCTGATCTTTCATATAACTGGTCATGCAGTTCAGATCCTCCCCTGACCTTTTCTCCCCTGGCATGCTGCTAGTCATGAGGTAGACCCTTTTAGAAGAGAAAAAAGGGGCAGGAGAATAGCTTCTTAGGACTCCCTCGAACGAACACGCCCTTAAGCATTAAGCCCTAGAAAAAACATCTAGGTCTCAGTTGTTTTTCAGCTCCAGAACCAAAAGAGCAGCAAAACAAGAGAAAGCAATGTCAGGGCTGACATCAGGACCATCTGCATGGCCCACTGCCCTGGTACGGACCAATCAGAGAAGGCCACAACTGTGAAAGGCCACACCTGGAAAGCTGATAAATATTCTATTGAGATTCTTTCCTGGGACCTTCCTTAAAATCCCCACCCTTGAAAGCCCTTAGGACATAGGAACTAGTTAAGTTTTATTGATTTTTTAATAGTCTTCTTCATTTTTATTTTTATTAAATGTACTGGGGTAAAATTGGTGAATAAGATTATAGAAGATTTAAGTGTACATTTCTATGATACATGATCTTCATATTGCATTGTGTGCCCACTAAAGTTCATTTTCATCTTTGTTTTGAAAATACATATTTATACCCATCATATACATTTTTACTTGCCAGTGCTTTAAGATAATGATCAGTCATTCTACAGTCCTTGTTCTGCTAATTCCAAAAGTTCTGGATGCTTATTTCTAATAGCTGATATTTTTCTTGGGTGTATGCCAAGTTTTCTAGTTTCTACACATGTCCAGAGAGTTTTCAATATACTTTTAACATTATGATTTATGAGTTGTATAGTCTCTAATTATTTAGATTGTATTATCATGTGAAGAGTGCTGAATTTTGCTCTATTAGACTATTAAAGTATGGGTGAATACCTTCATTGTACATAATCTTGGTTTTAGGCTTTATTCTTGTAGTGATTACTGTGTTTTGTTATTATTTTTTTTTTCTCTAGTACTAAGGTGAACTCAGCATGGGCCAGGAAGTGGAAAATCTAAGCTTTAAATAATTAAAAAAAAAAAAAAAGATCTACCTAGCCCCTCTTTCTAGCCCAATGAAGCTCTTGAAATTTTCTTCATCTCTTTCAGCCTTCAGGAAATGTTGTCTGCTCTTTTTCTTGAATTCTTAGCCTAATGTAGTTTAGTAGTTCTTAAATGTACATATTTTTTCTTCTTGGCAAGGGCCACATTTTTAAGTGAGTTTATACCCAGATTTTTGGAGTAGTCCCTTTGTGGCTCCCTTCAGTCTGTGATATTACCTTCAGTTTCCTGCTGCTGTGGCCTCACTGAAGCTTGATTTCTGCTCCTCAGCCCAACAACACTGCTGCTTTCTGATTGAGCTCTATTGCCTGTGACCAAGAGCCTGCCTTCAGGGAAAAGTCAGAAAAAATAAAGAAGGATTTCATCTTACTTGGTTCACTTTTTAAGGGCAGAATCCTTTTTATTTTCTTCTTTATGAAAAACTATTCATAGGAGTCAAAGTTTATAATAAAAGACAAAACAATTTCCTCAAAAATCAAACAATTTGCCATGAAGTAACTAATATTGAAGATAAAAAGAAATAAAGAAAAAATATCTTAATAATTATCCTTAAGAGAGAGAGTTCATGATTTAGTTCAGTGACCCTTGAATACAGTGTACACATGTTACTTGCAATATTTGTTTACATGCAGATAACCAGGCCCCTGAAGAAACCAGGATTTAATAAGATCATGATGGAGTCCATTAACGTGCTTTTAAAATGAGGACTCAAGTTATTCTGGTGCAGGCTATCTGGGGATAACTTTCTGAGGAAAAAAAAAAAACCTTATTAGATCATATAAGATGGCTGAGAATTCATGAGGGGCTGCAATTTCCAAATTTTCTCAAGGCAGATTGGATTGTTCTATCTGTATAGAGCTTTCATAAAATTTCCGTTGAAATCATATTGTCCCAAAGACCTGCGGAATGCCTGCCCAGTATGATCCCAATGAATCTCGGCTTGTTTTCACTTGGTGGCAGCGCAATCATTCAGTGTGACCTGAATGTGTGCAGTTTGGCTTCAGGACTGACTAAAAGACTTTATGTTGAGCTGAAACCAAGAGCTGTCTGAACAAACTTGACATTTACTGGCATAACTCAATTGTGTACTGATGTTTGAATGTTCACAGAATCCTTTGCCCTGCTTTTCAGCACTATTGATGTCTTAAACTATTTCATTTATCAAAGGCTCTATCTCCAAGAGAGCAAAATCAAGCATAGGTCATTTTAATACAAGCACTCAATCAATTTTTCAATTTTAACCTTGATGGAATCAAATGATTTGAGTGTTTTTACTCATTCAGAGCATTCTATTCCAGCTTTATGAAAAGCATTGAACTGATTTTGTTTATTTATCCAAAAGTTACCTAACCACTACCTAACTGTATATACAGGATCCGCCAGAAGTAACGCTTACTTTAGTGTGGTTGGTAGAGTAATAATGTGGGTGTGATAATTTATCGTTTTAATTTGAACATTTCATCTAAAATGTTATATGGTGTGCTTGAGTGTGATATTGTTATGTTACAGAATTACATGCTTATGATTTTGTAATAAAAAGGTGTGTTAATTGTGCTGGACTCTATATATGTATGTATGTACACCGATGTATATATATGAAATGATATCACTATATATATTTACACACATTAATATATTTATATATATATATTTGAGTGCATGCATATATTTCTACCCTTAATATTGTGCTTGCTATAGTACATGTTCTGTATGTATTCATGTCTTATAGATTAATAGAATTTAGATCTATGCAAATGAAAAACATGACATATTAAATAGATGATAAACATAGAGTGTGGGACTAGTCCATATATGTAAGCTGCTTTACAATATTGATCCCTTAATGTAGTAAAATTGGTCACAGAAGATATGTGAAATTGATCACAGAAGAAACAATGATCATGTCCCATATGAAACTTCCATTCTTGTGCTTTGAGATGACAATAAACAATTAGAAAAATAATTTACAAAAAATGTTGATCATATGACAGAGGAGAAATGTGGTATAGAATAAGAAAAGCAAGCTACAGGGAGTCAGGATTATGTGTGTGAGAGGTGGGAGGGCATACTAGGTGATCCTGATTAGAAAGTGATATTAGAGCAAAGACATAAAAGTAGTAAGGAATTTGGTCATGAATATAATAAAGGAGGAATGACTTAAAGTACAGCCAGTCTGAGGCTTTAAGACGTGTGAGTACATGACCTGCTTAAGGAACAGTGAGGAAACTGCTATAGCTTAGGTATAGAGTGCGTAACAGAGTATTAAAAAATAAATTAGAAAGGTAGCTTCTGTACAAATCAAAAGGATTTGATTATAAGGATTTCAAGCAATCAAGGACTTCACATTTTTTGTGTGAAACTGAGGGAATGGTAAAGAAAAAGAACCAATACCTAATAACCTATAACCATCCTAGAGTTTAAACATGTATGCATGTTCAATATTTATATTACACAGTATGGGATACAATTAAATGTTAATTTTCTATTAAAATCAATATTTCAGAGTAGCCAAAAATTTCAAATATTTTGTAATCTTACCATAGATAAAGAATCTTATTAAACCACAATCTAAAATGATCTTCAAATGGAAATAAATAAACAATGATTTAACTTAAAATAATTTTAAGAAAATGAAATCTGTAAGAGATAATTAACATTGTGCAAGAAGTTAGAGCCCTGGCTAATGTAGATCAGTAGATTGAGTACCTAACTGTGAACCAAACGGTCACTGGTTTGATTCCCAGTCAAGGAACAAGCCTGGGTTGCCGGCCAGGTCCTCAATAGGGGGCGCACAAGAGGCAACCACACACTGATGTTTTTCTCTTCTCCTTCTTCTTCCCTGCCCCTCTTCCTAAAAATAAATAAACAAAATCTTTAAAAAAACATTCTGCAAGAAGTTAGATATGGGGGTAAAACATTTAAAATACTTTAAAAATGGAGACAGACTCATAGATAGAGAACAGGATGACAGCTATTATGGGAGTTAGGGAGTGAAGGGATTGAACACAAAGAAAAAAGGGCTTTTGGACATGGCTAACAGTGTGGTGATTACTGGGGGGGGGAGGTATAAGGGGACTAAATAGTAATGGAAAAAATACAATAAAGATTAAAAAATACATATATATAATATAAAGAAATGTGTTTTATACATCATGGATATTATTTTCCCTAAATCCTGTATTACAACAATCTATCTGATTGTCACTATTTGAGGAATTATAGATTGACCATTGCTTCTTCACTCATATATTCTTATTCCTTTTTGTTTTTATGAATTTACAATCAACAGGAATATATATTACATAAAAAGTTTTTATGCAATCTTAGCACATAATCCAATGAGTTTTTTTAATATTTTGATATGAGTGAGTCACTTGCCTTTTAATAGTGATATTTTTACTTCAAACTCCATAGAATAAAAAATATTTTTACTCTGTTATTTTCACAGTGAGTAAATACAGATTTATTTATTATTACTTAAACTCATGATTGTTGTGATCTTGCATTTTTAAGGTAATTATAATTATTCCAAAATTCCTGTCACTTATATAACAACACACAAATTAAATTGCCACAAAAATCCTATGCATTAGTAAAAACCAAACACACCAAAATGTAGAAAACATTATGCTTTCTAATGTACCATAAACATATTGAAACATTTACAAATAATACATATGTGCAGTATTCCATTAATGTGACTATTTATTATGACATTCATACAGTTAGATGAAAAGAGATTAGGAGAATTACAAAAAGTAAAAAGAACATATTTTACAAGTGTATTTTTACAGATAATATAGATGGAAAAAACAAGATTTGAAATCATAAATATTGAAAACAAATATATGGAAGATAATCTGACATAGTAATTGGGAGCTAATACAATAAGATGCTGCAAAGAAAAATGTGATTGATGCTTGAGAGCCGTTTCTCAGGAGGTAAAGCTGTCCCTCTTTGTGCCATTGATGAGAAAAAGTACCAACAACCATAAAAAGTATAATTTTTGAAAAGATATTATTAATTTATTTTTAGAGAGACGGGAAGGGAAAGTTTACAGTAAAAGCAAACATGAAAACAAAATGGCAACACTGATAATGCTGGGCACTTTACAATCCTCAACAAGTTATAAGACTGTGAGATAGGGCGATATTGATCGGGCAAGTGCTCAATTATACACAACTATCTACAGTTAACCATTTCCTGGGTTCCACTTGTGCAAATCCCACGTGTATAGTTACATGAAATTACTGAGTAATAAAAAATGCACAACTCATTGCTGAAAATTATTTTAACTTCAATGGTTTTAATATACAGGTTCTGGCACAAAAAATCCCCCTTATTTATTACAAAATTTCTTATTACAAAATCATAAACATGTAATTCTGTAAGGTAACACTATCACACTCAAACACACCATATGACATTGTAGGTGAAATGTTCAAATTAAAACTATAAATTATTACACCCACATTATTACCCTACCGATGACACTCAAGCAGGTCTGCTGGACCCTGTATTTGGTATGCTGTTAAATGTAACGGAAACTCCACTTTTAAACCTATTTGAACTAAGTCACCAAAGTAGGAAATATGTAAGTTATTAACTAAAAAGCTGATCAGGGACACCCATATTTAATGTACTCATTTGACTTACATATTTCTGATTTAAATTTCTAAATGGACATTTTATATTTCCTGGTTTTTGTTTTGTTTTTCCACCCATCCCCTCACTCTCCTCTCCTCGGACAATCGCCCGTTTGTTCTCTGTACCTATCGGTCTCTTTCTGTTCGGTTTGTTCGTTTATTTCACTGATAAGTAAAATCACATGGTCTTTGTCTTTCTCTGACTTATTTCACTTAGTATAATACTCTCTAGGTCTGTCCATTCCGTTGTATAGCTGTACCACATCATCTTTATCCATTCATCTGTCTCAGTGCACACCAAGGCAGCTTCCATGTCTTGGCTATTGGAAAGAAGCCAAGATATAGTAAAAACAAGACATTTCCTATTTTTTAATGTTAAGGTATACTTTGTAAATAAGGTGAAAATATTAACTATAGAGGTTAATTAAATATATATATATATATGTGTATATATATATATATATATATATATATATACACCCATGTAAGCAGTTAAATATACGACAATTTCAGCAAATCTTTAAAAGGTTTTATTATATTACTTCTTAGTTAAGATATGTTATAGAAAATTACTATTCTAATATCTATAACTGTGCAATCTGTTTTCCAAATTTTGAATGCCATGTAAATGAAAGTATACCATACATTACTCTCTTGTACATGGCTGCTCTGACAATCATTGTGTCTGCAAGATTTGTTATGTTGTGTGTAGTGGCACTTATTATACTATTTAATTTTAGGGTTACACCATCATTTATTAATTCACTTGATGAAAAAGATATCTAGTCCTCCTCCATTGATTTTTTTACACCTTTGTCAAAAATCACCTGGGTATATTATTATGGGTCTATTTCTGATATCTCTGTTCTATTTCATGGATCCACTAGTACTATGCTGTTTTGATTAGTTATATAGTAGTTTCAGACATCAGGAAGAATTTTGCTTCATGGTTATTCTCTTTCAAGATTATTTGAACTATTACAGAGTCTGTGCTTTCCCATATGTAGTTTAGAATTAGACTTGTTTAAGTCTATAATTACATTAAGTTATGCATCAGTTTGGAGCAAATGACACTTTTACCCTGTTTAATCTTTCAGTCCATGAGCACTATTTCTTCCTAATTACTTATGTGTCTGATTTCTTTCATCAGCATATTGTAATTTTAAGCAAACATATCAGAAGTTTTTTAAATGATTTTTTCTCTATCAATTATCATAGCCACATGATTTTTATTGAAATCATGTTGAAATGCTAGAACCCTTGGTTGATTTTTAATGTTGAACTAGCCGTGCATACCTGTCTGTATTGATTAATTTTATTTGATAATATGTTGTTGAGGATTTTTGCATGTAAATTGATAAGTTCCTAAGATATATTGATTTCTTTTCTTTCTTTTTTCATCCGGTGGTATTGTTGTTAGCATAAAACTGGCTTCATTAAATGATTTGAGAAACATTTTCTTCTATATTCTTGAAGATGTTATAAAAAAAACCTGACATTAATCCTTCTGTAAAAATCTGGCAAAATTATGTCTTTGAAAGCATCCCCAGATTTTTTTTTTTTTTCTTTCACAACTTTTTCATTACAAATACAGCTTATGTAATGATGCTGGTTCACAAAGTCAGGAATTTCCTGGGTGAAATCTGAGACTGGCCCCCACACATAGAAGAGGTTGAAGAAAGAGGCAGATCATTATAAATTGGACAGTAGTAGGTTTAATTAGCTAGGGAACTAAGGTAGGAGGTATGACTTTTGCAGCTGCAAGACAAGTAAATCTGCACACACGCACACCAGAATCTTCAGTTTATATAGAGGCCTTAAGCGTCATGTATATCATCCGAACAGGCGTAACAACACATTACTGTCTCAAGGCTGTATCTTTAGGACAGCTTCTAGTGATGGAGAGACAAATGAAACACACGTCCAAGGACAGGGAAGGCAGTAAGGAACCTCCCGAGTCTGGCTGGTGAGTCAACCGGCGGTCATATCCTCCAGATGACTCCTCCACCTAATGGATATGGGATAATTCAGGTAATGTGTTTCAGCCTGAGTTTGGTAGTTTGTGATTTTTGAGGAATTGCTGCATTTTTCTGAGTTTGTTGAATTGATGAGAAAAATACTGTTCACAGTATTCCCTTATTTGTCTTTTTAAGGCTGCAAGGATAGTTGTGATATAACCTGTTCAGTTTCTGGTATCGGTTACCTGTACATTCTCCTTTTATCGTTGTCAGTCTTGCTAGAATTCCAATGTGAATTATTTATCCTTTCAATATACAACATTGTAGAGACTCCTTAGTGGTTGCTATACATTTTACAAGTTATATACCATCATAGTCTATTGATATCAATATGTTGATACTTTAAATGATGGGCCACCCTTGTTTCAATTAATGTCTATTTAGCATTCAATTTTTTTAGAACTTGTAGTTCACTCATAAGATGAAGGATAGTCTACTTTGTTTATTCACATTTTACCAATTCTGTTGTTATTATTTTCTTTCTGAAGGTCTTTCTCATCTTCTGTTACCATATTTTCCCTTCGTGGGAAGTTCCTTTAAGCCATTCACTAAGGGTAGACATTGTGATGGTGGCAACATTTCTCGGTTTGTTATTGTTGTTGTTTTAGAATGTCTTTATTTCTCCTTCATTTCTAAAATACAATTTCACCAGATAGAAGATTTCCTGTTGATAATTCTCTCAATTAATTATGTAGAAACATTGTACAGCTTACTCCACAATTTTGGGTAAGAAATTTACTGTCATTTGAATATGTATTTATCTATGCATACAGAATGTACGCATATTATGCACATAAATGCATAATTATGCATTTCTCTCTGGCTCTCCATAAGATTTATTTTTTATTTGACTTTAGTTTTCACAAGTGTAGTATTTAAAATTTTATTTTAGGCTTGCAGAACTTCCTAAATTTGTGGGTTTATGTCGTTCAACAAATCTGATGGTTTTCAGCCATTATTTCTTCAATACTACTTATTCAGTCCCCCCGCACCCCGCTTTTTAGCTTCTGGGATTCCAATGACATGAATGTTGCATCTCTTGTTATTGTCCCACATGTCTTTAAACTGTGTGTGTTTCATGTCTATTTTCTCTCTGTTGCTCAGATTGAGTACACTCTATTGATCTGGCCTCTAGTTTCCTGATTTTATTCACTAAACTACTGAGCCCCTCCACTCTACTACTGAGCTCATCTACCAGGTTCATTTCAGTGATTGCATTTATTGGTTCTAGAGTTTCAATTTGGTTCTTTTTCATAATTTGCATTTCTTTAATGAAATTTTCTATTTCATGAAAATATGTAATTGTTAAAGAGGTCTTATGTGGCTCATGTAAAATCATTGTCAAATAATTTCAACATCTGTTCATCGTGGTATTGGTGTTAGTTTATTATTCTTGTTCATGCAAATTTTATCATCTTGATTCTTGATAATGAATGTTTTCTATTGTTTTCTTGATATTTCTGGTATTATACTAGGGCATTTTTAACCCTGTTTAAATCTATTTCGTCACTCTGCTTAGGTTTAGTATGTAGGTCTTGCCTGGTTTTGCGAGATGTAGCTTTATTGACAATTTAATTTTCAGAGACTGTGAAATGTTACTCTTGGTTAGCTTTGTTCCTCTGCCATTGATTGGGTTTTCTGCTCTATTTCTGTAGGTGCTACCTGTCACCCAGTGCCACTGGGTGAAGGGTTCCAGGAAATGTGTCTTAGCCAATTTCTGCCACTAATTAGTGTTCAGAAACTTTGATCTGATTAGCCTTCTCCTACTCAGGAAATGCTGAGGCAAATGGGCTTTCTGACTCTGTGGTTGCCAGCTGGGTGAGTTCCCACTGCAGGTAAGTGGAGTGGGAGCGGGCCATCTGTCAGACCTCATTGGCATTGCTGTTGTTGCATATAAGGACAAACTGAGTGAGCGATGCACAGAATGAATCAGCTACAGAGAATTACTGACACTGCCCGTAACATGGGTCAGGCCGGCTGCTATGGAATATGGAACAGGGGCTAGTTAGCACCATTCCCTTTCCCTCCTGCTGGTTTACAAGATAAGACTGCATAGAGTGGGTAGATCGGGGTATGGATCTCCTCCCTTTGTCTTTACTAGGCTATCGTTTTCCAAGTTCTTTGGCCAGAGCACAACCTTCCTCCTTTTTAAAATCCTTTGTTGTCTGTCACTACTGGCAATTCTGAGTTACAAGGCTTATGCTAGCACACATTTCAGAATATACAAAAAGCAAGAGAAAACCCAGAAAACACTGCTGTGCTGTTCCTCAAATCCTGCGGTCTCTGGCCAGATGATTTAGGTGTGGTTAAAGGGGAGGAGCAGGGAAAAGTGAGTCTACATCAATATCTCCCAAAACTGAAAGTCTAATTTTTACTTTTTAAAAGTGTTATAAAATGAAACTGCACAGAGAATTTCACTGCTAAAAGTACCATGTATTTGTCCTAACTGGTCTGTGGCTCAGTTGGTTGGAGCATCCTGGCCTTTAAACAGAAGGGTCACAGGTTCAATTCCCAATCAGGGCTCAGTCCTGGGCATGTGCAAGAGGCAACCAACTGATGTTTCTCTCCCACATTGATGTTTCACTCCCCCCTCTCTCCCTTCCCCTATCTCTAAAAATCAATAAGCATGACCTTGGTTGAGGATTACAAAAAGTAAAAAAATGCATTTAAAAATAAATTAAAATACCATACATTTAACCACAATTTAGAGACAAATATTTAGACGTTAGAAATAATTGCTATTGCAAACTGTGTGCATATCTTTCCCTCTGCTTTATTCCTTAATATTCAGATGATAAAAATAATGTTGGAATATACATATTGATATAAATGTTCCCTTAATCTTTTGTACCTATCATACATATAGGCCTGACTTGAAGTGTTCTTTTGTGATATAGCTTTTACAGCTCAGAGACTACGTGTTACTGCTTCTGGAAAAGCAAAGTGAAATCACTTTTTCTAAATCAAATATATGTGTTTGCTCTTCAGAACCCATGGTGTGGATATTCAGTTTATTCATATGATGGCATAACAAGGCCTCTGAGGATAAAATTCTTTTGTTCCTATTTTATTAAAAGTCAAAAAGTGTAAAGAAGGCTTCTGTTGAAGGTACATGTAATTTACCATTTTTATCTATTTCTCTCTCTCTCTCATGCACACACACACACACACACACACAGACATGTTTTCCAGAGACACCCTATAAAAGATTTATGGTATCATGCAAGTTTTATATCAGCAAATTTACTAATGGCTTTTACCAGTGAATCCCTCCAGAGTTCTGCTTTTTAAATGTAGAAATATAGCTCTTCACTTCAGAAGAGCAGAAATTTTGTGTGAAGGGTTTAAGAGCAGAAGGTAAAATCGTATGTCAAAGAAAATCTCAGCCCTAACAGTTCAAGAACTTTATTTTTCTGTGGTTCACTTAAATGTGGGGCAGCATTATAACCTAAACTGTCTATGCAGCAGCATATCGCATCACAAGAAGTACTATAGTACTTATGTCTCATGGTCACAAAAAAAGTTTTAAGGTTGTACCGTAATTCTATCCCATCAACATACCTACTCATTTACATGTTTCTAAAGCGATCATTTAATTTTTGCATATTCAGAATCACATTATAATAGCAAAATACAAGCAGAGACATTGAAATAAAGAACAATCTGACAGTAATCAGAGAGAAGGAGGGAGAGGGTAACAGGGGATAATGGGGGCGGGCCATCAAGGAATATGTATGAAGGACACATAGACAGAGCCAAAGGGGATGGGTTCGAGGGTGGGAGGCAGGGATGGATGGGGAGGCGAGGGTGAGAGGCAAGGGTGGGAGGCAGGGGGACATGATAGGGTGAAAATGGGGACAAATGTACTTGAACAGCAATTAAAAGAATAATAGTAAAATACGAAAAGAGTATTTGTTCTTCAGGATAGGTTATTTGTGATACTTTATCAATAGAGGAAAAAAGAGAAAAAATGCTTCTTGAAGTCTCTGTGCCAGTAGTGTGGTGATTGAAAGGGAGATGGAGGTGTGAGGGGGTTAAATGGTAATGGAAAAATACAATAATTAAAAAAAATATTGGTATTTAAATCAATGTTGCAAGGTGGCATGACAAGATTTGTCCAGTAAAAGTTCAGCCATTGTTAATGTAACGAGAATGGTTTGTGGGACATCTGTGTAAACTGGCAGTCAAGGAGAGTGGGCTGGAATGCACATGTGTGAACAATGATGACTTCACTGTACTAGTCAATGGGAATGGTAGACACCATTGAGTGAATATGTGTACTATGTGACCATAGCATGCAAAATGACTGAGTGAGTACAGCAATGAATCTGCATCAAATGTTGCATTAAGCTTGAACATTCTTCTGTGGAAGCTATTCAAATGATTCAGAAAGTTGTAGCTAAGGGCAACTGATGGTTGGCAGCTTCATCACAACCATGCACCCCATGTCTCACACAGAAATTTTTGGCAAAATGTCAAATAACTCAGGTGACTTAGCCCCTCTGCAGCTCAGATTTGGTGTCCTGCAACTTCTGGCTTTTCCCCAAACTAAAGTCACCTTTGAAATGGAAGAAATTTCAGACAGTTCATAAGATTCAGGAAAATATGATGGGGCAATTAATGGCCATTGGAAGAACTATGTGATATCCCAAGGTGCCTATTTTGAAGTGGACTGAGGCATCGTTGTCCTGTGTACAATATTTCTTGTATCTAGCATTTTCTTCAGTAAATGTCTATTTTTCACAGCATGTGGCTGGATACTTTCTGGACAGGCCCTGTGTGTATCTATTTTTCAGGGTTAACATTTGGTATGGACTTTCCTAAATGTTTAACTCATTTAATTCTAAAGTAAGTCTACAAAGTGTGTGGTATGAATATTCCCATTTTAAGTATAAGGGAATTGCTGCACAACAATTTTAAATTGTATTTTTTGTCACATAGCTGTTAGGTGCAAAGCCAGGAATTGAATTTCACGCTCATCCTTCTATGTGGATAGTCTGTTTGCCTTATGTTGATCCTGTTGTTCAAAACCAATACCATATCACACATTCTATCCTTATAAATGGCTTTGTTATGCCTTCATATGAATGCACTGAATATCCATGCCATGAGTTCTAAGAAGGAAATACATACATTTGATTCAGAAAGACTAATTTTACCTTGCTTTTCCACAAACACATTTAGTGTCTTCAACACATATAGTCTCTGTAAAAGCCATAATAATAACACTTCCAATTGGTTCTATATGTGTCATATATTAGAGCTTGAATCTCCATGTTTAAAAGTCAATTGCATTATCTGCAACCACTTTTGATTATGAAATTTTCAAGTAGATTAATTTCCTTTTTATTGTTATGGTGACAATTCCACGGGGCTTCCTCGTTGCTGCATCCTAATAATGTCCCTGGTGTGTGGGTATATCCAGAGCAATGTCTTCTCCATTCCTACCTCACCTGATCGTTTTTCAAAATCCAACAGACCATTGGAGACATGGACATATTTTCAGGTTGTCACTTTCAAATTAATTTTTAATGAATCTTAATTTTCTTGATATCAACTTTTTCATATTATTTTATGAGTTTATTAATTCAGGCAGTTATTTTCCCATACAATCACACATTCAGTCAACAATTCATTTTTGAATGTTTCTGATACCTTCAAAAAGATACCAAAAACATGTAGTCTATTTGTTAATATAGGCAAATAAACAAGTAAGTATCAGAGATCGTAATGAGAACTATGATAAAAAGTGGGCATGCTCATATTTAAGAATGTGATGTCCTGATAGGACATATGGGACGTAAACAAAATTTTTCTGTGGATGTCTAATTGTGATCTCTCTTTTCTGTCTCTCTCTCTCTCTCTCTGTCAGCGCTTCTCTATCACACACCAGACCTGCAAGACACACACAATAAACTTTTCATTAAGACATTGTGTAACCAAAAAGGGTTAACATTCAAATTATTGCCACTTTTGCATATATCTACTGCTACTATCAAAATACAATTCATAATATCTTGTCCTTGCATTATTGTAATAACTTCCTAAATGTTCAACTTGTTCTCACAATCTATTCTTAACAATAAACGTTGATTCCCATTTCACTCCAAGTAAAATTCAGTCCTTTCAATGAATTTCAAAACTCTGCTTTATTTGATGCCCATTTTTTTCCTGATATCATTATCAACTATTCTCTTGCTTGCTCACTGTTTTTCAACCACATTGTACCCTTCCTTTGTTTTTCCTCAGATATTCCTAGCATGATTCTCCTTGAAAATCTTTGCATCAAATCATCCTTCTGCCTAGCCTGTTTTCTCCCCAGACATACGTACTCCTTAAATTTTCCTCAATTATTTACTATGTCGTCCATAAGCCCTATCCTGACTATAATAGTTAAAACTTATGCCCTCTTAACTTCAATATTCAAAAGCACTTTTTACTTTGAATTATTTTACCACATAATCTTATGCACTACTAAAAATATTGGTACTTAAATTATGTCTTATGTTTATGCTTCATGTTAATTCTACTCTCAGTATTATAATTTAAATTCTTTAGGGCAATTATTTTTGGCTAGTGCATTCACTGATACACCTTAAGTCCTTATGATAGTTCTTAGCATAAAGTGGCTGCCTAATACATTTTGAAGAAAAATAAATGATTCATTTCCTGTGATAATGTTAGCTGAGAAAAACGGTCATTCAAATATAGCTTAGGATAAAAATTATTATACTTGGACAAAATATAAGAATTTTAAAAGTAATGACTTAAAAGAAAAAGTATCCAAAAATGCAGAGGTCAAAAGAAAATTTACTCTTGGAAAGTTGCAACAGTAAGGAGTAAGAATTCATGTTTGTGGCTTTTTTTGTGAAGATATTCTCCAACTCTTATAGCTACAGCAGAGAAAAACCACTTTGAAACAGTGCAGCCTTACCAGCTCAAGACAGAAGAAAAGAAGTTCAAGAATAAATAATTTAAGAAGGAAGCCTCAGAGATACAGAGAACAGACTGGTAGTTGCCAAAGGAAAGGAGTTGGGCAACTGAGTGAAAGAGGTGAAGGATTAAGAAGTATAAATTGGAAGTTACAAAATAGTCATGGGATGCGAAGGACATCATAGAGAATATAGTCAATGATATTATAATAACTATGTATGGTCTCGGTTGGAAATGTCCAGGGTATCACTTTGTAAAAATATATGATTATCTTTCCATTATGCTATTCACCTGAAAGTAACCCAAATAATATTGAATGTAAACTGTAATTGAGAAATAAAATTTAAATTAAAAAAAATGATAGCCTGAGGAGACAGAACCACACACAGGGTGTGATCCTCATAGGAGCATAAACTGCTTACATCTCCGGGTGATCTCTGAACTGTACATATGCATCACAAAGCTCAATTCAGAAGACCACAGATAACAGAAAATAATCTGTTTGTTTAAGATAAGGCTGTGCCAAGTGAGTTCTGTGTATTCCTTGCCTTATTAATTGATGGCATTTTCCAAACATACAGCTAAAACACCAAAAAGCTGAAGCCTGAAAATTAAAGATTCAGAGATTTGTGCAAACAGTTCTCATTATATTACCAATGGTTGGACTTCTTGTGGACAGACCTCATATAGTAGGTAAAGCTTGCATTTGAAGTCCAGGCAAGGTTACACTTTACCAGAAAAAAATATGTTTTTCTTGTTGTTGTTGTTATTATTATTTCTCAGGATCTATATTTGCTAGTGTTATTTGCAATTTTTCAATGTCCAACAAAAATGTCACTGCTTACAAAGAAACAGGTAAGTGACACCTTACAATAGAGAGAAAAATAATACCAAATTAAAAAAAATATTTACAGAATTAAGGAAAATTATGCCCATTTGGTTTCTACAAAATGGTTGTAAATGGTCTTAATGAGCAAGCAAAAGAGAAATCCAATTAAAATGGATAGAATAAAAATGTGGTAGGCAGTCAGATAAGTATGAGCAGAGCAAGATTATAGGCTAAGTACTGAATGTCACCAAGACAGAAAGGCCTGGACACAGCAATGAATACCTAGCAACGGGCTGAACTGGGAGAGCAAGTATTGGAAATAAGTATTGCTCATTAGGGCCTCGCCTGTAAGAAATCCCTTCCTCTCCTAGATTGGCTCCTGTCATGTGGTTCAGATCCTCCTCCTTAACTTTTTCCCCCTAGTATGTAGGAAATCATAAAGTAGACACCCTGGGTACCCCTTCACCTTGCTTAGAGAAGAACAAGAGGGCTGACATCCATACCAAGACAGGCCCTGAAGGAGTTAAAAAGAGCCCTAGCAAACTGACCAGTGTAGTTCATTTGGTTAGCTGTCGTACTACAGAGCGAAAGGTCACTGGTTTGATTCCAGGTCAGGGCACATGCTGGGGTTTTGAGCTGGTTCCCAGTAGGGGCATGTGTGAGAGGCAACCAATGGATGTTTCTTTCACACATCATGTTTTCTTCCCTTTCTTTTTCCTCCCTTCCCTCTCACTCTAAGAATAAATAATAAATGCAATATTTTTTAAAAAGAACGCTAGACCACACTTTTGCTTTGCTTGCTGAATAAACATTCTTTCATGAATTTGAGTATTGGCTCTGAATTATTTCTTAGCCAGAACTCAAATGACAATGTCTACTTTTGCTGTTTACAAAATAACATTTCAGAGCTAAAATGTCCAATTAATAGAAAAAAAAATTGCTGCATGGGCTCAATAGGAGACTGAAGGTGACGGAAGAAAAAATCATTAAACGCAAAATTAGATCAATCTCAACATCAAACAGAAAAAAAAGTCAATAAATATACACGGACATTCCTGTGAAACAAAATCAGGAATTTCAATGTATCTGTAATTGTTGTCCCAGACAGAGACAGAGAAAACTGCAAAATATTTGGAGAAATGAGTGAAGCTTGTCAAACTTGGTAGAAATTTTTGGTTTAAAGATCATAGAAACTCCAATCTACATACAGTGACCGATCATAATGAAAATGTCAAAAATCTGAAAATGGGAAAGAAAGAAAATCTTGCAAACTTTACATTTGAGGAAGATCATTATCATTAATGGCTGATGTTTCACAGAAACAAAGAAGTCTGGAAACATTGAAACATCGTATTAAAAATGTTAAAGAGGAAAAATACATGAATCAAGAATTCCATATCCAAAGAAAATACACACACATACATCTTCAATTTATTTTGAAATGCATATGACCATGTTATTGAGTTCACAGTGTATATAGATTAAAAGCGTATGTAACAAAGCAGTAAAGAATGGAAAATTAAAAAAAAATATTGCATAGTTACTTCAAGTAGTTGAAGATAAACTTTAATTAGTTTACCATCCTTTAAAAATTCACGTTGTAAAACCCTAAATTTAGACTAACGGCTTAAAAATGCAGAGACATAGCTTACAAAATGAATAGGTGCGTTAAAATGAAATGCTAAGAATAAACCTATGAGCAAAGAATTTAGAAAAACAATAATACAGGAACAAATAATAGATAAGAAATCTAAACACAAATAGCAAAATGGCAGACCTAAATACAAACATTGTAATAATTACACAAATGAAAATGAATATTTCAAAGAGAAAACATCAAACTGGATAAAAAAAAAGCAAGAATGCACTGCATACTACTTGCGAGTTATACACATTAATTCAAAGGCACAACAAAGCTGAAAGTGAAGGGCCAAACACAGACCTTCTGAACAGTAAATACAAGAAAAATGAAATGACCACATTGTAGCAGGTAAAGGAGGCTTCAAGTTATAGAGTATTGCTATAGAAAAAGAACAACTTAAATAATGAGTACGTATATCAGGAAGATAGGACAATTACAACTATAAGTGTGCACGTGCTTAATAACAGTGCTTCAAGAAAGGTGGAGGAGAAACTGAAAGAACTAAGGAGAAAAATAGGCAAATCCACAACCATCATTAGGATATGCCATGTATTGCTCTCCATGATTGAAAAAAGACTACTCAAAATTTTACAATAAATGTTTAGAAGATATAAATACATTACGAACCACATTGACCTAATAAACCTATGAAAAAGACTATACCCAACAAATGAAAAATATACATTTTTATCCGGTATATTTGTCAAAATAGACCATTTGCTAGACATTTAAAGAGAAGTAATAATATACATGTATATCAAAAGATTTAAATGTACTGGAGTATCATATTTTATTGCAGTTTTGTGATTAGCATTTTAAAAATTTAGATAAAATGACTATTTCCCACAAATGTATCTTAACTAAAACTAACTCAGTGGAAAACATAAAATTGAAACTCTTATAATCATATGAAAACTTGGGTCATAAACAAAAAATTCCATATATACAATTTTAGGTTATGAATACTCAATTTTGAACTTAACAAATATTCAAATAATAAAATTTCCAAAATAAATCACATATAATGGTTATTCAATTATAAGAGAGATACATTAGATAAGAGAGTGGAAGACCATTTGATTGAAAAATACCATTGATTATGTAAAGAGGTATATTAAAAAAATGAACTGCAAATCCCTTTTTAAATTGATAATTTATTTCAAAAACTCGCTTTATTTTATTTACATTTTTAGTAGCATTCAAAAAAGTAACCAATATATTTTCATCATCTTTTCAGAGATGATGGAAGACAACTAACTGTCATCCTCATACCATACTCTCCAATTCACATTTAAAATAATCTTGCTGCTCCAAATATTTGGTAATCAAAAAAACTCTAAACATCTTTCCCTACAATAACCTCCTTAACTTCTCAAGAATCGGAAATATGTAATATGTTTATAATAATTTTCTCATCTATCTAGTCAATAAATATGCAAAGAGCATCTTCTATGGGGAAGGAATGAGTATTTAAAGAGTGACTTTTATGTGACAGGCATGCTATTGTACTTAATCATCAAAGACATGCTTTGAGACAGGCATTAATGTCACCAATTTATTAATAAGACAGGAGAAATTCAGAGAGATTAAATAATATCCTTAATGACACATAATAATGGAAGAATTTTAATGCAAATAAAAAGTTGTGTTCTTTATATGTTTCTCTTTTTTTTGCTAGATTGTGTAGATAGTATAAACATCAACAAGAAGCTAACTTTAAGGAACTCATATATATTAGTCAATGAAATAATGTAAATAAAAATGTATTAAGTGCAGAAGCATTGTGTAAAAATTGGAGATATTCTTTCTGGGAAAGAAAATATTATTTTGCCTTATGATGATGGATCAAAAGATTCTTACTGAATAGTTTGACATTGGATGACAGCAATTATTTTTAAAGACACATATTTGAGGGAAAATATTGCAGGTGAAAGGAACATTTTGAATAAAGTGGCTGAATAGCATGTTCAGCCACAAGTTAACATGCATGTTTCTAACATAAGAATAAGGAACAAATTTTATAAGCCATTTGAAATAAATAATATACTAACTCTACATATAAAGGGAAGAAAAGTTTTACTATTAATGTTCCTAAAAGAAAAAATATCAGAGAATTTATTTTCACTAATATGCCTAATAAACAATCACATGATATTAAATATCATAGGAGGAAATTTCTATTCTACATATCCAATATAGGTAAATGCAATCAATTTAAGTTAAAATAATTCTTATTTGAGTTTTACAAAGGAAAACCTTAAGTTTGTTACTATAATTTCAATTATTTTTATATATTATTTTAATTCATTTTTATGACTCCCTTCAAAAATTAGTGAATATTTCCAGTTAATGTCTTTCAGATTTTTTAATACCCCTTTGGCATTAAAGAGTTGATTTTCAAACTTCAAAGAATGTTGTTTTTTTTTTAAATTGTATCTGTTACCACCTAGCAATCTTCTTGCTTCTTCACAGAAGCAAGGAGGCCAGGTCATTTGGGAATCTGGTCTTTAACTTTTTTACAAGCAGGTTATTTTCCATTATTAGATAAATACAGAATTTCCCAAAGAGGCATATTTCATTCAGGTTTTACAATTAATGTCAAGGTCCCATAAGGTCATGATTCCTTTCAAGTCAGTTGGAATGGCGTCTGCCTCAAGCAGCCTAGGGGCACAGTTGATTGTTCTAGTTTTATGGTGAGAATATAAACTCCTCCTGTAACATTGGATTTAAGTCAGGATAACGATTTAGTGGTAGAATAGATGCATTTGAAAAAAAGTGAGAAGAAATATTAGACATGTTTGTCTAATTAAAATGGGATTATAAGTGGAAATGCACACAAATAATTATTAAAGGAACTATGAAGTATGATTTTTGGCTTCAAAACAACATCATTGGCAAGTTGGATGAAATACTAAAGGAAAATTCCAAGTCAGTGTTTTATGACTGCATTTCCATATTTATTTCTCAAATATTACTATCTTTTTTTAAACAGAGAAATGATAGCCTCATTCGAGCACTCCTAAATAACTGTGAATTTCTACAATATATTATTATTCCTGTTGCCATTGGTTATTGTTACAGTTCTGGTCCAAGTACGGACGAAACCTTTACTCTCAATTTCCATTAGTACATGCATTTTCCTAACATTGTGCTAAGCAGGGAACAAATAGAATACGGGGCTTTTATGGGAAAGCTGTGGAGTATCTAAGGTAAAACCATGAAAAAAGTGCAGAATCTGCAATAATCTAAAATTTTATTCTCCAAGCTTCCTTTGAATTACAGCCTTAGAAATAGCATCAAAACAAAAAGCAAAAAGCAACAAAACAAAACCCCCAAAACTTCACTAATCCTCTTGTACTTGAGAAATAAAAAAAATATATACAAACATATAAGTATATATATATAATTTTTATAATAATATAAATTTATATTATTTATAATATAGATATATTAATATAATATATTATATATAATAAATGTGATATATATATATATATAAATGATATGGGATCTGATACAGTGTTCTGCCACCTAGTGACAACTACGCGTGGTTGTTTGTAGGGGGCTTGGGGTTGTATTTCTAACTGCATTAGTTGCCATGCTTAAAAGTAAATAATCTTCAACTCAGATGCATAAAGAGTAAGTAAATCTGCTTTAAATTTTTAATGACTTCTTCAACCAATGAAAGGCATTCTTTATTTCTCTTAGTGTGTGTGTGTGTGTGTGTGTGTGTGTGTGTGTGCGTGTTATCTCCAGCATTTCTATTCCGTACTTTCTTAGCATTTTCATCTCTCTGCTTACATTGCCGATCTGTTCTTGTATGCTGCGCACATTACCCATGAGTGCCCTCAGCATATTTATCATAGTTGTTTTAAATTCAAGGTCTGGTAATTCCAACATTGCTGCCATGTCAGGTTCTGATGCGTGCTCTGTCTATTCAAATTACACTTGCCTTTTAGTATGCTTTGTAATTTTTTTTGATAGCTGGACAAGATGAGCTGGGTAAAAAGAACTGCTGTAAATAGGCCTTTATTAATATGGTGGTGAGATGTGGATGGAGGGAAAGCATTCCACTCTCCTATTATTAAGTCTTAGTGTTTTAGCGAGGCTGTGCATCTGAACTCACAAGTGTTTATCAGTTTTTGTTTTTGTTTTTGTTTTCTCTTCGGTAGGACAGTTTGGCTAGAGTACACTGGAGATGGGTATTTCCTTTCCTCAGGTCTGTTAGGTTTAGCTAACACCCCAGCAGGCTAGGCTCCAGTTAACTAGTTTCCCCTGAGCACAGGCCTCATTAAGAGGAACAGAATGCCCTGGCATATCACAAAAAAATGGTTCCTTTTTCCTTCCTACTGACAGAAGCATGGCGGGATTTTCTCTGATATTTACTGTGGGAAACTGGTGTGTTTGTGAAGGCAAATCTTACCCTAACATGCCTCATCCCCATAGCTTGGTTCTCCTGGAGTTTTTAACTTTCAAGAAGTGTCTGTGCTGAACTTCCAGCCATTCATCAATTATAGTTCAAGTCGTCCTACCTGGACACAGGTTCCATAGCTGTTGCTGTTTGTGAGTCTGCACTGTGAGCTGTGACTCTGTGTATTCACCTGTTCATCCTGCAGGCAAAGGTTTAAAATGTGTCACAATGTCTCTTATGGAGCCAAAAGACTTGTGGATTTTTCAGGCTCTTTGGCTCTTTACTTACTGTTGGGATGGAGTGGATACTTCCAAGCTCCTTACATATGGGGCCAGAAACTGGAACAACAGTTTGTTTTTGACAAATCCATTTATCAGGCATAACTGGGTTTATTTACAAATCAAGGTACCAAGATGAAAATTAACCATTGCTTCACTGTTGTCAGAGTTGTTTTTTCAAACTTTGTCAATCTAAACTGCAAATATACTTTCTACATTCCCTATGATTTTTTACAAATTGCTTGAGCCTCCCATCATAGTGCCTCTCATACAGATTCTTTTTAGGAATTTCCAGATCCCAAAATGAGAACAGCTACCTATGTAATCATTTTATCACCCCTGTGGACTGCCTGTCTAGTACAGAAGATAAGAATTGAGGGACAAGAATTCTATACTACTTTTCAAGGCCAGTTCATGATGTTCCTGTATTACTACAGTTGTTCTTGCTGAACAGCCCATCACAGTTTCTTTTCTGTCCTACATCATATTAAGATTTTTAACAATTGGTTACATAAATCATATGGAACTTTATATCAATCTTTTGGATAGTGATAGTAGTAATTCAATTCAAAAACATGAGACTGTTTCACATTGTCACACAGTTAATGCTTCCTCACAAACTCCTTTGTTTGTTCAATAAGAGAAGTTTGGTAGATTTTTAATACAGAGATTTTATCTTGAATCTTTTAGTTCAAAAGTCAATTTTCATTTATAAGCCACAAAAGTATTTTTTAAATATGAAAAAAAGGAAATTGTGATTGACATCTTGCTTTAAACAATTTAACATTATCTTATTGTACCAATAAAAATCAGGTGGCTAGTTACTATAAGTACATATTAACTTATCCTTGCCTTTTTTTGATTAAGCATGCTAGAATGAAATTTTTTCTGTGTTGATGGGATTCCTGTTGGGTTGTGGATTTCTGTTTCATTAAGAATTAAAAATGTCTTCAAGAAGATTGATATGGTAGCAGACAGAACTGGGTTTATTTAGATCCCAACTCCAATATTTTGTGCATGTTTAACCTTCAGCAATTTAGTTAATCCCTGTAATCCTCAATTTCCTCATGGAGTTTAGAGGTAAATTAAAGTGATTACATATTTTCAGTTAAAGTAACTGAATTTTAAAGAATATGGTTACAGGCAATTTAATGAAATATTTTAAATGTATAACCAACATTAGCTGCAATAACATTTACATTAAGTTAAAAAAAATAAAGTCCTAAGGAAATAACCTATCTCTATAGAAAATAAATATGAAATAATGAAGTAAAACATTTTTCAGAAGTTTTGTACATAGCTATGATTTAGAAGTGTAATTTGAAATTTGTAATTAAGTAAAATATTGTGATGTCAATTTTAATAATAATTATTATATTTTTACTCAGTTGAGAGCATGTTTTTTTCTATTTAACTTAGAAATGATATAGTAAATCGGGGAGACCTAAATATTTAATGATCTTAGAAAGAGGAATATTTTCTTGGAAAGGAAAATTAAGTTGAATGCATAGCATAAGGAAGAATCATGAAGGTTTTCTTGTAGTGGGTAATATTATTACTGCCATTTTAGAGATAAATGAAATAATAAGGTGAGTAATATATCCAACAACTCAAAGCTAGTAAGTGCCAACATCTTATTGTCAAAAATTTGTGTGAAACTGGAGATAGGTATGATAATTACCAAAATTAAGAATCTTAGAAGATAAATGTTATAAATATTTCAACTGTAAAATATAGGCAAGCTTTTATTTTGTGTATCTGTCACAATTCCCATTAAGAATTCTAGCTGACCTTGCTTCTTACAAATTCTAAACACTGTCAGGATGATTTAGAACAGTGGAGTGTTTCTGAGGCAGAGAGGTTCATAACGTTTTATTAGATCCCATGGAAGAACATCAAGTTGTTCTGTGCTCCCATGAAAAAGCTAAGAAATCATCTCAGTGAAAATCACTGGAAAGTGGATCTTTTACACTGACAAGGATATAGAGCAATAGTTGGCATTATAGAGGTTTGATGATTTTGAAGAAATACACGTGAAGATACATATCAGTTAAATCATCAAAATTAGAAATTAATAATTATATGCTTCACTACCAAAATATTCCCATGAAACTTTAATTCCACTTCCATGGTGACAGAGAAATGTGGCAAAATTGAGAAATCCTGAGAAGTACAATGCTAAAAGATCAAAAGACGGTGCTGATGTGGTACGAATATTACCAAATAAGAGAAGGAGTTACCACTTCTTGGATGATGTAATGCAGATACTAAGTTCAAGAAACAGTTACCGAGTGCAAGCCCAGGAGAATTATAGGGAAGAGGTGTGTTATCATACCCAGAATATCAGAGGAGGAAACCTCACAGGATGGGGGAACTCTGAGGAGGAATGATAAACCAGGAACTGAACAGGAAACTTCAGGTATGGATTTCTTCCTTTGGTGGAACAGCACAAAAAGCAACTGTTTGATTGTTTCACAATTGTTCTTTGAATCTTGAGAACTATTTTTTTCATGTATTTTACCCAGTGTTTTAGGTTTGTTCGTTTTACAGTCAGAATGGCTAATCTGGTTTTGACTAGAGTTGAAAGTCCAGAAGTCTCTTGCATGAGAATTTACTTAGAAAAGTCAACAACTTTGAAAGATGCTGTAAATATTAGCTTGGACCTAAATATTCAGGAGAAAAAAAGGCTTATTTAGTGGCATTTGAGCTAATATAAATTATTATTATTTTAATTAATTAATTTTACTTAAATCTAGTAAAATTTTAATACAAGTCAATTACATTTTTCAAATTTGAAATTAGAAGTTTATATCATCACCTTTGGGTCTCATATGGATGACTCATTTGTAAACATTTTCTTAAATTACAAAAAAAATAGATTTGCTTCATTTTCATAAACCGTACCTGTGATTTACTTAAAGAATAAGTCTCCTGTATCCAGAGTTGTATCTTAGACCAAAAGTAAATGAATGTTCAGCTGCCTTGGCATTTCTGTTTAATCCTTACTCCAGGAATTGTATGCTTGTCCCTAGGAACAATTATGTCTTCTTCACTGGTTTTCTTATTTCATATATCTTGCAGTTACTAGTTTCTTCTCACTTCTGACAGATTTATATTTCATTTCTATTTGACTTTACCTTACTACATTTAAACTGAATTACATGAGATGGTTTTACTTTGTGTTTGTTAATGTTTAATTGACTTTTTCTTGCCATAAATTGATTAACTTCTCACCCTGACACTTCAACTGCTTTACACTCATTTTAGAGAAGATAGTTCTGTAGGAAGCAACATTTCAATTTAAATTATAAACTCATGAGAGTGTTAAATGTTATTAAAAATACCACAGTGAAGAATGTCAAGAAACTACTTAAAATTCCTTCTCTTTAGGAAAAAATCCCAAACATATAAGAAATTTTAGAGATATTTATTATAATCTGTCCTCTAGTTTTAATATCATTTTACTTACAATATTGTTCATTTTAAAAGAATGTAAGCTTTTATATATTAGCACAGGCCCCAGAGCCTGCACACCCAGTGGACAGTTACAGGTCATGATGGAGCACCACTACCCAACCACCTCCATGAACAGAACACTCAATGGGCAGACGCAGCAGGCACCAGAGCCCTGCTGAAGTTACTCCTCCTCTGTGGAGTGGGACCCTACACAGCTACTCCTCATTGTTTGAAGGTTGGTGTCAGTGATCACAGCCAGTCCTTGTAGTTGATCAGCCTGGTTAATAACCTCCATTGACATATCAACAGCAATCAAGGCTCAGCTACAAGAGGATGGTGTACACAACCCACACTTTGGGCACACCTCCAATAGCCAGTTTGGGTGATAGGGGAGGCTGTGCCACTGGACCCTATAGGACACTTACTATATTAGGCCACTCTTCCAAGCCAGGGGGTCATAGAAACTCTACCCAATATGTAGAAACAAACACAGGAAGACTGCCAAAATGAGGAGGGAAAGAAACATGGCCCAAATGAAAGAACAGAACAAAATTCCAGAAAAAGAGCTAAACAAAATGGACAAGCAATCAACTAGATGCAGAGTTCAAAACACTGGTTATAGGGATACTCCATGAATTTAATAAAAACTTTAACAGCATAAAAAAGGGCATGGAAACCATAAAGAAGAACCAGTCAGAAATGAAGGATACAACTGAAAAAAACAAAACAAAACAATTTACAGGGAATCAACAGTAGAGTGGCTGAAGCCAAGAATCAAATAAGAAATTTGGAATATAAGGAAGCAAAAAACACTCAATCCAAACAAGTAGAAGAAAAAATTAAAAAAAGAAAAAAGCATAGTGTAAGAAGCCTCTTGGACAACTTAAAGCAAACTAACATTCTCATCATGGGGGTGCTGGAGGAGAAGAGAGAGAGAGCAAGAAATGGAAATCTTATTTGAAAATATAATGACAGTAAACTTCTCTAACATGGTGAAAGGAATAAGCATACAAGTCTAGGATACACAGAGAGTCCCAAAGGGCTGGCAAGAAATATTAGAAGTGATGAAAAGCAAGGACATACAACCAAAATAAGCCAGCAAAGCTATCATTTATAATTGAAGAATAGATAAAGAGCTTCCCAGACAAGAAAAAGCTAAAGGATTTCATCACCACAAAACCAGTATTCTAAAAATGTTAAATGGTCTTCTTTAAGCAGAAGATCAAATATATGAACAATAATATGGCAATAAATAAATATATAACAATAATTGATTCTAAACAAAAATAAATGAACAAGCAGAACTGAAAGAGAATCATAGATACAGAGAACATTTTGGTGGTTGCCAGATGGGATGGGGGTTGGGGGTGATGAGCAAAAAAGGTGAAGGTATTACGAAGTACAAATTAGTTGTTACAGAATAGTCATGGGGATATAAATACAGCATAAGGGATATAATAGCCAAAGAATATATATGCATGACCCATGGACATGGACAATGATGTGGGGGTTGCCTGAGGGAGTGGGGAGTCTTGATGGAGGGAGGCAAAGAGGAAAAAATTGGGACAATTGTAATAGCATAAAACACAAAATATATATTCATTGAAAAAAATTTAAGCTTTGCCCAGACACAGTCCAGTATCCAAGTCAGACCCTGTCCAACTTGGGGTGGTTTCTGAAAACAGTCTGAAAAATAAATGACCATAGTCTAAAAGCTCATAATGGAAAAACCTTGACTAGGATCCAAGAGCAACATACCCACTACTTCCAGAGGCAGTAAGAAACAGAGATCAAGGAGCTCAACAAGGTATGGTCTCAAGCTTAGATTTTAAACAAAAATTGCAAAGTTGACCAAAGATGTCAGAAGAGTAAGTGGAAGCTACACTAACTTCCTCCCAGAACTAAACTGGACTTACAACTAAATTACAGAAAACTCATCCTGAATAACAAACTGAACACTAGCTAAGGAGAAGCCTTATAACCAGGGACAGACAGAAGAAGCCACATCATCCAACAGACTGGTAAGGGGTGTGGAGGAGGCATGAGAGGGCTTGCTGAGTACCCACAGGTGATAGCTGAAGTGTTGGAAGGATATTTCAGTGGCCATCAGGTTCTCCCTGAGAAGTGTGAGGTAAAACTCCAAGCTGGGCTCCCAGCCTACAAAACAGAGGTTGGAAAAGAACCCAAATAACATATGGCTGTGAAAAGCTACAGGGTTTCTGTCTACCAGGGAGAGACAGCTAGAGGCACAGAGAGCCTCTTAAGAGCCCAATGCATAAAATTCTGTTTTTAGCCACTTATCTTGGGCTCTGGCAGAGGGAGGGCAGAGTGGACTAGAGATGCTTTGAGGAGAATCTGGGGATGGTGGCTCTGGGGAGAGAACTGAACAAACTGCTACCATGGTCCCTGTGCTGAGTCATTACCCATAGTGCAGGAGCCATCTTTCACACTCAGAGCACTTCCTTCCCAGTTGCATCAGCCTCAGGGGAAGCAATAGCCCCAACCACAGGAATTACTCTGCCCCACCCTGTGGTGCTTAAGCCCTGCTGCTGAAGAGTACAGCTGGAGGACATTCACTGATGTGGATGCCGAAAAAAGCAGATCTTGTTGTGTAGGGTGGTTCTTTCTGCACAAACCCAAACTCAGCAGAGGGAGCCACAAGTTGTGAAACACAGATGGCTCCACACGGGTTGCTCAGAGCCAGTCACATTCAGGGTTTGACTTAGACCTTCACCAGAGTCTCGCAGATCTACCCTTTACGTAAAAGCAAGCACAAAGAGGCAGCCAAAATGGTAAAACAAAGAAACAGCCCCCAAATAAAAGAACAAGAGAATTCTCCAGAAAACTAACCAGTTGAAATTAGGGCACACGATTTATCAGAGTTTAAAGTTATAATTATAAGAATACTCAACAGCATGAAAAAACACATAGAAATGATAAAAAGGAGTCAGTTAGAAATAAAGGATGCAATACCTGAGATAAATAATATGCTTGAATGAATAAACAATAGGTTAGATGAACCAGAGGACTGAATCAGTGATATGAAAGTGAAGATAAAATAAAACATCCAAGCAGAGCAGCATAAAGAAAAAAAAAAGGAATTAAAAAATGAGGAGAGCTTGAGAAATCTTTAAGACAACATGAAGCATAACAATATTTGCATCATGAGAATACCAGAAGGAGGAGAAAGCAAGAGGTCAAGAACCTGTTTGAAGAAATAATGACTGAAAACTTCCCTAATCTGGTGAAGGAAAAAGACACACAGGTCCAGAAAGCTCCAAAAATCCCAAATAAGTTATACCCAAAGAGGCCTACACCATCATAATTAAAATGATAAGTCTTAAAGATGAGAGAATCCTAAAAGCTGAAAGAGAAAAATAGGTAGTTACATACAAGGGAACACCAAATAGACTGTCACCTGATTTCTCAACAGAAACATTCAGGCCAGAAGGGAATGACATCAAATATTTAAGGTCATGAAAAACAAGGATCTAAAATCAACACTACTTTACCCAGTAAGGCTATTATTTAAAATTTAAGTAGAAATAAGGAGCTTCACAGACAAGAAAATGTTAAGGAGTTTGTTAACAGCAAACAAGTACTGCAACAAACATTCAAGGGCTTCCTTTAAGAACAATAAGAAGAAGAAGGAGAAGAAGAAGAAAAAGAGAAAGAAAAAAAAAACATAGGAAAATGGTATAACAATAAAATAGCACTAAATACGTGTCTATCAATAATTGCCTTGAATGTAAATGGCTTAAATGCTCTGACAAAAAAACATAGGGTAGCTGAATGGATAAGAAGAAAATATCCATATGTATGCTGTCTCCAAGAGACCCACCTCAGATCTAAAAATGCATACAGGCTAAAAGTAAAGGGATGGAAAAAGATATTTCATGCAAATGTAGAGGAGAAAAAAGCTGTTGTAACAGTACTTATATCCAACAAAATAGACTTTACAGCCAAGGTTACAGTAAGAGATAACAAAGGACAATACATTAATGATAAAAGGAACAATCCAACAAGAGGATATAACTCTAGTAAACATTTATCCACCCAATACAGAAACATCTGTGGAAAGCAAATCTTGATGGACATAAAGGGAAATGACAAAAATATAATCATAGTTGGCAATTTAACACCCCATTGACTTCAACGGATAGATCCTCCAGACAGAGAATCAACAAAGAGACAGTGATCTTTTACTAGGAAGCAGTAGAATATACACACTTTTCAAATGCATATAGAACACCTTCTAGGATAGACCATGTGTTAGGATACAAAACAAGTCTTAATAAATTCAATAAGATTGAAATCATATCAAGCATCTTCTCTGACCACAATGCCATGAAATTAAAAATCAATCACAAGAAGAACACTGAAAAATACACAAAGACATGGAAGCCAAATATCATGTAATTAAACAATAAATAGTTCAACAGAGATAAAAAATCAAAAGATTCATTGAAACAAATGAAATTGAGAACAAACAATCCAAAAAGCTGTGGCACACAAGGAAAGCAATCCCAGAGGTAAATTCATAGCATTATAGGCCTATATCAAAAAACAAGAAAAAGCTCACCCTGGCTGGTGTAGCTCAGTGGATTGAGCTCGGGCTGGGAACCAGAGGGTCCCGGTTCGATTCCCCGTCAGGGCACATGCCTGGGTTGCAGGCCGGGTCCCCAGTGAGGGCCATGTGAGAGGCAACTATACATTGCTATTTCTCTCCCTCTCAGTCTCCCTCCCTTCCCCTCTGTCTAAAAAATAAATAAATAAAATCTTAAAAAAAAAAGACTTTATAAAAAAAAAAAAAAAAAAAAAAACAAAAAAAAAAAAAAAATTAAAAAAAAAAAAAAAAGAAAACGCTCATGTAAACAATCTAAATTTACACTGACAAGAACTTGAAAAAGAACAACCAACAAAGCTCAATGTGAATAGAAGAAAGGATACAATAAAAACCAAAGCAGAAATAAATGAAATAGAGTCTAAAAAATGATACAAAAATCAATGAATACATGGAGTTGTTCTTTGAAAAGATAAATAAGATTGAAAAACCTTTAACAAAATTCATCAATACAAAAAGACAACCCAAATAAATAAAATAAGAAATGAAATAGGAGAAATAACAACTGATACCAAAGAAATAATGAGGACTTTAATAAAATATTATGAAAAATTATATGCCAACAAACTAGTCAACCTGGATGAAATGAATAAATTCCTAGAAACATACCATCTTACAAAACTAAATCAGGAAACTCAGAGAATATGAATAGATAGATTATACCTAGTGCAATGTAATAATCAAAATGTTAATAATCAAAAAACTCACAATAAACAAAATCCCTGGACCAGATAGCTTCACAGGTGAATTTTACCAAATATTCTGAGAGACTTACACCTCTACTTCTCAAACTATTTCAAAAAATTCAAGAGGAGGAGAAGCTCCCAAGCTCATTTAATAAAGCCAGCACTATCTTAATCCCAAAACAGGTAAAAACACTAATATATATATATATATATATATATATATATATATATATATATATAATCAGCCAATATCCCTATTGAGCATAGGTGATAAAATTCTCAACAAAATATTAACACACTGAACACAACAGTGAATCAAAAAGATCATATAACGATGAGTGGGATTTATTCTGGGAATGCAAGGTTGGAACAAAATTCACAAATCAATAAATGTGACTCACCACATAAACAAAATGAAGAATAAAAACCATATGATCATATCAACAGATACAGAAAAAGAATTTGATAAAATCCAGCACCGATTTATGATAGAAACTCTCAGCAATGTGGGAATAGAGTAAACATACCTTAATGTAATAAAGACCATATATGACAAACCAATTACCAGCTTCAATACTCCATGGTCAAACACTACAATATTCCTTTTAAGATCAGGAACAAGACAGCGATGTCTACTTTCACCTCTCTAATTCAACATAGGACTGGAAGTCCTAGTCACAGAAATCATACAAGAAGTATGAAAAGATATCTATATTGTAAAGGAAGAAGTAAAACTGTCTTTATTTACATATGACATGACACTGAACATAAAGAATCCCAAAGATTCCACCAAGAAACTAATAGAACTGATAATTGAATTCAGCAAAGTAGTAGGATACAAAATTAATACTCAGAAATTTGCTTTTTTATATGCCAATAGTGAACTAACGGAAAGTAAATTTAAGAAACAATTCCAGCCCTGGATGGTGTAGCTCAGTGGACTGAGCACGGGCTGGGAACCAGACAGTCCCGGTGCAATACCCAGTCAGGGCACATGCCTGGGTTGTGGGCCAGGTCCCCTGTGAGGGCCATGTGAGAGGCAACCATACATTGCTCTTTCTCTCTCTTTCTGTCTCCCTCCCTTCTCCTCTCTCTAAAAATAAATAAATAAAATATTTAAAAAAAAAGAAACAATTCCATTTACAATTGCTTCAAAAAGAATAAAATACCTAGGAATAAACCTAACCAAGGACATAAAAGACCTGTACTTGGAAAATTATAAAACACTGAAGAAATAAATTGAAGAAAGTGGAAATAAGTAGAAGCACATACCATGTTCACAGATAGGAAGAATTAACATTTTTTTAAGATTTTATTTTTATTTATATTTAGAGAGAGGGGAAGGGAGGAAGAAAGAGAGAGAGAGAAACATCAATGTGTGGTTGCCTCTCACATGGCCCTCACGGGGACCTGGCCTGCAACCTAGGCATTTGCCCTGACTGGGAATCGAACCAGGACCCTTTGGTTCCCAGCCCACGCTCAATCCACTGAGCTACACCAGCCGGGGCAGAATTAACATTTTTAAAATGTCTGTACTACCCAAACGAATTTATAGATTCAGCACAACTCATATCAAGATTCCAATGATATGTTTCGCAGAACTAGAACAAATATTTCAAAAATTAATATGGGACCACAAGAGGCCCTGCATAAAAACAGCAATCCTGAGATAGAGGAACAAAGATTGAAGACTCACCCTGCATAATATCAAACTATATTATAAGTCGATAGTAATCAAAACAGCATGGTACTGGTGTGAAAACAGACACATTGATCAATGAAATAGAATAGATAGGCAAGAAATTACTCAACCACTTTATAGTCAATTAATATTTGACAAAGAAAGCAAGCAAATACTATGGACTAACGATGTTTATTCAATAAAAGTGCTGGAAAATTGGACAGATACATGCAGAAAAATGAAACTAGACCACGTTTTTATATCACACGCAAAGATAAATTCAAAATGGATTAAAGACTTAAACAATAGAATTGAAACCATAAAAAATTCTAGAAGAAAATATTAACAACAAAATCTTGGACATAGCTCATAACAATATCTAATCGATATATCTCCCCAAGCAAAGGAAACAAAAGAAAAATAAACAAATGGGACTACATCAAACTTAAGTGTTTTTGCACAGAAAAGGAAAACATCAGCAAAATAAAAAGTACAACCCACGGAATGGGAGAACATATTCACCAATATGTCTGATAAGGGGTTAATATCCAAAATGTTTAAAGAACGTACAAAACTCAACACCAAATAAACAAACAACTCAGTTAAAAAATGGGCAAAGGAGATGAACAGACACTTCTCCATAGGACATACAGATGACCAATAGACATATGAAAAGATGCTCGACATCATTGATCATCAGAGAAATGTAAATTAAAACAGCAATGAGATATCATCTCATGCCTGTTAGAATGGCTATCAGCAATAAATCAGCAAACAAGTGCTGGTGAGGATGTCAATAATGGGGGACTCTTTTGCATTATTGGCAGGAATGCTAAGAGTGCAACCACTGTGGAAAGCAGTATGGAGATACCTCAAAAAATTAAAAAATTGATCTTCCTTTTGATCTAGTGTTCCCATTTCTAAGAATATATTCAAAGTAACCCAAGACCCTAATTCAAATAATAATAATAATAAGCACCCCTATGGTTATTGAAGCCTTATTTACAATTGTCAAGATATGGATGTCCAAATGTCCATCAGTAGATGAGTGGATAAAACAACTGTGGGATACTTACACAATGGAATACTATTTGCCTATAAAAAAGAAGAAAAATTTACATTTTGGAACAGTATGGATGGACCTGAAGGACATTGCACTAAGTGAAATAAGCCGTGCAGAGAAAGACAAATATCATATGATTTCACTCATATGTGGAATCTAATGAACAAACTGAGCTAACAAGCAAAAGGGAGACAGACTTATAGATAGAGGGCAGGATGAAAGCTAAGACAGGGAGATTAGGTGGTGGAGGGAATGAGCCAAAGGGGTAAAGTACTGATGGACATGGACAACAGTGTGGTGATTGTGGGAGGAGGGTTATAAGGAGACTAAATGGTGATAGAAAAAATATAATAAAAGTAATTAATGAATTTAAAAAATACAAGATTTTATATAGTAGCTGGTAAAATTTTTTAAAACCTCACCTAAACATACATTGTTTTCATTACTTCACTGGTACCATTGTCTATATGAATGTAAATATGTAAGTTAAAAAAATATATAACCAATGCTAAATCATATGTGTATTCATCAAACTATTTTGGAGCTTTCTACTTTACAAGTCTGTTCTAATCATTGAGGAAAAGTTGGAGTACAAATGTTCTCTACTTTCAAGCGATGTACAGCTTATTAAGTAGAGCACAGTGAAAATATTATAATATTTCATTGGAATAAAGTCATATAAAAATAATGCATATAGTGCCCTGGTGAGATAGCTCAGAGTGTTGTTCTGATATGCCACATTTGCAGGTTCGATCTCTTTTCAGAATACATTCAAGAAGCAACCAATGCATGCATAAATAAGTATTAAAACAAATCGATATTTCTCTCTCTCCCCCTCCCTTCTCTCTCTCTAAAATCAATAAATAAAAGAAAGAACATTGCATACGTAAGTAAAAAGAAAACCACAAAATAGTTATATCTGAATAAATACTTCAAGAAAATTAATATAGGGAAGGGAAAGCATAAAGTGTGTAAAAAGTGTTAAATTTCATATCACTAGACCAGTTGCGTAAGGTAGGATGAAGGGGAGAGCATTTCAAAAAGAGAAAGCAGAACTGAAGCTATAGAAATTAAGAAGCACAGATTATATTAAGGAATTTATGGCAGTTCAGTAAGACTAAAACACAAACGAGTAGGAAGAGATAATACTGGGAAGACTAGGGCAGGACGATGAAACTCTTCCAACATAACAGTAGACAAACTTATCCTATAGGGAAGTAAAATACAACAGAATATTATAAACAAGCGTGTGACATGATAAAATATTTATCTTAGTTGTACTGAAAACAAAGATTTAGAAGAGAACAAGATCGTTAGAGGAGAACAATTAAGATGTACAGAAGAATATGCAAACACATGCTAGAGTGTGAGCACTTTCTACCCTAAGGGCCTTAGGGCTTTTAAAATTTTGTGTGAAATAAAACCCCAGGATATTTCATGTGATTAGATTACAGAATCACACAGCAATGCAAGGATCCCAAGTTCCAAAAAGTATTCTAAATAAGAGGAAAATTATTTTCTTCTGTTAGTGATTGGGAAAATCTGTTTCAATCATATTTGATCAACTGGCTTCATTAGAAATTATACATAATATTTCCAGTTGAATATTAAATGTGAATCTGTCAGATTTCATTAGCATTATTCAGGTAGTTATATCAGTTTCACTCTTTTAAAGTCAAAACAACCTATTCACTAGATAAGATCAGCTAATTTTTTTTCCCAAATTACAGTTAAAATAACTGTTTTTCAATTGTTTGGTAGTGATTTTCGAAAAAAAGAAATTATAATAACAACAAAAAATCAGCTATAAAACACACATTTACAGTACATGCTTCAAACACAATGTAATGTGAATCTGGAATTGAAGAAAATTTAATCACCATATAAATGTAATCTGAGAAGAAATACTACTTTTGGTAATAATGTTACACCATTTGTAATTTTTAGTCATTTATATTATTTTTACATAAAATCAACTCAATGTAATTTTTGGAGTATATAACATTCATATAGGCCACTTTATATACAGTACAACTCTGAGATATGTAACATGATTCTGAATTAGAAGTTACTAGTAACTAGTTACTAGTTGACTGATCTTTATTTATAATGTTGACTTCAGCTCCATCGATGGTCATAGTGATCTTCATTCAAATGTGTTTTTCTTTTTTTTAAAAAATGTACTTTGAAAGTGCTCAGTTTTATTTGTCTTTAGGTGTTGTTTTGAAACAGTTCACCATAGTTGTATATTTAAGATGCAAATATTTGATATTGCTTAAATGTATAAGCAAGGGCAGTTGAAAATGATAACATATGAATACACTTCTTGAGATAATCAGACAGAAACTGGAGCCTTCTAATCATGGCAATCCTAAACAAGTGTGAATTATTTTTTTTATAAAAATAAAGCTTATTTCTTGAGAAACTATTTGAAGTTGTATTATCATAAAAATACTATATCATTGAAATCATGAAGCCATTTACACATTAACTAGCAAGCAATGAAATGGCCCATGTTCTATTCAAACCTACTGGTTAACCTTATGACCTGATAGTTTTGGTAATATGAAAGAATATTAACATCAGAGACTCTGAGTAGACCAATAAAATCCTCTCATTCCCTTTGGAGAATAAGGACGACTAAATATAATCAATGAGTAAACTCATTGGTATAAACTCATGGTATAAACTCATTTTTCTGGAGATCTTTTTTTCCCCCCACAGATACTTATATCAGGTAACTGTTCACCTAATTCTGTTATTACAGTTATACCTCTCTGAAAAAGGAACAGAGTTAGTGATGAAAAAGGCAAAACTTGAAATTGCACAATTAATTATAAGCCATTTCTCCTATACCTATATATTATACCTAAGAGAGCCTGAGCTTAAAGGTTATATTACTAATTCTCTGTTCAAATGGTACTTTTATTACCCGTTAAATATCTCTCAGTGTGTGATTATTTTTACCCTTGACTTAGAAATGGTGAACCTGAGACATTAAAAATGGGTTAGTGGCTCTAAATCACACAATGCATAAAAACTCCCAACTAATGTTTTTTACAAATTGCTTGGCATCCACATACATTCAAAAATGAGTATATAACTTCAGGAAAAACAAGTTAAATAAACTTATACAACAGTAAATTTATAAAATACAGATTCATACATTCATTTTTGGTTTAACATCTTTATCTTGACAACCATTGAGCTACTTCTATCGTGAGGAAACTCCCAGTATATTCATCTGTTTGTAGTCCTCCATATGCACCAGCACACACCTTCAAGTTTATAGAAATGAGTATATTTTATGAGAAATGTTTGCATTATGCAATAATAAAGAAAAAGGATATCCCTGGCTTAGAAAAAGAGTCCAGTTGATCCTTAAACTGTGGATTAGGGGTGCTGACCCCCATGCAGTTGAAAATCCATATAACTTTGACCCCCTTCCCCCCAAGACCTTAACTAGAAATACTCTCCAATGGACTGGAAGCCTTACTGATAACAAACCATAGATTAACACATATTTTGTGTATTATATGTATTATATACTTTATTCTTATAGTAAGCTAAAGAAAAGAAAAACGTTATTAATTAAATCATAAAAAAGAGAAAATACATTTTCAACATTTATTTTTAAAATTTTGTTTTAGAGGACCCACACAATTCAAATCATGTTTTTCTTTTTTCAAATTTATTTATTTATCTGCTTATTGTTCAACTAGAGTCGTCTCCATTTTCCCCCAACCAAGCCCCCCCACCCCACCCATCCTTATCTCCCACCCTCAACCCTTCCCCCCTTTGTCTTTGTCCATGGGCCCTTTATTCATGTAGCTACATGATCCTTTCCCTTCTTTCCCTCATTATCCGCCTCCCACCTCACTCTGGTTACTGTCAGTTTGTTCTTTATTTCCATGTCTCTGGTTGTATTTTGATTGCTTGTATGTTTTATTGATTAGGTTCCACTTATAGGGGAGATCATATGGTATTTGTCTTTCACCACCTGGCTTATGTCCCTTATAATCCTCTCCAGTTCCATCCATGCTGTCACAAAGCATAGGAGCTCCTTCTTTCATTCTGCTGCATAGTATTCCAGTGTGTAAATTTACTACTGTTTTTTGATCCACTAATTCACTGATGGGCACTTAGGTTGCTTCTAGCATTTGGCTATTGTAAATTATGCTGTTATGAACATTGGGGTGCATAGGGTCTTTTGAATTGGTGTTTCGGTATTCTTAGGGAGTAATCCCAGCAGTGGAACTGCTGGGTCAAAAGACAGTTCCATTTTTAGTTTTCTGAGGAAATTCCATACTGTTTTCCACAGTGACTGCACCAGTCTGCATTCCCACCAACAGTGCACTAGGGTTCCCTTTTCTCCACAACCTCGCCAGCACTTGCTGTTTGTTGATTTGTTTATGATGGCTATTCTGACCTGTGTGAAGTGGTATCTCATTGTAGTTTTAATTTGCATCTCTCTGATGGCTAGTGATGCTGAGCAAACTTTCATATGTCTCTGAGCCCTCTGTATGTCCTCCTTGGAGAAGTGCTTGTTCAGGTTCTTTGCCTATTTTATAATTAGGTTGTTTTTCTTCCTGGAGCGGAGTCATGTGAGTTCTCTATATATTTTGGAGAGCAAACTCTTGCCTGAGGTATCATTTGTAAATATATGATTTTCTCATTCATTTTCCCATGAGGTTGGTTCCTTTTTGATTTTCCTGATGTTTTCTTTAGACATGCAGAAGCTTTTTAGTTTGATGTAGTCCTCTTTGTTTATTCTTTATATCCCTTGCCCTAGGGGAGGTATGGGTGAAAATATTGCTGCTTGGGATATCTGAAATGTTCCTGCCTCTGTTCTCTTCTGGGACTTTTATAGTGTCACGTCTTATATTTAAATCTTTTACCCATCTTGAGTTTATTTTGCTGCACAGTGTAAGTTGTGGTCCAGTTTCATTTTTTCATATATACTTGTCAGATTTCCCAACACTATTTATTGAAGAGGTTATTTTTACTCCATTTTATGCTCCTGCCCCCTTTGTCAAATAGTGATTGACCATAGAGATATGAGTTTATTTCTGGGTTCTCTATTCTGTTGCATTGGTCTACATGTCTACTCTTATGACAGTACCAGACTGTTTTGATTACAGTGGCCTTGTAATATATTTTGATGTCAGGTATTATGATCCCTCCTACTCTGTTCTACTTTCTCAAAATTTCTGGGGCTATTTGCAGTCGTTTATGGTTCCATATAAATTTTTGAAATGTTTGTTCTATATTTGTGAAATATGTCATTGGTATTTTAATATGGGTTGCGTTGAATATGTGAATTGCTTTGGGTAATATGGACATTTTCATGAAGTTAATTCTTCTAACCCATGAACATGATATATACTTTCTTTTTTATTGTTGTTGTTTTTGTTTTCCTTAATTTCTTTCTTCAGTGCTGTGTAGTTTTCTGAGTGCAGGTCTTTTACTTCTTTGGTTAGGTTTATTCCTAGGTACCCTATTTTTCTTGTTACTATAGAAAATCAGATTGTTTTCCTGATTTTTGTTTCTTATATTTTACTGTGGTGTTACATTATTTATAATTTATTGTGGGTTTACAAATATGCCCTTGATTTTTGAATACTGATTTTGTATCCTGTTGCTTTGCTGAATTCACTTATTAGTTTGAGTATTTTTTTGGTGGAGTCTATAGGGTTTTCTAAGTACACTATCATGTAATCTTCAAACAATGACAGCTTTACTTCCTCCTTTCCAATTTGGATGTCTTTTATTTCTTTTTCTTGTCTGAATACTGTGGCTAGGGCTTCCAATACTATGTTAAATAGAAGTGGAGAAGCAGACATCCTTTTCTTGTTCCTGATCTTAGTGGGAAAGATTTTAGTTTTGCCTGTTGAGCCCATTGAGTATGATGTTGACTGTAGGTTTTTCATATATAGCCTTTATTATGTTGAGGCCTCCTCCCTCTACTCCCACTTTGCTGATTTTTTTCTCATCGTAAATGGGTGCTGTATCTTTTCAAATGCTTTTCCACATCTATTGATATGATCATGTGACTTTTGTCTTTGCTTTTGTTTATGTGATGTATTTTGTTTGTTGATTGCAAATACTGTACCATCCTTGCATCCCTGGGATGAATCTCACTTGACCATGGTGTATGATCTTTTTAACTTATTGCTGGGTGTGGTTTGCCAATATTTTGTTGAGGACTTTAGCATCTATGTTTATCAGCGATATTGGTCTCTAGGTTTCTTTCTTTGTTGTGTCTTTATCTGGTTTTGTGATTAAAACATTTTTGATATGCATGTGTGTACAGGTTTTTCTGTCAACATAATGTTTTATTTATTTTGGTTAAATACCAAGAAATAGAATACTGGATCATATGACAAGTGTATATTTAATTTTTATTTTAAATTGCCAAATACTTTTCAAAGTACCATTTTTCATTCTCAAAATCATATGTGAGAATTCCAGTTACTCCAATCATATAAAATGATGTGATGACAATGTGTTTTTAACTTGCATTCCACTAATGATTAATAATATTGAGCATCTTATCTTGTGTTTTTTGGTCATACATATATTTCCTTTGCTGAATACTCTTTTTAAACTTTTTGCTAAATTTTCAAATTGGATGATTTGTTTTCGTATTCTTACATTTTGAGCATTTAGCTTCAACAAGTATAAATTTTGCAAACGTTTTCACCTAGTTTATGGGTCACCTTCTCACTATTTTTTTTTTTTAATATAGGCGTTCCAAAACACCCAGATTTATATTTTTGAATTTTGATGAAATCCAATGTATAGTGTTTTTATTGTGCTTGTGTCATGGTGTGTAAGAATTCTTTCACAAGTTTAAGATTACAAAGATATTCTCCTGAATTTTCTTAAGAAAATGTTATGACTTTTACTGTTGCTTTGTATTCATAATATAATTTGAACATATTTCAGATGCTCTGAACAATGGCTATTGTTCAGTTGATATTAACAGACATATCTGATTTTGGAGCTCCTTTTGTTGGAAAGAATATGTTTTCTCTAATAATTGCTGGGTTCAGTGAAAGGAAAACAATTAACTGTACATATTTAGTACTATTTCTGGACATTATTCTGTCCCATTGGTCATGAATGCCTAAATTAGCTTTTTATTGTTGCTTCATAAACTCCTAAAATCAAAGAATATAAAGTTTCCAAATTGTTCTTTTGTTTCAAAATTATTTTGGCTACTGTACTTTGCATCTGTATGCAAATTTAACTAGCTTCTTTATTACTACAACATCATTTCTGATGCTGTGATCATGACACTAGAACTACAAATTAAATTCAAAGAATCTTACAGTCCTTGAAGGTGTTATTTCTATTTTTTTTTTTTTTAGGTTTTACTTGGATCTCTTCCTCAATATTTTCATGTTATTAGATTATAAAATATCACAGAGCTTTGTAGACTATAATTAATATTTTAAAATGATTTTGGCACTATTATAAATGTTAGTTTAATTTTTTCTAAATTAACACTTCTCTATTGTTAGTACATAAAAAACACCTGACACTTATGTGTTGGCCTTGAATCCTATGAACTTTTAAAATTAATTTATTAGTTCATTAACATTTTAGTAAATTCTTTGGTATATTTAATGAAGACAATCATGTTATTTATGGATAAAAATAGTTTCATTTTCTTCTTTACAATTAACATGTCTCCCCCTTTTTTTTCTTCCCTCACATTATTGCACTGACTAAGGCATTCAGTATGTTTTTAAAGAAGATCAGTGAGGCCAAACATGCTTTTCTCTTTCTTGACTTATGGGAAACATTAGCCATCAGTATTTCATTTTTAGATACAGTGTTAGTCATTTTCAGGTCCCCTTTATTAGATTGAAGATAACCCCTTATTTTTCTAGTTTATAGATTAACATCTGGAAAGACACTATATATTATTCTGTTGAAACTGTAACAATTTTTTGTCTTAATTTCTTCTGAAGATTATATAGTTTTTCACTGTTAGTCTTACAACTTCAACATAGATAATGAAGACATAGAAATTGTCAAATATTTTGTTCACCTTAGTTCAGTTATCAATTAAAATGAAAACTGCAGCCAAGGAATCAAGAGAAGCTTGTGCCTCAGACGGACAGTAAAAAAGAATTAGGAAAGATCACCAAGAGCAAAGATGGGCTATTAGAGATCAAGGCTAAAATCACTCACACACTCCTGTTCTCAATTACTGCGTACAGATGTGAAAGCTGGACAGTGAAGAAGGCTGGTGAGAAAAACATGGTTCATCTGCAATATGTTGTTGGAGAAGAGCTCTACAGTAGACAACCTCGACCTCCATAAAGATAAACACATGCGTCCTACAGCAATTTAAGTCTGAAACATTGTTGGAAGCAAAAGTGACACAACCCGAGCTATTCAAATGTGGGCTCATAACTGGCAAAAATAGAAGACAGCAATAAAAAAGAAGACCGAATATGAGGGATTGACTCCATGAAAGAAGCCATAGGCTGAGTTTACAGGAGCTGGACAGGGGTGTGAAGGACAGAACATGTGGTCATCGTTCATTTACAGGGTTGCCAGGAGTTGAAGCCAACTCAATGGCGCATAGCACACATGGTAAAATACAGTACTTTTAAGAGCTGTATTGAGGTGAAATATACACAAAAAAATCATTCAAAAGTAGTATTTAATGATTTTTAAGCAAAATTTCGAGTTTTACACTACAATTCAACTTTGGAATATTTTCATCACTCTCAAAAAAATCCAGTGCACCCCTTTGAAGTAATTTCTCAGTCCTATCTTTATAATCTGATGATTGCTAATCTCCATTCTGTCTCTGTATTTCATGTCAATTTGTAATTAAGAAAACACATGTTTTTTTTGAGCCTGGATACTTTGACTTAGTCTAATTGTGTCCGTGTTCATCCATACTGCAGCATGTATCAGGAGTTTATTTTTATTGTTAACTAAAATTCAATTGTAAAATTTTTCTGATTAAAACTATGTTTTACAAATATAAGATCATAAATAGAAACATATTAAATAAATAATAGTTCTGAGTTTGGCAAAGAACCACTTGAAATTGATTTTTTGTGATTATTTATTGTGAGAAGTATAGCTTGGTTTTTAATCCATTTTAACGGTTGCATCTTGTGTCAGTGAAATTAGAGATCAGCTACACGATCTATCTTCATCTGTGAGAGAATCAATAGCAAGTCATTGTAATTATATTTTTCAGGTTAACAAATAGTCTCCTAGTAATGGAATGCAATTATTATAAATTAATAACTATGAATTAAACATGTTTTCCACAGGAATTCTAATAATGGTGTTTTATATCTTCTGCCTCACATATGATTGATTTATTAACCATTTCTTACATTTATTAACACAATTAAGAAAATTTATACACAAATGCCATTTTTTAATGCAAAACACATTAGACAATTTATTTTCATTTATTTTCTATTTTCTTCCATTCTCTGAATCTAAATTGAACTGTTCAATACCATCTACACTCAGATTTGTCATAATATAAATCTCCCATAGTAGAAAAAAGAAATATTTACACCATTTCAAATCTTCATGTATTGGAACACACTCATTTCTAAACTCACAACTTTTGAAAATTCAACATGTTATGGGATATTTTATATAGAATATTAAATTTTTACAAGATTAGTAAAATAATTAATTCCATTTCTCTGTTCATCTACCTCATTTAATTTTGGGGATTTTTGAAGAGTTATAGAATTGTCTTCAGAAACAATAGCTACAGTGCTGTATTGCTTTATCTTGTGTGTGGCTATAAATAATATTTGGTATGACATAATTATAAGAATATGGTGACAATCTTAAAACTTAAAGCCATCCTTGAATATATGAGTTTTATGGTATGAGTGTAATTGTTAATATGGATAAGAAAGAATAAGTTAAATGAATAGAAAATTTGACGCATAGTTTATGAATATTCAGACTCAGAGATTGGTCTTTTAAAAGTAGAATTATAAAATACAGAAATCAGATAACCGAAAATTAGCAGAGTAGCAATATTACTGTAAAGTTAAACATGAAAGATCTCACTACTTTTATCAAATCTACTGAACATGTCATGGCAGAGGCTCAGTTTGCCAGTCTAACCAGTTTCCTCGTATTCCATGTACACCATTTAGACTACAATTCTCTAGACTCCTCTACACTATGATGTGACCAATTATCTGAGTTCCTGATATAAGAAAATAAATAGAAACTGCAAGTGCCACTTCCACACCATGGCTGTGATGAACATCTATGTGTCTCCCTAGGTGCAAGTGTTGCAAAAACATTAAATGATGGTGGAGTGACAAGAATTAAGTTCATTAATGGCAGTTTATAATGAGTTCAGCCATTCCATTTGGGTCTATTTATTATAGCAGTTAGAACTATTCCACCATCACTAGATCAAAGCTTGCTGTATTTTCTTGTATTTAGTTTTACATGTGAAGAATTATGAAAATCTGTCCTGAATTGTGTTGTGAGTTCCCAGTTTATCCTGTCTGGCTTCTCCTAAGAAAATTTTTCAAAACTTGATATTTCAGAAAGTCACTAGGAATAGATGCTTTCCACTAAATGTTCATGAAATACTTTGATTTATTTAGATTTGAAGAATCAGGCCTCACATTAGTTACAGAAAGGTATCATTCATATTATGTTTTCTCTTTCCTTTTTATTCGTTTTGCGAGGTTTTATTTTTTCACACTGGAAACCAAAACGTTTTATTTCATATTATTCTACCTCCATTTCAACAACCATTTTCTTCTGATTTTGCTCAGTTGCCTTGACATTTTGAAATTTATTAGTACTTTCCTACCATGACAAGGATTTTCAGAGAGCTCCAAATTACTTGTTCTTACTCGATCTAAACAATGATTTCTATTTTTCATTTGCATTTTGAAATTAATTTTTGATTTTCAAAACCCGTATCCATTTCTCACCCACTTCATAAAAGAAAAATATATGCATCTTTTCTTTTACTATCTGATTTTAAATACAATGTATATTCATTTTTATTTTATTAAGATTCACAAAGCATACTGTTATATTTTTAATTCTATTTACCACATTATAATAAAGTTTTATTTTTTAAGTTTTGGCATAGTGATCTGTATCCACAGTTTTAAATCTCTGACACCGGTGTGGTCACCTCTCTCCCAACCACACTGGCCTTGGTCTCCTCCAGGGGACAATCAGACCTTGGTGCATTCCCTATTGTAGGGTTTGTCAAACTATGGCCTTGATATATCCACCCTACAACTCCTGTTTTTAAATAAAATTGCATTTGAGCATAACCACACACTTTTATTTTTATTCATTCATGACTGCTTTTTCCTTTTATGCTTCAATGGTAAGAGAACTCAATGGCACACACATTCTAAATTATTTTTATTATATATTTATTATGCATTATACACATATAAAAAGTATATGATACTTATCCACTGCACTTGACATTAGGGGCTGGAGCAGATCCAGTTGGTTTGCATCTGAATGGACCCGTAGAGGCTGCATTTTCACAGCAGCTGCCCGCAAGTGTTGGTTAACAAAATCCAAAAGTATAAGGAGATTGATGTTTTATGGGGCACACATTGCCCAAGGAGAAACTGAAATGGAAAGGAGGCCTCAGATAATTATCTATTCTGTAGTCAATTGCCTGTTTCTGAGGCAAGCAGTTTCCCTACAGTTTATGTAAAACTCCCCCCTGCAATAAAGCGCTCAGCTGTAATTACCTGTGAAGTTGTGGCCCGCCTGCTTCCCTGTCTCACACATTTCCTCATTTTTTACTCTCTAGAAAGTCCACCCCTCCTATAAAATATCAACATCTACCCTTTGCTTTGGGTTCTCTATTTTTAAGCAATCAGGTTAGGACATTGCCTATTTCTTTTTTATCATAAAATTTCCCTTGGGATCCCTAAAATATCATGTTTTTGATGTTGTTGCTATTTTCCATTTTATTTTCTGAATTAAGATCAACAGTTATTAATTCTTAGCACTTTTTTTAATCAGATATGTATGTAGAGTGTTCCTGATCCACACATCATTCATTCGTGTGCTAAAGATATTTCCTCCAAAATCAGGATTTATTGTACAGCATGAAAAGCTTCGTCTTTGTACTAGTTTCTAATGTGTAGCACTTGCTCATTTCGGTATAGTATAAGCTGTGAAGGCACGGAACAGTGGTTGCATTTGTGGTTCTTTTTATAAATTAAGTTAGATAAATGGCTAAAATCGTTATTGTACTTTTCTGTCGGGCTCAGATACTCCCTGACTCTGCACTGAGTGACGCCCTTGACACCAGCATACCCCTCTGCACGGGAGACTGCCTGGCCTTTCCTCTTTCACTGGGTGCTTATTGTGTTCATGGAGCTGTAGGTCCGCAAACTGTCTATGAGGAGTGGGGTTTAAGAGACAAAATATTTGACATTTCAAATATTCCCCATGTGATGAGGTGAAGGCAGTATGCTTCTCAAGCCCAAGAAGCTTTTGTATCCTGAGTAGGTGCAAACAAATAAATAGATAAAGAAAAATTCCCTACTTCCACTAAAGTCCGTATATGTTCTATTATATATTGGTCTTTTTCCTATACTTTTTTTTTTATTTTTAAAGGGTTTTATTTATTTATTTTTAGAGAGAGGGGAAGGGGAGATGAAAGAGAGGGAGAGAAACATCAATGTGCGATTGCCTCACACCTGACCCCCACTGGTGACCTGGCCTGCACCCCAGGCATGTGCCCTGACTGGGAATCAGACCTGTGCTGTGACCCTTTGGTTCGCATCCTGCACTCAATCCACTGAGCCACACCAGCCAGGGCTGTTCTATTATATCATAAAAGAAAATGTATGACCTAAGTCTGCAGTTGAAAAACTATTCCTAGCATCTGTCATATAGTTTTCTTTATCCCTTTAGGAGCTATTGCCATCACAATGCACTGGTTTTGTGGTGTCTTTACGAGTCTGTTAATGAAAAGCTAGGAAAGGGTACGAATGCAGTGCTGGCATGCCCCCAGTTTGAACATGTATCAGTCTTGCTGGTAAAATTTGTTAGCAGAGTCAGAACAACTGCTGAGTTATTGTCCTTCAGATTTCAAAACAATTCACTGCCTGTGCCAGAGTCTGCGAAGAGCTTCATTGTATTGTGATAATCCTTCATTTCAGACGTGTCTATTGTCCTCTTGTCCCAGAACCTCCCTAAGAAACTTGGAAAGTTAGTCTTTTGAGTAAATAAATAAATAAATAAATAATCAAGAAAAATAGGTCTAGTATCAATTTAAGTCAGGTATAATCAGGTTCTCTGAATGAAGCAAAGGACTTTCACAATCAATGAAATGAAAAACAACTTAATAGTTGAAAACAGTAATTTGAACCCTCTAAGAAGTGCCTGAAAAGAAGGTATCTATGGCCACAGACTGTTGATTAGTTACCAAATTTAAAGTAGAATTGTACAATGTCCTAATCAGGAAAACTATTAAAAATGCTTCTCTAAGGAAAAATAAAACTGAGTCTTTGAAACCAGATTTCATTTCTTTATAGCGTGAAAAGCCAGAAAACCCTCCTTATGTTACTCTGAGGAAGAAAGGGATGATCTAGAAATATCCAGTCAAAATGTTATCCAAAAATAAAAGTTTTCAATGCAAACATCATAGAATACCGGATTCTAGAAGCCCCATGAAAGTTTTGGTGGAAAATGTTGGAGTAATATAATCTTAAAGAAAACAGGTATATTATTTCAGAATTTAGAAAAACAACATTATAAACTTAAGTACAGATTAAAAAATAAAACAAACTTCAAGAAGAAAATATGAAAAAGTACATAAAAGTGAAAAATCAAGGTATTTATTAGTTGAAGATAATAATGCTTAAAGCACTACTACTTATAACATTTTACGAATTAGTACTGTAATTATTCTCATGCTTAAATATGAAAAACAAGAACAGAAAATTTACTACACAAATAGTATTTATTTCTAAGAAGAAAGGGCTAAAAGAATGAGAAATGAAGATAAGGCATTTTTATTTTTATTTAATGCTTTTCTGTATTTCAAAGTATTAAAATGAATATGGAGAATACTGTAGTAATAAAAAGTTATTAATATAAAAATTAAAATTTTACAGTAAATATGTTAATAAACAAATATTAAAAGATAAACAAATCTATAAAAATTTCTTAGGAAATTGTATTGGCCCATGATTCAGTAATAGCTGTGGATAATCCAGTGTGTCTAGCTCAGTTTAAAGGAGGAAATGATAAAACTTTCTGCAGACTGAGTTATTTTTACAGAATCGCAGGTTTCCTAAGTCTTTCCTAGTTCCTTATGTAATAGACAATTGGTTGTATAATCAGGAAAGGATCAAAATGAACCATTAAAACAAGAGCCAATTTCATTATTTCAATAAGTATTTATTTCATAAATTTTAGGTTATAAAAAACCATCTGTGAACAAAATGCTTCCCCTAAATTACAGTACATTCTATTTGAGAAGATAAAAAATAAACAGAAAAAAATATGATATGATGCTAGAAAAAGTGATATGAGCACTATGCATTTGCCCCCTGAGGTCTTCTGGCCATAATACCTACTCACCAACAAATACTTAAAGGACAAATATGGATTGAAAGCTACTGGACATTTGTATCATCCTCATATTGATTCGAGCTATAAGTATTATTTTTTAACAAGTGGTATAAATGGAGAAAAACAACAATAAATTCATTTTTTTTTATAATTAATTGGTAAAAGGTATATAAACTTAGCACCATCATAATACATACTTATAACTGGGACTTCATTGTGCTTCAGTTACAGGTGCAAACTTCCTTTGTCTACAATCCAAGCAGCTACTAAATTACTAATAATGATACTTTTTTTTATAAAAATTCAAATTTAAATTATTTGGAAAATATTTCTTTGCCATTTTCAAAGTACTATTTGTTTTAAATCATATAAACCCCACTTTAGGAGGATTGGTTATATGCTTTTCTATACAGTAGATACAAATACCTCATACAGACCTAAACAGTTTATGAAGCGTTTCATAATTGTAGTTTATTCCTATTTTCCTAGTACTAGTTTGGGATAGTTGTGCCTAGAGGTTTGTTGTTGTTATTTTCTAAAAGACTAGTAGTAACTAGTTTCATAAAATGAATCAGAAAAGATTTGGTAGATAACTGGTCATATTCTCCAACATCTTTTCTGATAATGTATGATATGTGTATGTTGTAGACAGATTTCCCATTTTAATAAATTACTTCTCTTAAAGAAAACCAGCAATAACACCGCTTCCTTTTCCTCATCCTGTCTGGAGAAAGAAACACTTAGACATATTTTATAGATAGCATAATGACACTCAGTAATTCAAAGTGTGTTGAGATAAAAGCTGTGGGAATTATTTCCACACACGTGAAAACACGCAGTTCCAGAATTTACACGTTTTGTGCTCAGCTCTGCGTGAGGAAAAAATTATTCCCGTATGGACAACCTTGGATCATGTCAGTGGAAAAGGAATTATCTAATGGGAATTTGGCAAAAATGTATCTTAAAAAATTCTCTAACTTGCTGAGTCTCTCTTCCTCCCAAAGCCAAGAAGCTTAAGTTAATGAATCACTGCCTCTGTGTTCTATGGTCCTAAAAGTTAACAGCCCTAGTTAGCTTACCCTCAATTTACTTGTCTCCTGTTTAATGTATACCCTGGTCCTGTCTGCCACCTGACCTGAATTTACATCCTAAAGCTCTGTTACTGAGTAAGCCTACCCCTTATCTATTCCCTTCCCATATATCCTCATGACCCAACTGAAAAACCCTGTTCTGCATAAGCCCATGAATAATCAATCCAATGTAAATGTGCCCTAAAGCTTCTAATAAAAAGCCTGGCTAAGCTAGGCACGAGGCTTTTTCCAAGATGGAGGGAAAGACCCGTGGCTGCTGGACTCTATTCTCCAAGCGTGTCTCTGGGTGAGATTGATTCATGGGTCAGGGTATGGTCCCCCACGCATTTCGCTGGGACGAAATCCCAGCGTCAAAAAGCATCTGGTGCAATGTTTTCTCTTTGTGGGTGGCAGTGGGAAACATATTCACAACTACTTCCCAACTGGAATATTGTTATACCAGGCAATGGGCATACAGTTAATGCTGTGGCCTGTCAGAGGCATGAAACCTCCAAAGTACCAATAGCCAGGTGCAATGGGAAAAGGAAAGGGACTATAGGCAGGACGGGTGCTCATAATGAGCAATCCTGCCATAGACCTTGAAGAGAGTTCTCCAAACACTCTTGCTGCAATGTTTCGTTTTTTTGTTTTTTTTTTGTCATTTACTCTATAGTGTAAATATTTTATTTCAAAGCAATTATTTTTGTCTTACACAATAATTATTTCTAATCACATTGAGATAAAATGCATATTTATTTTTAAAATTACTGAATTTTGTTTTTCAAGGAATTGAAGATAAATGTGTAAACTTGCACAATATGTTTTTCTAAATTTACTTTCTAACCTAGGAACTATCTTTGACCACATCAGCATCTACTTTCGAAGTAGTAGAGATTGTTAAGACTTACGGGTCACTTTAGTTGTGCAGCTCCAGAAGATGTGATTATATCACTCTGAAAGCCTAACTTTTCATTTAGATCAAATGACTCTTCCAATTTCATTTAACTCATTTTTGTTTTCAAATTCACTTTTACAGGTATGAAAAATGAAGTAATGGTTGCTAATATGACAGTTCTGTTAATAGATGAGGAACTTCAAGTTCACATAAGTGATGACATTTTATATCAGTCTAATTAAATATTTCAAGAGAACATCAGATAAAAGAATGAAGTTTCACAATAATTGCATTTCCTATCCAATTTTGGCAATCTAAGTAAAACTTAGGAAATTTATTCTGCAAATCTTGAAACATCTGACATCATTGTGAAAGCTATTATAAATTCAGTTGAGAAGTTTAAGTTGAATACAATCACTAGTTTTTGTGTTAACAATGATGGAGTACAATATCATCATAACTATAATTTTTTACAAAGTTAAGAATAATGTAGAACAAAAATATACTTGTAATTGATTGTGGTAATTATATTATAAATATATTTTTACAAACAAATCATGAGTTTCTTCCAATTGAAATAGAAGCTGATTATAGAAATGTACAGTTGACTTATGAAATATCTACAGAGAAGTTACTTGTGTTAAAATGGAAGGCAAAATTTTTATTTCTCAGGAAAGTAAATTTCTAAAATATGAAAATATAAATTAATTAAATAGATTGGAGAGCAACACGCATGTTTCAATAGTTAAAAGAAAAATAACATTTTCTCAGGACTTAGAAATTAAAAATTAATATTTAAGTAAGAGTTTTAAAATTTAATTTTCAAGGGCTTATCATCAAGTAAGTGTTCAATAGCGGAAGCTATCATTATTGTATATTATGCTTATTCCCTCATTGATAATAGAATAATTTCTTTATTTATTCTAATTACTCATAACTTTTTATTTGACTATTCAGATTACTTGAAGACAGAAAAATCATCAGGAGTGTAAAAAGACTAGCAATTGGGTAAAAAACGGAATGGTAAATATCAAATACACGCACATTTGTGGAAAAAGATTTGCCTTTTTGTAGAATGAGAAAATGGGAATCTGGAGATGCTTCTGCAGTGTATAGATAGAATTAGAGAGATACCAAAAAAAGAACCACTTAGCATTAAAAATAGTTAACCATTTAAGAGAAACACAAAACTGCACGTATATTTGCTGTTTGTTTCTCCCATGATTGATTAAAAACTAGTGTGCACTCGGTAGGCTCAAAGAGACATAAATACAAAGCGTAATCTTAAAAGCCCATAGTGTTTCTATGTCTTATAAAATTCTTTAATAAATATCTTTCTCAGGAACATATTAAATGGCATACATTCTAGAATATTTACAGATTTGATTTTTTCCTTATTGTTTCAATTACTTTCAATATAATTCATTTCAATAGATATTACAAGTTAAAGAACAGATAGATAAGTCCCTTTATTTAAATCAAATATTTAAGTTAGAGGACTAGGTGTTACCATCCCGAGAGTTTGTATGTTACTTGTCAATCATGAGGAAAATTGGAAATCAAATGCCAAGGATAGTTTTATACAATTGGTTTCTGTAAACCTGCATCAAATAACTTAGTAATTAATTAAAATTTTTACTGACTTTCATTTGTTTTTATTTTAATAGGCTCCTGGACAAATATAACTTGTTTTAAAAGTTTGTAAATATTATTTTTAATGGTAGTTGATCTAGATTTTTTTCTGTAAGATAATTTTATTCATAATGATGTTATACACCCTTTGAATCGTTTTGTGCCCATGACTGTAGTTATTTGAACTTGATAAAGTCATTTAAACTCTAATGTCTTTGATTTCTGAGTTCTAAAATGACAATGTATAAATAGATGATAATGTACAAGATTTCTTTGGATTATAAGATACCATTCATATATATGCAGTAAAACACTGGTAAATTTTTATCAGCCATTGCTGATTTTCTAATTTTGAAAGTTAAAGCTGGGTCTTTCTAATCTACAGTTGCTAATTTATTGCTGATTTTCATCTTATTCTCCAGTGGGAATGTCCGAAAGCATTTATTTTGCTATTTATTTTTCCTAATACAATGTGGGATCACTTATGTTATTGTCTTATCTTATATTTTCATTCTTTTAGAAGGATTTTTATGTAGTCTTATATTTTTTAAATGATTATATACATTAAAATTGTGTTCATATACTTGTGAAAACATTTTGAAGATTCTATTATTTATTTTTAGGAAGAGAAGAAAGGAGGGAGAAAGAGAGGGAGAAAAACATGAATCAGTTGCCTCTCCAATGTGTCCTTATCAGGAACTGAATCTGCAACCTAGGCATGTGCCCTGACTGGGAATCGAACTGGTGACCCTTGGGTTTGCAGGCCAGCACTCAATCCACTTGAGCCACACCAGCCAGAGTAAGCCTAGAAAATCTTTCCCAGAACCACTGTTCATAGAATGAATAAATAAAAACAAGCAAAAATTTGTAAAAAAGCAAAAGTTCTTGATAATCCCTCAGATTATCAGATTCTAGAACTACTGACCATCCTTGAGTTTGTTTTTTGTATGTCTGTTTGTTTTCATTTGAGTTCTTCCTTTGGGGTTTGAGAAACTATAAACCAGTTTCTGTATAAACAAACCCTCAGCCATGTTACTCTGACAACCTCAGGTTTTCCCATCTTGATTTCTTAAATTTTAATTTCTCTATATTTTTAATCCTCATTTTCTTCCTTGTGTTGTTATTTTAGAAGACAAATTCCTATTTTGTAATGGCCATAATAGATTTATACATCACCAGCCCTGTAATCTCATGCAAATTACTCAGGTTATCTGAGCCTAAATTTCATCATCAATATATATATTTTAAGTGGTAATACCAGCCCTGAACATGTGGCTCAGTTGGTTGGGCATCATCCCACAAAGCTAAAGTCACCCTTTTGATTCCCTGTCAGGGCACATGCCTGGGCTGTGGTTTGGTCCTGGTTGGGGCACATGCCAGAGGCAAACAATTGTTGCTTCTCTCTCTTATCAATGCTTTGCTCCTCTCTTTTTCCATCTCTTCTGCTCTAAAAAACAAAAAACAAAAAAACCTGGCAATACTTGACTCTAAGTGGCGCAATAATATTAAAAGAAGTAATATAATTCTTCTAATAAAATCTTTATATATAGGGTTGGCAAAAGTAGGTTTACAATTGTTTGTATGGAAAAAGATATCACATAAAAGATAAATCATAATAAAGCTACAACATAATGACAATAACAATAATGGTAATACAAATAATATAAATAAATACAATCATTAATAAAAATAATACAAGAATAAACTTTGTTTCACATACAACTGTAAACCTACTTTTTCCCACCTCTGTATATCTCACAAATATTAAATAACAATCAAACACATAACAAAACCCCCAAAAGTCTCATAGATGAAAGAAACAAATATACTTTACTTAGTAAAATAAAAATTAATACAAAGTATTTACATAACACATTTTATATTTTAAAGTATCAATGGCAAAGTCATTTGCTGCTCTTTAAAATCAACACAAAATATAAAATTTTTATTAGTGTATGCTCTCTCTTCCTTCTGTTAATTTAGGACAGGTGTCCCCAGTCTCCTGGCCACAGGTGGGTGGTTTGTTAGAAACCAGGCAGCCAGGGAAGTTTTCCTGAGTTCTGCCTCCTGTCTCTCTTCCCCTGCACCATCCATCCACAGTGGGTGAGCAAAGCTTGCTTGAGTTGGTCTAGCCATTCCCTGGTGCCAAAAAGGTGAGGGACAGCTGATATAGAGCATCTTTAACTCCATCCACAATCACATGAGGATACCAGAATAAACTTGTTTCAAAATTAAACTCATTACTTTAAACTTACATAACTAAAAGTCAATCCCACAAGATTTTCTTTAAGATGATGATGAATGCAAAGACACAGGCATTTGTTTGACTCAATTAAGACATCGACATGCCCTACTCACTCCTACAGAGCAATGCATTTTCACATATGTATTATGGATAATATATATTAGCTGTATTTGAAATGTAATTAAAAGTACATAGACTTTTAAATTCATAGATTAAAATGTACACTTTGAAAAAATAAAACATATTAAAATATTTAACAGAAATATTATTTTAGGCTCAGTCCAAAATAAAACATGTTAACTATTAATCTGCTAATCATTAGTCACTGTACTTAAAATAACACTTTTAAAATTTTCCAAAATTAAATCAAGCTCATTTGTCATGATATGCTTATAAAATTGTCACATTATATTGGTTCTCTTGCAATGAAATATTCCAGTTGACAGGCACCCGTCAGTATATAGTCATCAATCAAGGAAGTACTAGAAGACCTCCTTACGGGTCTTCCTTTAGGTGGAAGCAATCTGAATCCTAGAAAATGTCACTTCCCTTTTTTTTGTGATGTTTTCCGATCCCTAGAGTGATGATTTTTCGCATCTGCTTTGGTTTCTCCAGCAGCACATTGGTTCTCTCAGAGTCCCAACAACATATGGTTTTCAAAATGGATATGTACAAATCTGCAACACAACTGCTACTCTAGATATTTCTTAATCAACAGGGTTGTACTTTTTAAAATTTGTCAAGTGAACAAAAGAGCCCCATCACTTCCTCTCCTTGACTAAACTTTAGAAAGGCTTCTTTCTTCCTGACCTGAATCTAGGTCCCTAATCTCCCTTTTCCTGAAGCAGTTACTTCAGAAAACATGAAATTGCCAATTCTTCTTGTGACCTTAGAGATATAAATCTATCAGCTGCTTGCCAGTTTTACAATACAGGAAAGCCGTTCTCAGGGCTCAGGAAAAGATTCCTTTGAATTTAATCATCAAAAAAGATTGTGGCCCTATCTCTCAGTCTCTTTGGGTAATTTGGGTCAGGTCCTAACTTCCATAATCAACAATTAGCAAATACAGATGGCTTAATCACCTTGACCAACCTTCCCCTAATTATTTCCGCTAACTAACCTTAGCACTTAAAAACTCTCCTGTTTTTAATGTCAGTGAATTTGGGTTTAATCTCTCTCCTTTCTGCAAAAGTCTTAAATAAAGTCATCCTTGCCAGTTTAAATCCATCCACTGCAATTGTCTTTGACAAAAATCATGAAACTTATTATCCAAAACACAAGATTTACTCATATTTGCCTCTGGAAAATACTTCCTATTTTTCCCACTTTTTGTTTTATGGAAGACTAAAATATATTGCCTATATATGCCATTGAGAAGTCCCGGGGTGTTAGTAAAGAATAAAATGAGCAGGAATAACAAAGGCAGGAAAGAAAGGTACAGTCACAAGTTGATGCACGGACATCACAAGTGGTGAAAATTCAAGTCGGGCTGCTCCATACATTCTTCCTAATAGAATTACTCATTAAAATTCATTATGAGTATTTAAATCTCATGTAATTCAAACACTCTTAAACAAAAGTGTTCTTAAAAGAGACTTTGTTCTCTTCCATGTTTTTTTTTTTTTTAAGATTTTATTTATTTATTTTTAGAGAGAGGAGAAGGAAGGGAGAAAGAGCAATGTATGGTTGCCTCTCACATGGCCCTCACTGGGGACCTGGCCTGCAACCCAGGCATGTGCCCCAACTGGGAATCGAACCGGGACCGCCTGGTTCCCAGCCTGCGCTCAATCCACTGAGCTACACCAGCCGGGCAACTTCCATGTTTTTTATGGTGAAACAAATTTTCATTTTAACCTTCCACATATAACTACATTGCCAATATCATGATTTCAATACCTTATTATTGTACAAAAATCAGAAGGTCTCATCCCTGGTCCAAATATTTACAGAGAATTTAAGGATGAACATTGTTGTCTCTTGGACCTTGTGAAATTTCATCCCACATATATTAGCATGTGTTCTTGAACACTGTTTAAAGAGATACTGGAAAATTTTGCTCAAACTTTCGAAGAAAGAGAAATATTGCCAAAGGGAGTTGAAAAGGGAATTAAAGAACCTTTTTAGTTATAAGGTTGAAGGTAAAATTTAGTTGTTGTTTTTTTAAATTAAATTGGTGAGGTTTTGCCTACTTCAATTTCTTTGTTTTGATGGGAGTTAATAGATTGTTATTATTATTTAGGTTTATAATAAATGAGTTAAATTAAATTACATGTCCAATCCTGTCTTACATAAGATAAATATATGTAAATTGATATATATGTACAATGTCAGACCCCATTTTTTTGTATTGTTCTTCAGTTACAGTCATCTTATATTTTCTCCCCATTGCTTTCCCCTGTGCCACCCACACACCATTCCCCACTCCCACCATCCATCTCCACCCCATTGTCCGTGTGCATTCGTCCTCTATACACGTTTCTTGGCTTGCCCCTTCCCCTTTTGTCCCCTATTATCTCCTTCACCATCCCACTCTGGTCACTATCAGTTTGCTCTTTATTTCTGCGTCTCTGGGTCTATTTTGCTTGTTTGTTTTGTTGACTAGGTGCCAGGTGAGATCATATGGTATTTGTCCCTCACCACCTGGCTTACTTCACTTAGTATAATGCTCTCCAGTTCCATCCATGCTGTTGCAAAGGGTAGAAGTTCCTTCTTTCTTTCTGCAGCGTAGTATTCCCCTGTGTAAATGTACCACAGTTTTTTGATCCACTCATTTACTGACGGGCACTTAGGGTGTTTCCAGCACTTGGTTTTGTAAATAAGATTGAACATTGGGGTTCACAGGGTCTTTTGATTTGGTGATTCAGGATCCTTAGTGTATAATCCCAGCAGTGAAATCACGGGATCAAAAGACAATTCTATTTTTAGTTTTTTGAGGAAATTCTATGTGGTTTTCTATAGTGGCTACACCAGTCTGCATTTCCACCAATAGTGCACTAGGGTTCCCTTTTCTCCACAACCTCACAAGCACTTGTTATTTGTTGATTTGTTTATGAAGACCATTCTGATGGGTGTGAAATGGTACTCTTTGAGGTTTTAATTTGCACTTCTCTGATGGCTAGTGATGTTGAGCGTTTTTTTATGTGTCTATGGGCCCTCTGTATGTCTTCCTTGGAAGTGTTTGTTCAGGTGCTTTGCCCATTTTTTAATTGGATTATTACTCTTCCTGGTGTTGAGTTGTATGAGTTCTTTATATATTTTGGAGGTCAAATCCTTGTCTAAGGTGTCATTTTTAAATATATTTTCTCAAACAGTGGGCTCCTTTTTCATTTTGTTGATGTTTTCTTTAGCCATTCAGAAACTTTTTTATTTGGATGAAGTCCCATTTATTTATTCTTGCCTTTATATCCCTTGCCCTAGGAGAGGTATGGGTGAAAATATTGCTACACAGAATATTTGAATTTTCTTCTGCCTATGTTCTCCTCTAGAACTTTTATGGTGTCACATCTTACATTTACATCTTGAGTTTATTTTGGTACATGGTATATGTTGATGGTCTAGTTTCATTTTTTTTTTTAATGTACTTGTCCAGATCGCCCAACACCATTAATTGAAGAGGCAATTTTTACATCATTTTATGCTCGTGCCCCCTTTGTTAAATATTAATTGACCATAGAGACATGAGTTTATTTCTGGGCTCTCTATTCTATTCTGTTGGTCTATGTGTCTGTTCTTATAGCAGTACCCAACTGTTTTGATTACAGTGGCCTTGTAATATAGTTTGATGTCAGGTATTGTGATCCCTCCTACTTTGTATTTCTTTCTCAAAGTTGCTATGGCTATTCTGGGTCATTTGTGGTTCCATATAAATTTTTGAAATATTTGTTCTATATTAGCAAATCAATCAATGTAATGCATCACATAAACAAAATGAAGCACAAAAGCAACATGATTATATTAATAATGCTGAAAAAGCATTTGCTAAAGTACAGCACCCATTTATGATAAAAACACTCAGTAAAGCAGGAGTAGAGGTAGCATATCTCAACATAATAAAGGCAACATGTGAGAAACTTACAGCCAACATCATACTCAATTGGCAAAAACTAAAAGCTTTCCCCCTAAGATCAGGAACAAGACAAGTGTGTCCATTTTCACCATTTCTATTCAACATAGTATTAGAAGTCCTAGCCACAGCAATCAGACAAGAAAAATAAATAAAAAGCATCCAAATTAGCAGGGAAGTAAAACTGTCATCGTTTGCAGATGGCATGATAGTGTACATAGAAAATTCTACGGACTCCACCAAGAAACTGCTTGACCAGATAAGTGAATTTGGCAAAACAGGGGCATACAAAGTTAATATTCATAAATCAAAGGCAATTGTACACTAGCAATGAAATATCATAAACAGAAATTAGGGAAAAAGTCCATTTACTATAACAACAAGAAAAAATGAAGTACCTAAGAATAAACTTAACCAAGGTGGTAAAAGATCTGTACTCAGAAAACTATATAAAGCTGAAGAAAGAAATTAAGGAAGACACAAATAATTGGAAGCATATACTGTGTCCATGGATTGGAAGAATTAACATCATTAAAATGCCCATACTACCCAAAATTATCTATAGATTCGACACAATCTCTATCAAAATACCAATGACCCTATTATTTTTTATAGTCTGACAGGCTTTGATCCTTATTCCCTCCTCTTGCTATTATAACACACACATATCTGGGAAAACTGATAAGGAATTCTGGGTATTCCTTCCTTTAGTACAAGTGTGAGATTGAATCCATAAAAGCATTATAGTGCAGAGACCCTCAGTCCCACCCCCGCCACCTCTCAACAAAATGAATACACCAAAACCAGTCTACAATTTCTTGATTTCTCAAGCCATTTTGGACTTGCTTTACAGGTCTACTTTGATCTTCCTAGAGATCTTCTCAGTTAAGTAATAAATCTTATATCCTCTTGTGTATGTTAAAAAGTTTTCCTTGCTATGGGAACTTTTTGATTTACTCTCTTGGTAATCTTCCAATATACAATAAAGCATTGTTAACTATATTCTTCATATTGTACATTAATCCCATACTTATAACTATGACTCTGTAGATTTTGAACAGCTTTGGAACTATTTCTCTTACTTGTGTACCAGCCCCTAATAGAAAGTGACTTTGTATATCTCAGCCTCTAAAATCTGGCAGTATAAATGATGAAACAAATGTATACTCACAGAAATCTATTTGAATAGTTTACATATAATATTACCTCTCAAACATAATGGTCATTCTAAGTATAAACAGATACCATGTTAGCAATCACTGTGCCATCGAAAAACAAAGAGAATATTTTTTTTTCCATTACAGTACAATTTTGAGGCTCATGCACTCCCTTTTAGTTATTTTTAAATTAAGGTTTTATCAGTGAAAACATTTTAAGAAAAATAAGGATTTCTAAATCTTAAGGAATTATTACCATCTCTCAAATTCTATGCTATATTAGACCAATGCTGGTGATATTTCTACAGAAAATAATTCCAGATAGGAAATACTGAAATTGGATTTGCTTTATATTTCTAGAAAACAATAATATAAAAAAATATCATGTAAAGTTTAAATTTTGTTTGTTTTGTCTGTGTAAATTTTGTTTAAAAATCAAATGGACATCAAAAATTAATATAAACAAATGACCTTTACATACATGTGCCAAATAATGATGTATATCATGACATACATATTTATTACTTTTTATATTTAAACATTTTTATAGTTTAAAACTTTCATGTTCTAAAATCTCCTAGCAGCTTAATGAATAATTAACACATTTTAATATAGTTGAATCATACTTCCCTGAGGCCAATTCAAACAAGTTTTTTCTCCCCACATAGATTCAGATGTCAATATGAATCATTGCACCACAAATTTCATGCAGAGCAGTTTCTTCTGAGTCCAAATCCGTATTAATTTGCTAAGGCTGCCAAAGCAAAGCACCACAGACTGTGTGGCTTGAATCTCAAACATTTATTTTCTCACAGTTATAGAGGGTATAAGTTGGAGGTCAAAATGCTGGAAGGGTCAGTTTCTTCTGGGGTCTCTCTTCTTGGCTTGCAGATGGCTTTTTTCTCCACATGTCTTCTCATGGTCTTCCCTCTGTGTGTCTGTGTCCTACATCCTCTCCTTGAAAGGATAACAGCCATTGGGTTAGGCATCACCCTAATGATCATTTTAACCTAACTCACTCCACAAAGACCCCAGCCTCAAATGCCATCACGCTCTGAGGTACAAGGGACTAAGACTGTAATGTATAAATTTTGAAGAAACCCAATTCAGCCTACAAAAGGTCTTAAAGCAAATACCACCATTTAATTCCTTTATTATTATATGTGTGTGGTAAGCATAAAGCATTAATCACAGAACAAATTTCATGAAGAAAAGTGACTAGAAATTATTTGAAAAATAGATGAGTCATGGTGGAGAAATTAAGAGACTCACTGTATTTGTCTGTATTTGCAATGAGACCTGTGATGCTCAGTCATTCTTGATTTTGTTTTTCATCTTTGTTATACATGCTTGTTTATTAGTTGCAGCTTATGGAGCCAGATGTTTGCTGTGTCTATGACTTTGTGGCCTACATGGTAATCATGGTAACTGCCCAGGATTTGTCAAAGTGCTGAGACCTAAGGAATTAATCCACCTAATTAAAAAGAGGAACCAGTTTTACTTTCAGACATCTATGAAATATGTATATGTTCTACTTAAATGACTTAACAGTCAAAATTTGTAAGTGTAGCTTTCCCCCCCAAGGTTTTTGTAATAAAATTAGAATATGTATATCTGAAAGATTAACTTCCTGTTACCAAGTTCTAGAAACTTTGATTAAAAGACGTGACTTTATTTAAATGATTGCATTATATAATGCATGTAAGGATGCCACAACGTATATAAGATTATTTGCCTTTGCCCGAAGATCAGTGATGTGTTCATTAAGCCCAGTTCTTTTGTAGCACATTAGTAGATGCCAGGTGGGAATGTCTTATAAAGCCATACTCACGATAAGAAAGACATCACAGTAGCCACTTGATAATAGATGACATACATGAAGACTCCTCTTCATTGACCTCAAACATAAAAATAGTAGCTTCTAGTACTGCAATTTATTTAACAACATAAACTCTTCTATAAGTTTATATTCAAGTGTTATAGGCAGTCCAAGTATTCCCTTTCTAATTTTCTCCCCTGTAATTGATTGATCATGACAGAACAGATTTATGACATATCTACTGGAAATATTCTGCATTATTTTGATTGCAGTCATTAGTGTATTAAACAATTTCTTATATCCTTATTTTTTGTTTACTTTCTTTGATTGATGTGATTATTTTTATGTTGTCTCCTTAGTCAGCACTTTAGCTATTTCCCTGATGCAATGCTGATTAGCCTTACCCTAAAGAGTGCTGTTGCAGACTCCCAGTGGATGTCTATACGCAGTAAAACTTAGTTCAGCATTCAGGTCCAAATAATTGTTAATTTATTCCTTAATTCCAGGCAGTACCAAGGGATCATCGAAAATATAATGATTAAATTTCTGGGTTAGAGTAATCATTGCAATTCTATAAATATGAGTCCAGAAATTGAATTTTATTCTAATCTTTGTATCTCTGAAATGTGAAAATAAGAAACTATCAACATCTCAACAATATATAGCTCTTAAACATTTACATTTAATAGCCTCCAGCTACTTATAAGAATTAAATATAAAGAAATGGACTTAATTTAAGGTTGAAACTCAGGAAGGCTTTTAAGCAGCTAATAACTCAAGCATCAGCTGAAACAACTGATCCGTGTTTCCCTCACATTGATGTCTCTCTCTCTCTCTCTCTCTCTCCTTCCCATTCTCTCTCTCTCTCAAGTCAATAAACATACACTTGGGTGAGAATTAAGAAAATAATAATATAATTATATATGTGTATATATCTCTGTATATTTATATTTATATCACAATATTTTGATGATAAACAAGTATGCAATTAAATCTTTTCTGGAACTTATTTTCACTTTTTATTAATCTTAATCATATATAATGTAAATATTTAATGTCTCCATATTTAGGTTTTACTCATTCTTTGTAAAGTCTGATTATTATTCATGATGAGTGTACCATCTTTAACATACTGCTTTAAATATCTGGACAAAAAATTTATTTTCATATATTGATCTTATAAACAGTTTTGTAATGATGATGATGATAATGATGAAATAGGGAGAGAGAGGGAGAGGGATGAGAGAGAGAAACTCACAACTCAATAGCAAAAAATAAGAATAACCCAATTAAATATGAGGGAAGGACATTTCTTGAAAAAGGCCATGGAAATGGCTACCAGATATGTATATCATCACAATGAAATATCACCTCATATTCGTTAAGGTGATTATGATCAAAACCCCCCAAAAGATAACAAGTGTTGGTAAAGATGGAAAGGAGATCCCTTGTAAACTGTCAGTGCACCAGAATATAAACTGGTATAGCTACTATGAACATCAGTATGAGTTTCTTCAAAATGATAAATTAGTCACTACCTGAAATACATTTTATGCTGCCTTATATGTAATATGTGAAACCCCTTGTGTTATATGTTTTTTATTTATTTTTGTTGTTTGCTTGTTGGTTGGTTGATAGAAAGTTATCTCTGTTCTCTTTTAATCCACCTTTTCTGGGAGTAGACATTTCACTGGCCATGATTTCATGATTTACTTCTAGAACACACGTCACTAGTTACAGACTCCCTATTAACTCCATTCCTACAAAGGACCACGGAAGCTATGAAATGAGCAAACTTCATAGTACTGATGGGGTAATGCAGCCCCTATTTTACGAGTACCAGGAGGTTTGAGAAGAACATGGACTTAGGAGACCAAAAAATAAGTTCAGGCATTATGTCTTCTACTTTAACTCTCAACAATTCTAAATATAATTTTCTATATTTTTGGTATTTCCATTTTCACTCCTGTAAAATAAGAACAGTGATAACACTTATTAAGTAGCACATTTGTAAAAATTCAGCAAAGAGAAATAACAATCTCCTTACCAAAGATAAAATTTCCTTCAATATTTATCTTTCTGGGAATGCTGTTATATAGGTTAATATAATTTTGACCTTTAAGCATATTAATTATGTGGAGATATGATAGATACTTGATTGAAATATATATGTTTGTTCTTGTCTGATAGGAGTGTTATATATACATGTGTTTTATTTATTATATATTAATTTTATATTATATATTATAATTTGTTGTGTATATATATAATATATATTTGTTTATTCGAGTGTGTGTATTTACCCATGTAGTCTCAGTATTCAGTACTCAGTACTCTGTGTTCAATTGTCATGAAACATATTAATTAATAGTTTGAACTCAGTGCTTTATTTGATTTTAATAAAGGACAAATTTTCCTTAGTGATATAATTTTATATTACTTTTATTTGTTTTTTTATTTTAAAATTTTAAAAATATGATATATAATTTATTACGGGTTTTCACTTTTATAAATATTGCAGAGATTAAATTATTACTAAGGAAAAGCTCAGGTAAAAATCTATTTTTATCTAGATATATAAGAAATATATTACTCTACTCTTATAAATATGATGTAAGATATTCACATTGTATATCTATTGATAGATTTATTTCATATTGTATGAAACTTTTTTAAATTTTCAATCTGCGTGCTTCACAAATATGATATGTTATTCACAATTACTTTATTTGGGTCCTTATAATCAAAATCTATGCTATAATAAGGGCAATTCTGCACTGCATATATATTTGTTCGTAAACTTGAATAGTTCACTTTATGTTTTAATAAAATTAAACCATTTTCAAAATAGTGATAGAAATGAAAGTATATTCAAACTAAGCTGATTTTCTGCCTTCCTGTTAAGTAACTAATTTTATTTGTTTTTTAAAGATTTTATTTATTTAGGGCTCTGGACCTCTTTCTGTCTGGGAGAAAGCTGTCTTCCTGCTCTAGCCTTGTTGCCAGACACTTCATTTCCTCTCTGTATGCCACTGGTGCCTTTCAAGCTGCTCCCCTGTTCTGGAGCTCAGAGGGAGTGAATCTGAGTAAAATGGACATTATAAGAGTACCCACCTCGAAGGATTGTTGAAAAGCATCAACAAGATGATACTCCTGAAGCGGTGGGCATGCCTGGAACAGACTACTGTGAGACATAAAAACCTGGAACTGTGAAAAGACCAGAGGCAGTCCTGGACAGGGACCAGTCCAAAAACAGAGACAGTGAGACAAAATTAACTTTGCTACTCCAGAGAACTTGACAGATTAATTGAAGAAACAGAGGATAGCAAGAAGAGTCTCACAAACAATGGGAAGACAAAACAGCAATCCCCAAATGAAAGGAAAGGAAGAAGCCCCAGAAAGAATGATAAACAAAACAGAGGCAAGCCAACAATCAGATATTGAGTACAAAGCATTGATTATCAGGAAGCTCAAGAAGCTCGATGATCTTGCAGAGAATTTCCAGAAACTACAGGGAAACTACGATGAACTCACTGTAAACTATGTCAGCATGAAAAAGGAAATAGAAACTATCCAAAAGGGCCAAGCAGAAATGAAAAATACACTATCTGAACTGAAGAACACAATAGAAGAAATCAAAAGTAGGCTCGATGAAGCAGAGGATCAGATCAGCGAGCTGGAAATAAAGTAGAAAAAAACACCCAAAAAGAGAAGGACCAGGAAAAGAGAATCAGAAAGAATGGAGAGGTATTAAGGGAAATGCAGGACAATATGAAATGTAATAATATTCGTATAATAGGGATACCAGAAGGGGAAGAAGAAGGGCAAGGAAAAGAAAGTGTGTTTGAAAAAATAATGATGGAAAACTTCCCTAATCTGATGAGAGAAAATGTCACACAAGTCAAAGAAACACAGTGAGTCCCAATGAAAAGGAACCCAAACAGGCCCACCTCAAGACACATCATCATTAAAATGGCAAAATTCCAAGACAAAGAGAGAATCTTAAAGGCAACGAGGCAGAAACAGGAAGTAGCATACAAGGGAGCCCCGATAAGGTTAGCAGATGACTTCTCAACGGAAACACTCCAAGCCAGAAGGGAATGGCAAGAAATATTCCAAGTAATGAGAACCAGAGGCCTGCAACCAAGACTACTCTACCCAGTAAGGCTCTCAATCAAGATAGATGGCCAAATAAGGAGCTTCCCAGACAAAAGAAGTCTAAAAGAATACACCTCCACCAAACCAGCTCTGCAAGAGATGCTAAAGGGACTGATTTAAGGAGAGGAAGGGAAAAAGAGAGAGTGAGGAACACAGGTAAAAAAAAAAAAGGCAATGAATAAGTACCTATCAATAATAACCTTAAACGTAAATGGATTAAGTGCTCCAATTAGAAGCGGAATGGATCAGATAGCATGACCCACACATATGCTGCCTACAAGAGACCCACCTCAGGACAAAAGACTTACACAGACTGAAAGTGAAGGGCTGGAAACAAGTTTTCCAAGCAAACTGACAAAAAAAAAAAAAAGAGCTGGGGTAGCAATACTCATATCAGACAAAATAGACTTCAAAAAAAACGGCCATAAAGAGAGACCCAGAAGGACACTTTATAATACTCAAGGGAAGAATCCACCAAGAAGATATAAATATTGTAAATATATATGCACCCAACACAGGAGCACCCAAATACATAAAGAAAATCTTGGAGGACTTCAAGAAAGACATTGATAGCAACCCAATTATAGTAGGGGACTTCAACACCCCACTGTCAAAAATGGACAGATCCTCCAAACAAAAGATCAGCAAAGACATTGTGGCACTGAACAATGCCCTAGAAGAAATGGACTTAACTGCTATATATAGGCCCCTTCACCCCAAAGAAGCTAAATATGCATTCTTTTCAAATGCACATGGAACATTTTCAAAAATAGACCATATGATAGGACACAAAACAAGCCTCAACAAATTCAAGAAAATTGAAATCATACCAAGTATTTTCTCTGATCACAAGGGACTGAAATTAGAAACCAACCCAAAGGAAAAAAAAACCCAAACACTCAAAAGCATGGAGACTGAATAGCATGCTGTTAAACAATGAATGGGTCAAGGACGAGATTAGGGAAGAAATCAAAAAGTTCCTTGAAACAAATGAAAATGAACAGACAACAACCCAAAACTTATGGGACACAGCGAAGGCAGTCCTGAGAGGGAAGTTCATAGCCATACAGGCCTACCTAAAAAAAAAAAAAAAACAGAAGCAGTTTACAAAAACAACGTAACCCTACACCTACAAGAACTCGAGGAACAACAGCAAAGACAACCCAGAGCAAGTAGAAGGAAGGAAATAACCAAGATCAGATCAGAATTAAATGACTTAGAGACTAAAAGGACAATTCGAAGGATCAATGAATCCAGGAGCTGGTTCTTTGAAAAGATAAACAAAATAGACAAGCCTTTAAGCAGGCTAATCAAAAAAAAAAGAGAGAGGACCCAAATAAACTCAATCAGAAATGAAAGAGGAGACATTACAACTGATGCCACAGAAATACAAAAAAATTATAAGTCAGTACTACGAAGAACTGTATGCCAAGAAATATGAAAACCTAGGAGAAATTGACAAATTTTTAGAAAAATATAATCTTCCAAAACTCAATAAGGAAGAAACAGAAAGCCTGAACCAACCAATAACAGCAGATGAAATTAAAGCAGTAATCAAAAAACTCCCATCACACAAAAGCCCTGGACCAGATGGTTTCACAGGAGAATTCTACAGAGCATTTAGGGAGGAACTAACACCTATCCTTCACAGACTATTCCAGAAAATCCAAAATGATGGAAGACTCCCAAACTCTTTTTATGATGCCAGCATCATCCTAATCCCAAAACCAGAAAAAGACACAACGAAGAAAGAAAACTTCAGACCAATATCACTGATGAACATTGACGCTAAAATTCTCAACAAAATATTAGCAAACCGCAGCCAGCAATACATTAAAAAGATCATTCACCATGACCAAGTAGGTTTCATCCCAGGGATGCAAGGATGGTACAACATTCGCAAAACAATAAACATAATACACCACATAAACCAAAGCAAAGACAAAAATCACATGATCATATCAATAGATGCAGAAAAAGTGTTTGATAAGGTACAGCATTCATTTATGATAAAAACACTTAGCAAAGTGGGAATAGAGAGAGCATTCCTCGACATAATAAAGGCCATATATGAGAAACCTACAGCCAACATTATACTCAATGGACAAAAACTAAAATCTTTCCCACTAAGATCAGGAACAAGACAAGGTTGCCCACAATCACCACTTCTATTCAACATAGTTCTGGAAGTTTTGGCCACAGCAATCAGACAAGAAAAGGAAATAAAAGGCATCCAAATTGGAAAGGAGGAAACAAATCTGTCGTTGTTTGCAGACGACTTGATAGTATACTTAGAAAATCCTATAGACTCCGCCAAAAAACTACTCGATCTAATAATTGAATTTGGCAAGACAGCAGGATATAAAGTCAATATCCAGAGATCAAAGGCATTTTTGTATACCAACAGTGAAACAGAAGAAACAGAAATCAGGGAAAAAATCCCATTTGATATAGCAACAAAAACAACAACAACAAAAAATACTTGGGAATAAACCTAACCAAGGAGGTAAAAGACTTGTACTCAGAAAACTACACAACACTGAAGAGAGAAATCATGGAAGACACAAACAAATGGAAACATAAACCATGCTCATGGATTGGAAGAATCAACATCATCAAAATGTCCATACTACCCAAAGCAATATATAGATTCAATGCAATCCCTATCAAAGTACCAATGACATATTTCATGAATATAGAACAAACACTTCAAAAATATATATGGAACCATAAATGTCCCTGAATATCAGCTGCATTTTGAGAAAGAAGAACAAAGCAGGAGGGATCACAATTCCTGATATCAAACTATATTACAAGGCCACTGTAATCAAAACAGTTTGGTACTGGCATAAAAACAGACAGATAGACCAATGGAACAGAATAGAGAGCCCAGAAATAAACCCGAGTCTCTACAGGCAATTAATCTTCGACAAAGAGGGCAGAAGCATAAAATGGAATAAAAATAGTCTCTTCAACAAATGGTGTTGGGAAATATGGATGGCTACCTGCAAAAAAATGAAACTCAAGCACCAACTTACACCATACACAAAAATAAATTCAAGGTGGATTAAAGACTTAAATGTAAGTCATGACACCATAAAAGTTCTAGAGGAAAACATCAGTAGGAAAATCTCAGACATTCCACGCAACAACATCTTCAATGATATGTCCCCTAGAGCTAGGGACATAAAGGAAAGAATAAACAAGTGGGACCTTATCAAAATAAAGAGCCTCTGCAGGGCTAAAGTAATTAGTATTAAAATAAAAAGAGAACCAACCGTATGGGAAAACATATTTGCCAATGATACCTCAGACAAGGGTCTGATCTCCAAAATATATAAAGAACTCATACGACTCCACTCCAGGAAGACAAAAAACCCAATTTAAAAATGGGCAAAAGACATGAACAGACACTTCTCAAAAAAAGACATACAGAGGGCACAGAA